>LQNS02278160.1:18036857-18046993 GCA_001587735.2 Parhyale hawaiensis
CTTCTAAAATATATGGGGGCTGACCTGTATCAGTGTATAGACCGTTGACACTACACGAAAATTAGTCACGCCAGGTGCAGAGATAGAAATAACACTACCATGCGAGATGTATACTGCGTGATGGTCGCAAAACCAAAACTAGAACAGTTTAACTAGAAGCAAAAAGTAAAGGAAAGAACTCCAACAGGTTCCAAATCGTAATTTAGAAACTACGTTAATTACGCGGTAGTCGCAACACAGGACAGTATCATCAGAAGCAGAAAATGGAGGAACGAGCGCGCCGGCCCATGAACAGATGACAACAATGAATGCAAGGCAGAGAGGACATTGCAGTAGCGTGTAATCAGAGGAGCGATCGCTATGTCTGGCCGTACGTACCAGGGTCTCTAATTAAGGCATACCACAGCTAGCGGTCACATCGAGTCTCCAGCCAATAAGAAGCTCACTCGCCGTGCAATACTAACACCAGCAACGCCAATATAAGCATCGCTCTCGCAAGCTGTGACCAAACCAACGGAACTGGGGCAATAAAGCTACGAAAATAGCGGGACAGAGGAGAGAAATTGATATGACCAGTGGAGTAGCAGTCAGGGCAAAATTAGCGGCGATATCTTATGAAACTTAGGAAATCTATCAAGTTGGAACTGTTCACTATTGAAAGAAAAAAAATCGATATTTGATATGGCAGTCCTTTCAAATTAAACACGTAACTTCTCGATATCAGCTTCTGATAATAGTGTAAGTTACATAAGGTGCAAAGAGTCAAACTGAAGATAGCAGCTTTTTCACATATGCTCTACAGTCTACACGCCCTCCATCCGCTTCTGCAGTAATTCAAATTATGATCGAAAGTTTATTGCTTGCACAAAGACCAGCAAGCAGGGGGAAAAATCATAGGAGCAAAACGAGGACTGTACGTACAGCGTATAAGAAACACCAAAACAGGCAAAAATTCCGAATGCATTGAGCAATGAACAACAGCTGGTGCATGCCAGCTAGTGACACCAGATACGCAGCACTTGTGCGGCGACAAATGACGGCGCATGCCAATGATACGAGATACGCAGCACACGAGGTGCACTGCGGAGCGACAAAGCAGGCCAAATATCTGGGAAGCGGAGACTCATCAGTCAACATCAGTACGCGAATCTTCCATAAAGTAGATACGGTCGGTAAACATGGCTGGCAAATATGCCCAGAAACTGAGGCAAACTGACCCAATGCTGGAGGAGCCTGCAGAGTCGAGTCTCTTGCTTCGTTCGACAAGGAACAATGGAGTGACCTCCTAGCTGGCCCGTCTGCACCCGTGTCGCACAATAGTCGTTTTTTGCGTGAATTCTCTTGATTTTTGGGTTAAGTTAGCTAGCTAAAAATTTAAATTATCATCTTAATGTTTGTATTTAGAGCTTGTAACATTCTAACCTTTTCATCTCATTCTTGAAGAAGAATTAACTTCTTCTACATTGTAGAGTACGAATCATTCGAAATGGATTGGTTATTTAGGAATGCTGACAAACTTACTGCCGGTGGAATGAAAGAAAAGCTTATTTATTCAAAGGCAATTTCCTGTTCCAGACCTCTCGCTAGTTAGTTACCAAAAGCGAAGTTAATCTTGCATAAAGGGGAAACGACTTGCGGCACGTCATGAAAAACGTGCAACTCCTAAACATGGAACACAACGTAAGTGAAAAAAAGTCAAAGAAGAAGACTACAAATTTTAGAACAGTGATTCTTAACCTGGGTTCGATCAAACCCCAGGGGTTCGGTGAGTCAGTTTCAGGGGTTCGACGATTCGGTTCACCCCACTCGCATGATTCGTGACGACACGCTTTGCTTGTTTTTTTTTTTTTTTTCTCTGAGCACAGTGAGTTTGTGAGCAAATGATGCATGGTGTAGTTTGCAACTTTGCACACTAATACCGTACAATACTATATTATAGCTACATGTATATACATATGCTTTGAAAATTTGAAGGAAAACAAAAACGCACTTTATTTTACCAACTACAAAGGGTTCGATGAATGCAGGTATGAAAGTTGCAGGGTTCAGTGCTTCTAAAAAGGCTAAGAACAACTGTTCCAGAACGAAGACTACGTTTCATGTAATATAATAAAAGATACACATTTATGATCTAATAGTATAAAGCATACAAGATGAGGGGATAATAAAAAGAAAGACCTGCTGCAGAAACAGATAACTATCGTTGCCGATTTATTATAAAAAAAGGAGAAAATGATAAGAACGATCTCCAAAACAGAAAAAAAACAACAGGGTAAGTAGCCCATTCTTGAATTTAGAAGAGATGATGGATAGAAAGTGATCTGTTAGAAAATTTGGAAAGAAAAATCACACAACAGAGCAGCAGTGCGGAAAATATAACACACTAAGCATTAGCTCAACACAACTACTACATGACGTAACCTCCGAATTTGAAAAAAAAAAATAAGGCGAGATAAAAATGCCGTCGGGTGAAACTGGAAAAAAATGTGAGAGCGGATACGGAGAGAAAGGAGCAGGGGAAGGCAGGGGGAGTGGCGGGGAGCAGATATGGAGATAAGGCGGGGGATAGGGGGACAGAAGGGGGCAGTTTTAGATCAATAACAGCAGGGGTCGGTAGAGGGGGCAGTGGTGTAGGGAGCGAGGGCTGAGGGGTACAGGACGGTGCTGCAGCACGAGCTATGGCGTGATGGCATCCTAACATTCCTTACAGCTCTCGCTACTGCAGAGGTTACACAAACAGGACAATGTACGCAGAATGATGCACGGCAGGTATTGTACAATAAGGCCAAGTTGTACAGCATGGTTGTAATTCAAGTATTGCCGAACTGAGCCTCGTTACGCAGCGTGGTGCACTACTGCATTATAAGTATTGCAAACCGAAAGACGTTTGGTGCGTTACACAAACCCAACAACGTTGTACCGATATTGAAAAATAAATGCTGTCCAATACGATATAATTTAACTCTTAATTGTAAATAGGACTTGGCTGGACAGGATGGTATACTGTACTGTAAATATTGCAAACCGGAAAATGTTGCATGTTACACAAACCGAACCACGCGGCACTCTCGGTTTCATTCCTTATTCACCTATAGACAATAAAATTGTGATTAACGTATGAAAAACAAAGGCCATGTCGTGTGCCAGTGAGAACGATGAGCTCATGCTCGGCACAAAACCAAGGCATGAAACCAAATGGGGACAGCAACAAAAAGACTATTCTCGCCAAGAGAAATAAAGACTAGGATTAAGTGGGCATAGAAAGCAAAGTGTCCCGATACCTAAACTACAGCTTAAACAATCAAATGAATCCCATGAGGCGTAAAAATTCACAGCTGGGCAAGGAACAAACGACCTCGAAAACCGTCAGAACCTGGGAAATTATTTCATTTCCTCTTGAAAGTTTGTTCTCCTAAAAGCAAGTTTTTTTACCCTTTTCATGAATATAGCCACTTATGAATCATGGTAGCTGATCGACGTGCTAACATCGAACATACGAAAAACAGCTCAATCTATTTGAGTGACTTCAACAGCTGTCTCAAGAGTTTCCGCAGAAAGAAATATCAGTTAGATTTTAATGACTGAAACTAGGCAATTGTATACTGAAATACCTACCGGTCAATTGCGACACGGTCGAAGTATTCTAATAAATATACAATCAATTGACGACAAGCAGCACAGCAAGCGTGGTGACCGGACAGGCTATACAGCAATAAAGAGGTGACGAGGTAATGAGTGTGAAAACTGCAGAGTGCAATATGCTACAGTGCCAACTAATTTAGTCTCAAAATTCAAATGAAGGCATATTGTCGAAAGTCACAAGCATTTTCCCCCCGTGTTCTGTTTTCATTTTTCTCGTACAAACTAGGTAANCAATATGCTACAGTGCCAACTAATTTAGTCTCAAAATTCAAATGAAGGCATATTGTCGAAAGTCACAAGCATTTTCCCCCCGTGTTCTGTTTTCATTTTTCTCGTACAAACTAGGTAACGCCGGGCCAACTCTGCTCTTTTCAACGCACGAATCAGAATTTTTCTTGAGGACAGGAGTATAATTTCCTAGAATTTAAGGCACGAAGCTCAGCTCTAGTGCGAGACACCCACAAGACACATGTAGCTAATTGGTAAAGAGAATATTAGCTCTGATAGCCAAAATTATTATTTGTTAATGCGTAACACAGGTGCACAAAAGTTGTACAATTCAGCTAAAAACTGGCGACATGCCAGAGGCCGTAAACAAAATTCTCGCCAGCAGGGCTGACTGCGCGATTTTTATCTGGCAACGGCGTCTCATTTTCAAGCTGAGCAAAACATGTTGAAGAAAAACCTCATTGAAATTTTCAGAAAGCTAATTTAGACTCCGACTGTGGCCAGAACTGGAAGCAAGCAACATCCGCTGCAGTTACAAAGGAAGGCGTCACCTGGAAGTTATATCAAGTCGTAAGTCATTCATGAATAAGATGATGACAACTACTCGCGATTAGAAACGTACAACTTTCGGAGAATTCCTGTTTTCTTTTTCATGTGCTGAAGAAACACAAAGAGGAGATCGAAGAAACATTGAAGTGGAATCATCTGCATGTGTAGCATGTATAGGGATCAGTCCTTTGGGATGAGTTCCATCATGTTTTGGAGCATTCTTCGCAAACATTCCGGTCTGATTCATTTCAGTAACAGCGGTTCGAACCAAAAATTGTACCTACGCATACAAAATGACGGTTCGTTGAATTCTTCCGGGTCTGGTTACATCAGATCGTTCTTTTTGACATAATTCACTATGGGGTTCAAAGGGTTGTCATCCTCATAGCCCCATCTCGAATAATCCGCAAGTTATATCGCTAATTTCAACCCTAGACAACACGTACACGCTGCATTCGTTGCGACAGAATGATATGTAAGAGTAAATACCCGGAGACTCAAGATACGGTTCGAGGCCAATCAGAATAACTGACGTCGCGACAAAATTATTCTCCCCGCGCAAGCAAAGTCTCGGTGACCTCACAACCAGAGACTTGCGCTTCGAGAGTCAAAATGGCGGTGATTTTCAAACGGAAGTCTTATCCGGTGCCCTTCAATTACTAACTTCATGAGATTCCATCGCATGGATGCTGGGACACGGGCAGGTTAGATGGACGCGCTCCAAGTATAATGACAAACGGTATTGGCGTCAGGAGCATTCGGGACACGATCATCGCTGTATGCACTTTCCCGGAATCCCAGGCCAATGGGCTTCAGGAAATCAGATTAAGATACGGACGAATATTATTGATGTATTCCGAATAGAATCCTCTCCCTTATGCCCACAGGGTTCTCCGTAAACGTAAACATAGGAGAAAAGACACGGCATGGGTTATCTCTGTAATTATTGTCATCACCTATCTTAGTTAAAAGCCGCCCTTAACCCTAGATCGATGTTTCAAGAGACGAAGAGGGTTGAAAATTTCGCATATCCAAAGAACGTGTAATCCCAGAAGCGACTCGTGCCCAAACTAGATCAACGTGAGAACACGAGGAACAACGGAACAAAGCGACAAAGTAGGGGTAAGAAAATGGAAGGAAGAAGCGTGGGGAAGAAGGAAATGTGTTCTGAAAGCGTAACACTTAGCCTTCGACTTCGGTATTCTAGCAAGAGAGAAGGGTTCCCTAGGAGGCGCGATGCTTGCAATTAAGAGAAGGCTAAGTACTACTGTTAAGGACAATACGACAAGAAGCAAAAGTTGCCGGGAGGGGGATTTCGCCAGTAAATGCTCTACCAAACTCGGGGAAAAGCTGCCTGAAAAGCAAATTCAGCAGGATGAGTCCTGATCAATCTTTTTTGTCGCGATCGACCAATTCAATGCAACTTGCAGTGCTCTTTTTCGCTGTTATCTATTCACTAGTACGGTATGTAACGCCGGTATTATTCTTACTATGCTTTAAAAAGCTGCAACTCCAACTGGAACGTCAAAAGTATATAAAGTAAATGTGTCTCCAGGTTACGACGGTGGACAGCAGGAAACGTATACGTCAAAGTTTCGTTTACAATCTACACAATGCACGAAACAGTCCGTCGCTGAGTACTATGTAAGAGGAATGAAAACTAGTGTACGAACTAGCATTACAATTTATCAAATGAATATTTTCTATTCTTACGGTATGTAATTTTGAGAAATAATTATACTTTTCCAGACTTATTGTTATTGTTTCGGCACTAATTTGACCTATGCCGACAGCTTGGCTCAATAAAAATAAAGCTGGAAAAGTCTATTAATATCTCTCAAAATGAACGAGCCCAGATGTCAAGCAACGTTCTCATTTCTTCTATATAATTTGTAATAATTTTACCCTAAAACATTGCAACTGCAAGCACCTTTCGCCGCTGCGTGTATATTACCATGTCGCGGCAAGCTTTATGTTTAGGCAATATTGTGTCGTGGGAATAGGTGTAGATGTCACTCGTCTGTGCACGCTTTAGGTAACTTGGGAAAGAAGAGGATTTACAAAAAATATAAACATGGAGTAGGAAGAATCCCAAAAAAATAACGGAACAATAGAATGTAGATCAAGCGACAACAATATCTTTCCCTTCGGCCCATTCCAACGAACAATTTCGGAATTAAGATGAGAGGAACGTCGTCTTGCTTGAGCACTCAAAAGCCGGATGGATTGACGCTGTCGAGTGCGATATTGGCGCCATTCCTGAGGAGCTGGCTACAAATTTCAGGAACTAACAGGAATAAATGGAGGGCTAATAAGACTATCGCGCAGTAACACCCACAGGTATACTTGGAGCGTTACTGTATCCTTCGTATTAGTCTACCATTAATGAACTATGAACAGCGCTTGAGTTGCTATTCATACACTTCATATTAAGCGTTTACGGCGCAAAGGACCTTTCGGTCACGTTCAAGTGCTGTTGCTATGATGCTGAGCGGTGAGGCTTGAATGGCCCTGATAACACACCAGCGGGTCCTACTTTTCTCCACTTCCACCAAGAGATTTTCAAGTTAATTACTTCACAATAGCAAAATTTGACTACGTACCTCATGACACTCCTGACTGTACAACACTGAGTAACATCACTGTTCTACATGTAGCAGAGGAACTACGCTTACAGCACTAGGACTGTTGTTCTCTTGAAGCTGTGCACAACTAAATACCTAACTTGGAAAATAGCTCGAAGATCCAGTCCGGATGCGGTAAAAATATCCAGCACGAGTAGCGTAAATGTGGAGCGCAGAGATATCTGGAAATATTTAAAAGCAAACTAAATAACTCGGCCGAGTCCAGCAAGTTTGGAGCTCATCATCCTACAAAGCGCTGCTCTTCTGTGCCCCCAGGAGCTCCAGAGAAAATTTGGCAGGAAATTTCGGTAGTGAGGCAAGGAAATAGAGCGGCTCTGGCCAGCAGCCTACAGCCAGTCCATGCACCTCGAGCTGCGCATCACAAAGTGTTGTGACGAATGTGTCGCGGCGAAGAATACGTGAAGCAGCAGCAGCAGTAATTGTCATGCGAGCTGTGGCAGCTAACAAACTAATCCCTGACTGAAATTGATTTTGTGGTTGTTCTGCGGCAAGCAAGAAGAAAAGGCAATAAATTAAAGTGTCCACAGTATAGAGGTCACAGGAAAGCCAGATATGCGTTTTCCATAAAGTCTTTATAACCAAGAGAAAGGAAAGGAAATTTCGAAACATTTCACATGCTGCAATGTTGGGATAAAAAAGAAGAGAAGTTATCGTGGCCACGGCGGTGCAACAAGCACGTGAATTATGCATATAACTCGAGCACGGC
The DNA here is from genome assembly GCA_001587735.2 of Parhyale hawaiensis. NCBI lineage: Eukaryota > Metazoa > Arthropoda > Malacostraca > Amphipoda > Hyalidae > Parhyale > Parhyale hawaiensis. The sequence goes on from LQNS02278160.1 coordinate 18,044,628, forward strand.
AATAACCCAATCAGATGTTTATAGGCATTTATCAGCTGCCTACGAATAGTGAATGGTATCGGATAAATGCCTGTAATTTCCTATCGGAAACCAGCACGTGATCCATACACATAACTGGAGTACGGCTGCAATAAAATGGCAACTCATTTTAGCGTTGACGGTCGCACTGGAATACATAGGCTCGAAGTACGGCAGGTATAAGAGAGGTCATTATTACGACGCACGTAAGTAGCCACGGCCGCACAAGGGCCGTTAGAAGGGAGGCCACAAATCTGAGGACCGGCAGGGCGCGGCCACCGTTGCGCGAGAGGGGGGCGACGGCGGGTGCTGCGAGAGGCCAAGCGAGGGATCAACACGAGGGTGAGAGGGAAGGCTAAGTCGGTGAGGAGGGAAGAGGGAGTGCAGCAGACATGATAGAGGACGTTAATACATGACACGGCGCGAAGAGTTCTACTCGAGGGTTGCAGACTTGCCTTGGAAAAATTCCAAATAAAAAGTAACGCTACGAACTTGAAGAGGACAGCGGAGATGAACAAAGAAAAGGGGAATAAGATAAACGCTAACCAGTAGAAACATAACAAAAGACTATTTGATTCATTTAAAATATATCGGAAGAGTAGTTTTCAGACAACACAAAATATGAAGACATGCAAAAATATCCCATGGAAACCTGCAGCCTGGCACAACCTTGGCAACAACACTCCGATCGACAGGCTCTAAAGGCCCCGAACAGACATTACCCCAAGAGCGCGGACACACAAAACACTGTAGGCCGGCTGTACAGCCCAGCTGTCGATACGCTACCGCGGTGGGTGAAGAGAGTCGGCAGCAGTGCCATTGGCACAATGCATCAATTCCAGTGCAAATGACAATTCACACACACATAGTTCAGGTCATAGAAAACATTGCCCAATACACTGACGTACTTCCCGTTATTAATGTACAGTATACAGCGACGACTATGACAACGAATATATGAAACTGGTATATAACGGTGCAATAATGGATATTAAGAGCTTCTGGTGAAGCTTCAGTGTGGCCCTGAAGAACAACTCGAACTAGTTATTAGAAGCTTCAAGCGTTATCTTCGTTACTACAAAACTATATGTTAGTCCAAGCCTCACAAGCAACTGCGCAGATGTTTCAAGAGAAAAATTGCAAGGGTCATGCATTACGTCGAGCAAAACGAGGAAAACTACACGACGATGTTCACACAAGGGATTAAGGCGTGTGGGAATAGAAAGATGGAAAAGAAGAGGAACACCACTGACCACTCTACGATGATTTTCAGCTAGCTACTCCAAAAAGCTGTTTTATGATTATAGATGCTGGGGCGGCCAAGCATCTGTTACAGGGAGCCGACGAAGAACCTCAGCAGGAATACAAGAATGGTAGGAAGCGAAGTGGACAGGACAAACGCCACATACGGGATATCTAGCTTCATGTCTTGCCTGGTGGAGGTCAAGGTAATGACCTGTATCAGGGCTTCCCTGGGGGGCGTGACTCCCCATAACCTAGCATAGGTACCCAGACCTAACTAACCAGTCTTTCACTTTTAAAAATTATTTTAGCATATTTAGTAATTATATCTCTATACGGGATTCTCTGCGCACGAAAAATTCCCTGTGTCTTCTCACAGACGTTCATATTTTAACACAAGTGAATCTCTATAGAAATTGCAAATTCTGACAGACTTCTCACCTATTTTGGTACAGCACAACATACTTTTTGACATAACAATCTCGTAAAAACAACAAATACCGATATGCTTTTTTACGAATAACCATCAACAACAACCAACGCTAACAAGCTATTTACAAGATTTTGCCAGCTGACAGAAGTAGCGTTATCTTACTAACGGCTTCAACACGGCTGACTGACATAACGAAATTACTATGCGGCAGCGTTTGCTATTTTGCATCAACGGTCTCGTGCTCAACACATATGATAGAATAAATCTTTCCTGTCTCGTAAGACTTCTACACTCCAGAAAAATTGACCATATGCGTTAATAGGTAAAAGAATAGACCGCTCAAGAATTAAAGCTTTTCGAGGATTCACTGTATGAAATTCATGGAATATGCAAGGCTCACCTTACTCCTCACTGTAACATCTGAGTAATTCAGATTAGCTGTAACGAGTAATCAGATATTATTCCCAATTTCCAATATACGCCGAGCTCCAGCCACCAGCTCTAACCGAGCTTTTTCATTAGCTGAGCCAACCATTAGAGAAAGTTTTTGCCCTGAAAGTATCTCAGGATATCCGGCTCATAAATCCCTTGCTGCAGATAAACACGCGGCCTTTATGGCCTCAAGCAAAGCAAAAAGTGATGCGGCGTAAAACTCTCGGAGCTTCATGTTTAT
>LQNS02278160.1:18047393-18066917 GCA_001587735.2 Parhyale hawaiensis
CGAGAGCAGCGAGCAGTCCAAGAATCTGATTCTAATAATGCCCAAGAAATAGTATAAATTCTCGTAGGAATGGCACTATTAAGCATGTCTTCAATTAAGGACAGTGGGGGTTAATGTATTCACCATCTGCTTCTTGATTTGTCATGGTGCACTGTGACAGTGAGACTTCGTGCCTTTTAACATATAGTAAAACGTCCATATGCACATACCGTACGCCCCAGTGGCCGCGGCTCAATTGGTTGCCGTCGGTACTGGTGCTGGGTTGGAAGTGTCATCTCGTAGAGGCAAAGAAATGGAGCACACCATATAGAGGTGCTGTGCCACCAGTTTACATTAGGTAACGTAAAAAAATACCGTTTAAAAAATATGAAATGTAGGGCGGGCAGCAGCAGGTATGCCTTAACTCTTGAGTTTAGCTAACCTCCTGACGCACACACTAACCCGAAGCATCCCGTACCAAGTCTACTTCCCACAAATTTCACCTTTTCACTTTATAGCTCGGATTTTCGTACAACGGGCAGCACAAATTGCTTTATTTCTTAGCATATTATAATCAATTAACCTTGCTACGACGAACTAAAGGATCGGGTCTCCTAGGGAATAGCGTTTAAAACGTTACTAATGAAGTAAGCTGGACGTAATCGAGTTAGGTGCATTAACCATTAACCGGACGGCATAACAACGCCCTCGCATGCACACAGAAAAAATGGTTGTTTGCATGGTTAAGATGCATGCGCGCGTAAATGAACTTCAACTGCCATTAACTAAATGGAAAATTTGATCCAGTCCAACAAGCAACGCTAAAAACATCTGCTATGAGATGACTTGAAGGATTTTAGGGGTGTGGTGAAGCACTTTCCTGTTGACCTCCACAGCAGTCTTTTTTTTATCACAGCAACGACAGCAGACGAGATATTTCCCATTTTCTTTCACTAACTGGTCTTCCAGCTAAAGTTGAAGCAAACAATAAGTGTAATACAACACACGCTTACAGGCGCACACACTGCAGTATTTCTCAAAAAGACGTCTCGGTAAGAAGTATTCGATACGCCCAAACGGCACCCCAAGATTGTTGAAGTATTAAACATGCACTAATTAGCAGCTAAGCAATCCATTAGCGACATAGGTAATGCAGACAATGGAATAGATTCTCGTCTACTCGTACAAGTCTGCAACATTGTGTTCCTTCAAAAGTGGAGGTGTGGAGGTAATCTCCTGCGAACTTAGCTCTTAAAAAATATTGAAAATGCCGTGGACAAAAACTCGACTTTCAAAATACTATAATATACGCTACAGTAATAAAATATAAAATAATTTTTGCAGGAATGGCACTATATATGACGTCCTCATAAAAAACTAGAGAGCACTCTGAGAGCACATACCTCCGCCAAGCAAGGCAACGGTAACGAAAAATTTAAATTGGTTCTGAAACCATGGTTTTCTCTGTATCAACACCAAAATTCAATCATTTGTGCCTTTTGATAGCACATATAAACAATCTGTAATTTTCTTGAAGACCCTTCGTAACTTTTTGAGTAATACTGCAAACAAACATTCTGACAAACATAAGTCGAACACACAAACGGATGAACCGATCATTACCAAAATTTGAACATTTATGTCTTTCAACATTACTGACAACTTCTATAAATTTCACAAAAATCCATCAATAAATTTTTGAGTTATTGTGCTAAAAAGCATAAAATCGAACACAGCGACAAATAGACGAACGAAAAAACAGATCACAAAAATTTAGTCATTTACTTTTCAATATAACTAACGACTCATATAAACTCCATGAAAATGCGTTCATCACTTTTTGAGTTGTGGCCTCAGGAAAAAATAGTTTAAGAAAAAATAGGGAGACAGACAAACGAAAAGATAAACGGATTTTCACCAAAAGTTAATCATCTGTTACTGTTAAGATGCCTAACAATCCCTGCAACTTTCGTAACGATTCGTTCATTACTTTTCAAGTAATCGTGGTGACAGACAAGAGACAAACAAACACGACAAAAACATAACCTCCTTGGCGGAGGTGATGAGAATGAAAAGATTGAGCTGTCACTGAGAAACGTGTTTCGTGTCGTAAACTTTCGCTGAGATTAGAACTATTGAGCGTATTAATGAAATAAAAGCAGCTTACGTTGCTATAATGACGCATCGTCTGCAGATATGAAGATATGTGCACACAGTAGAAGTAATGTATGCAAGACTCAGAGCCCTAGTACTTACCAAAGATAAGCTCTTCTACTGTAATGCAAATTCCGCCCCATAAAATATGCAATGCAAAAATGTACAGGTGCATTACCCAAAAACTCGTTGAATTTTAGAAATAAATACAAAATAATGATCCTTCGTTTTGTTGATAACACAGGCCTTCGGCAAATTCTTTACTTGATGTCTGTTTATAATATAATAATAGTATCAACGGAATTAATAGGTGCAGCTAAGCATAACTATAAACTGTATTAAATTTCAACACAGCCAAACGAAACTTATAACAGTTAAGATGCACAAAATGACTTAACATCCAAGCATTTTTTTTTCTTGTCCGCCCCAGAAGTTACAACTTACGTAAGGTTTTAGCTTCTCGGGCGGCTGATAATTCTGTTAGCAAGCCCATAGCGGCACACGATACTAACAGTAATGCCGACGACACAAAATCGATAGTTCGTGTTCCGCACATCGGGGTATTCATTAGGAAAACTAACATTTAGAAAATTACAAAACCGGAGCTTCATGAAAACGGCCGAAAAAGCTATAACATGCATGCACCAGCACTTTTATATCCCAATTAATACTTTAACTTCCTAATTAATATTTTTACCTTCGCATGCAATATTTATTCCCAGCAAACACTTTTAATTCCAGGTTAACACCACACATGATTGCACAATTAACACTTTTACATCGCGATACTTGCTTCCCAGTTAACCATTTCAGACCAGAATTAAACATCACCGTTCATAGTATCTATCACCAGTGTTTCTGTATCTAAAGTCTACAGTGGGCACCAAAGGGTAACTACAAAAATGTGAACGAATGACGGTACAAGAAACGTTAACATACTGTCTTCGAGCTCATTTGAGTAAATTTTGAATGCAACAAAAGGACGGAATGTCAAAATAGTCCTTGCACTTTACGTAAACGTAGCTAAGTGAAACTCAAATCTGAACGAAACTTTGAACTCGATGAACGAACAAGAAGCAAGATGAACTGCAGGCACGTGTTGTACGTGAAAGCCGCCATACACCGAACAAGGCGACCACGATCGCATTGGTGACTACAATTATCATGGTTAAAAGATCATCTGAGCCTTATGCATCCTCACTGCAGAGTAAATAATTGCAAAAATATGTTCAAAGTTGATTTTGCAGTAGTAATTAAATATAAGAGTAATTAAATATAAGAGAAATGAAATAACTAGCGCTGAGGGTTGGAGCACTGTAAAGGTAAGGTCAACTTGACCGTACCCCCAACTGGGGAACCAACAAGCACTAGTTTGTGCAGCAGATATAGGCCAACAGGCCCCAGAGGAGTATACGGCTGCAGTCGACTACAGATCGTCTAGAGCTATGGCGTCAGTGGCGGAAGACTCCGTGCGACAATGTGTGCCCCCGAACTTCCCTATTGCTGGCAAAGGTCAGTAAACCCACTGATCACGTCAAGTACAGCGAAGAACTTGCCTACTTGGTAGCGAGGTTTGAACCAGCGGCCTTGAGAGTTAACGTCAGAACCTTTAATCTGCAAAAGGATCTCATCTGCAGGGACACAACTAGTACGATAGCCACGACAACATGAACACAGACAACAGAATAGCCGCGAAAGCCGCGACAGATCCAAGAACACAGCCCCGTCAGTAGGGACAGAGGCAGAAAGACAGCCACCCAGTCAGCAGGAACAACGGAAAGAAAACAGTAGTCGAGTTAGCAGGGAAAGCCAGAAGGGGCAGATAGTCAGCACGAACAGAACAGGCCCGACTACAGCAACAGAGGCAACAGAACAGCCGCCAAGGACAGAGCCAACAGGACAGTTCCACACCAGCAAGGGCAGAGCCAACAGGACAGTTCCGCACGAGGAACAGAGCCAGCAAGGATGGAAGAACCCATTTGGAGCGGAGCCATCAGCGTCCGACACGGCGGATAAAGGCCTGTCAGGGGCGCCTGTCACACTGGCATTAATATTTCACCATGAAAGAAATCTCTCTGCGCAGTGTCCGAATAGGAAGCCCTGGATCACCGCCGTGCCCATGACACCACCCGAGAATGCACGCAAATGGCGGCTTGTCACCGCCAGAATAGTCGACCAGAGGCAGCTGGCAGCTACGAACTCTAGGGCACACTTTTGACTGACGCACCACCCGATATTGAAAAGATGCGGCTTTATGCTCGCGCAATCCAGCTCGATATGCAGTTGCATATTCGTTGCAATTATATATATGCACACACACATGTAATGCTATATGATGCATCAACTGCATATTAATGTGAAACTTATCCCATTTAACATAAGGTGTTACATCAGTTGTGAGTGACGCAGGATCCAATATTGGAGAGGTTCAGCATTGTATTGGATCAATCTCCTTCAAAAGAAAGCGCGCTTCATACATGCTGCAGGTACCAGGATTAAATTAAGTACATTTCGATACTGAATATTGCATCCAGCAACAGATTTCAACCGTCACGATGGAAAATCGGATATCTACGTCTCGGTTCTAACTTTTCCCATCGGATGGACGCGATCCTTAAAACTCGACTCCACTTAAAATAAACTTCACAATTACGCACCACAAAATGCGGGGGTATAACTTGGTCCCGCAAGCAATTCTTACCATCTACCGCGTGACAAAGACATTTCCTCGACGAAAATAACTGGTACGAGGAATGAAGATATTAAACAGGCCAGGAAAAATGGTGTTTCATTCTAGAAGCAAGGGCAACAGAAAATAAAAATAAACGGCGCAGGAATTCAATCAAGAATTTACCGTCCTTCGCTGTGCAGGGTGTAAAATGTCAAGAGCTTAAGTACTACTTTTGACTGCAATAGAAAATGAAATGGAAAACTGGAACAAGTAAACAGCAATACGTTATAAGGCGACAAGGAAGTAAACAAGAACAGGAAAAAGAACTTAGAAAATTGGACAACAAAAAACTGCAGCTAGATAAAGAAACGGGAAGCATTAGGAGCATAAGCATACTTGTGCACTATAACACAAGGTTCGAGCGCGACTCGTCATTATTCTTAAATTTTGAGTATATACTCCATTTGCTACACTCTAGCAGTGTAGGTCACAAGCTGCACCTGTTCTCAGTTGGATGACGCTTCCACGGTTAGTAACAAACGTGCCGCCTGACAATGCGGCGTTTACGGTCCCATTCATTTAGAACTAATGACAATAGCTCATGGAATGCCAAAGCGTAAATCACAGCTGCTCTTTGGGAATGGGCCTGTAAGTTCGTCTACTGCCAGCTAGCTAATCTAAATTCTTGTGAATCAAACCAAAGTTGTTTCATCCTCGCCTTATAAACAAAATTCGAGCACCCATCTGCAGACAATCCCGCACAACGCTAGGAAACAATAATAGGAAAAGTACCGACTGAAAAATAAACTTCACCCAAGTAAAAGGAGAGGGAGAGGCGGACTTACAAACAAAATGGAAAAATATCGACTTCGCAAGAAAGAAAAACAATTTATTACGCGAAGCATTGACCAGCTACTCGCAATAGGATCAATTTGCATTAGTCACAAAAAATGCAGAAACTCAAAACAGACACCACTGTATCTAACTATAGAGCAGGGATTCCCTAGCTTCAGTTTTCTACGCACCCACACATAAACTGGCTTGGGGCACACGGACCCCTTATCATTAAAGCCTCAAATTCGTAGATTTTGCACGGGCTCACTGCAGTATATTGCTGTTGATGCTCATGCCCTCAACTGCCTAATAGGTAACATATATAGTTTAGAGGGTAGAATGTGATCCCTACTAACCATTTAAATCTTGACATCCAACTGTTCTGAAACTAATATTCACGTGCGTTACTTGCCTCGAATGGTGGTTTTCATAATACTGTAGAATACATTTGATGCTAGTCACCGTTATTAAACAACTAACGGTTTTCTTGGACAAAACCGTGTAAAATGAAATCGTAATTACGAGTATTACATGATTATTAACTTTTTATTTGTAAAATTTGACGTAATTTTATAGTAAAAACATATAATTTGTTTCTGATAAGCTTAAATAAGTTTCTAGTCTGCACTACCAATAGAGTCAATAATATCATTACAGAAACTCCAAACACCAAACCAGTTAGGGTCTGTGCATGAACCAACAGGAACCCCATGGGTTCAAATGCACCCCAATGCAAACCAATGGTATATATACTCGCCAAAAGAGTGATACGAAGATAGCCACAGCAACAAATTTACGCAGCAAATTAACAGATCAATCTGGTACCACGTTACAAACCATAACAAGTGGTACAAAAATCTGGGAAGGTGTATAATACAGAGGCTTCTATTTGCAAAGTTTAGAAACTGCAACCGTCATTCAAAGATCGGTTTCCTGAAAAAAAGATAAAAGCAGAGAAGATCCGGCCAGTTTTGATCACTGCAATTCTCGCTGCAGTGGCAGAAATTGCTGGAAATCCAACTCAAGGATAGCCCAAAAGGAATCTTCCAATATGCATCAAATACCAGTCAAGGTTGAGTTGAGAGCCTGAATATGACGAGTCAGAACAAACATCACCGTATACATGGGCGGCGCGTCAATAAAAAGGTGACGTAAGAGGGAAAAAAGCGCATTGGGCGCAGCAGCAAAACAGGAAAATCTTGCCGAACCAGCAACGGCAGCAGTACAGAGGGAGGCTTTCGTTGGACCGAGAGCCATTTTTTAATAAATGTCAGGTTAGCGAAGCGTGCGACGGACATCCGAATGGCCGATGAGGTCTAGACTGCCATTTGGAGGAGCTACGGACAGGCGCCGGAGGGGCGACGGTGAGGGTAGTGAGGGAACGAGCAGGTGAGGGTAAGCTTCAAAAGCAGGGAAAAGCAAGAGGAGGGTGAGCCAATAAACAGGACGAAGATGGAACGAGATAACGAAGATATATTGATGAAAGAGAGACAGAAATGAATACATTGGTGAAGCGCTGAAACAAAAGGTTGAATGAAATGAAAAGTGGAATAAGAAGACCATGAGAAGGAATTTTGGTGAGATCTCAATAACGAGTGTCAAGTTATAAGTTAATGAGTAGTGGAGAAAAAAATCCAAATGGAAAAGGAGAACACCGGCCGAAGAGAAATTGAAATATACTGCATAGGGGAAAAAGAGAAAAACGTGAAAAAAGGATAGCAGGAGCAACGTAGCGTAATAGGGAGCAAAAGTGAACAGTGCTAACATAGGTAAGCTGGAAAAATAGCCGGATAAAAAAACGAGAGATGAAAGACGAAGAAGAGATGGTATTATTCTGGCTTAGCCACTGCTGGAGATATAAGGAGAGGCGATGTGATTGACATAGCAACAAGAGATGCTGGAAAAAATACGACCAATGCCACTAGCATGCGAGACGAGACTTGGGATACAGTCACAGGCATTCGGTGCCTGAAGAATTGGATCGTATACAGTAGAAGCATGGATGAACAATAGAGAGCGACGCCCTCTCGACACATTTGAGCTCAAGTTCTACCACAGCCAAATGAGCTGCACTCGCATACAGCAGTGTCGATAACTCGTCTGTGATTCTGGAGGTTGGTGTGAATTAATCCAACAGCCGAGCAAAAATATGCCAGGTACATTATAGAAGTATTTTGCATGATAATCGTAACACTGCGTTGCTACTCTCCAGCAACACTGCGAATACAGATAGAATTGGCTGCAAGGCAGTAGTCTTTAGAATTTACCAGATTAAATGCAGTACCTACTACATGGCACTGCTTTTGAATATAATAGGATTGGTACGTGTTTAATGATGTAATTGATGGAAAGGGGCTATGGGTGGCGTAACCTTCGATATTTCCAAATACCCGGCAGCCACTTGCTGTATCTAGTTGCAAAAATTACCGTACTGCTACACGCATGCTACTCCAATTTCAGTAACATTATTATTTATTATTATAAACTTTGTTTAACCTCCGTTGCCACAACTCAGGCGTTCCAAAAGATATGAGTGCGTAGTATTTAAATACCACATAATTTGTCGTATGACCACATGCGCTACTACGGACAGGAAACAAGGCGCAAAGCATAGTAGGAGACACTCGATTGGTCGGCCACTTTCACGGCCTTCCACACGAGAGAGATGGGAGAAGTCCCGCGGACTAAGTGCGCTACCTCGATCGACAGCCCACCTCGCTTAACAGAAAAGGAAATAGAGAAGCTACCTAACTTTACAAAACTAACCTCGTCAGCAGGAACTGCGGCCAGATGCAACATCTCCAGCGGAAAGGGTAGCTACTGGGGTTTGCCCAATTTCAGCAACAACTCAGTCACAAAGTTTATTTTGTATTTTTTCTTTTTTCACAATATACCGGATGTACTGAAAGGGCACGGCACGGTTAATATGAGTGAATGTATGGAGGGGTTAGCTCCGTGCCGCCTGAATTATACTGAAAGTAAATGGCACTGCCAGTACGTATAATGCCCTATTTAACGTTGAATATATACTCCCGTAACACTGTTACATCAAAAACAACTATCGTAAACCGAAATAACTTCTCAAATGTAAACCCCACCCCCACAAAAAAACGCATGAAAAAGTAGTCAATGAGAATGGGCGAAGAGGCGCTACTCTTACTTTAATGCCAGCACATGGACAAGTAACGCGTTGCTCACATCCCCAACTCAAGTACAAATGCATTCCCAAAACAGTATCACAGCATCTTCCAGGATTTCGCGTCATTAAGCCGCCGTTTACAGTATTATGTCATCCAGTCGTTCGTTACCCATATTTAATCAGGCTGTATTACCTTGCTCCAACCACGGTTCCTTTTTTTCCAATTGCAGTTCCAAGGGAAAAGGGATTTTAGCGAGGTAACATAGCCTGAGTTAAGTACTATTCTACCATAAGCCACCTTTGTCACAGGAGCATCGACACACAGAGCACCACACCATCGCCATGTCGTAACTGTGACAACAGACTGTCACCACACTACCACAGGTCCCACCACTGTCACCGTTCTCGCATGTGCCGTGCTACCACACGTACTTACAGTCACCGTCCCAGCGTGAGTCACACCACCACCAGCACAACCTTTATCCCATAGAAGTCACCAGTGCATGAGTCACAAAACCACAGGTCACTGCCGACCACGCGCGTCACATAACGAAAGGTCATTACACCGTGCATCACACACTGTGTCTGCAGCCCTTCCTTGGTGCACTGCAGTCGGTGCCCATCTACGAGGTTCCCTCCTGCGAACCCAACTTGTGTCTGCAGCCCTTCTTTGGTGCACTACAGTCGGTGCCCATCTACGAGGTTCCCTCCTGCGAACCCAACTTGTGTTCACTGCCTCTTTTTGCGCTGCAGCTGCAGTTATTGCCTGAAGTGACACGCGTAGTGGCTTTGGATTCAGCGTAGAGAGGGGCTTTATTAACGGGACATAGCATGTTTTCCTAACTATTTGATATAAGTAATCTGCTTTGTAAGATCCTTTTGCCGCGCTACTGCGCATTTTATTGTAGGTTTTCAGTGGGCAATAAAGTTGTAGGTAATTGTAATTCCCCTTTTTTTATCCCACTCACTCGTGTTCGCACTCCCTGGCAAGCCAGAATTTTTCGTGAGGCTCTGTGCCTGTGCCCAGTAACAGCGGGTCCCGCTAGAACACCATCAGGTTACCACAACACCGTGGGCCACACAACATCAGGTCACCACAACACCGTGGGCCACACAACATCAGGTCACCACAACACCATGGGCCACACAACCACAAGTCGCCACTACACACACACACACGTTCACTCACACATGAGCGAATGATGACGCTCACAAGCACCAAGTACCGTCATCATTACGAAGAAGAGATGATAATCAGAAGAGCGCCCCGGGAGCCGCTGCAGCTCATTACACGCCTTCTAACGCAAACTGGAATCAATCAGAGCAAAGTGAGAGAGAGGAGGAGGAGGAGGAGCAAGCGAGAGACGCGCTTTCACGGTCCTATTTCTGCCATTACGAGGCGGGGGAACGATCAAATGTATAGCTTTGATGTCTTGAGTGCATCATGGACAAGATGTGAAGAAGAACCCGTGGATAACTGCAAGATAATCCATACGCAACTTCAGCAACGTGTTGCGCCACTTTGGCATGGAGCGCGCACCAAGAGTCGCATCTTAGGACATTTTCTACACAAGGAAACCTTCGCATTTAAATCACATAATATAACAGAAGCCGAACTACAGTAGTCTTTGTGAATTCTAGCATCTTGACAGCTCAGTACTAGGAGAAATTATGTCGAGACATTCACCAACAAACTACACTATAAATTTTTGCGAATGGATGCAGTCGAATGCAGCTGAAGGGCGACTTTTGCGTCTAATTTACGGGAGAGAGAGACAATACCTTTAAGTAGCGCAACACGCCTCTATCATTACATCGCCTACTCCCAAATTTCCTTCCATCCTCCCATTCAAAGACTCCCAACTTCTATAATTTGTGATGCACAATAGATAGTGTGGGACCAGCGTATTATTATTATGTTCCTAGTTAAGGCCTCCCTACCCACAGAGTACACTGTGATCCAAGGAGAGAAAGAAAGAAGGGACATAAAGAATATCGAGAGAAACGTGAAACCCAATGCACGAGTCAATGCGCATAGGAACAGCAAGTCGGGAAAGAAGAACATAATAAAGCATGAGCAAGTACAAGTATGAAAACGGAAGGAAGCATAGTGGGCACGAAAGACAGACATCCCAAAGGCCAAGCTAACGGCTAACGTAACCTACACGTGCCCCTGGAGTCGATGCGCCCTCTAACATAGGATGGGCGACCTAACTAACCTAATCCTATGGACCATCCTACGCCCCCTGAGGGGTTGGGACGAGCGTAACGCAAAAATAAAAAAAAAATAAATAAATATACTTAGCCATGCACTACATGCAAGCCAATACTACTCGAGCTGCGGCAACTGAGGCTCGTAATAGTTGACTTGTGTAACCCAAAGTGTCAACTCTCGACTTCAACTAGATTTCAAGCGCAATCTTTCCTCATCTTTTTCTCTAGATTGTAAGGGAAAAAATCAGCGAACACAAAAAAAAGTTCTCACGAATGAACTACAGGAATATGGTGAATATTAGCTATGTCACTACCTCGTGTTAAAAGGGAGGAGATAATAAGAAGGACTCTTAACGAGTTGCTGCAGCTTCACTAGGTATAGAGCAGCTTTTGAGCTGTGCTTATGAAAGCGAGTATTTTTACGCTAAGAGAATTTCCGTGCTTAAATTGTTACAGTAAATTACGCTATGCTTTAGCCCTCCCGCTACTGTCGCTCTGCTCTTAAAGTTTATTCTTATTGGCTTTTTACGATAGATATCTCTTACCGTCATAACTGATTAATAATAGAATTTTAATTTAAAAAACAAAAACTAGCTAAACTTTTGGGCTGGTAATACGAATCCACAAAAAAATCCACAAGAGGAAGGCAGTACGTCGGTGTTGTTGATAATCAAAATTTTTTCGAAGCCCGTAACTAGCGCTGCGGTGAAAGGTGAAACGGATTAAGGTGTACGATCTGCCACCTTGTCTCGGAGCGCGTATACCTACGCCTGACGCAAGGAAAATCAAGGAGTCACTCGCGTATTTCCAGGAATTGCTGCAGTCGCGACCGATTACCAATAGCGTAGCATATAATCATAGTACAGTTGCAAACTTACGGTAGAAGATCTGAGGGATGAAAGGCTAGGTAGTATTCCTAGAAGGCACCATGATGAGTCAGTATGAGAGGCACTGCCTAAAATAACACAGGTATCAGAGTGCTGAATAATATTTTATGGATATCGTCGAGTGCAACTAAACGCCAAATTATAAATTATTTGCCACCGGCACAAAACCCAAATTGGTAAGTTACAGTGACATCAAACTCACTGATAGCTAAAGCTTCTACGACGGCGAGTATTTTTTTTTAAGGAAGGGCTTTCGTTATTAGCTGAACAAATATTTCCAACCATAAGGCATATTTATTTGTAGCTTAGACTAAATGCTCGGCATATAGAGTCTGGATCAACTGCATATCCATTTCAAACGGCAAACACAAGAGATGTAGCGACGGCTCCATACATCTCGGGTGTTTTACCCGGTGAGGAAAATTTATTTTCGCTTACCGACGTAAGCATAACCGGCATGAAAGCCTGTGCTACGGTTTGGTATGTCTTTATGGCTAACTGAAACTTGCCTGTCACAATCTCAGTGCAGCCTGTCACAATCTCAGTGCAGCCTGTCACCACCTCACTCAGCACGACCTGTCACCACCTCAGCACGACCTGTCACCACCTCAGTACGACCTGTCACCACCTCAGCACGACCTGTCACCACTGCAGCACGACCTGTCACCACCTCAGCACGACCTGTCACCACCTCAGCACGACCTGTCACCACCTCAGCACGNGACGCTCACAAGCACCAAGTACCGTCATCATTACGAAGAAGAGATGATAATCAGAAGAGCGCCCCGGGAGCCGCTGCAGCTCATTACACGCCTTCTAACGCAAACTGGAATCAATCAGAGCAAAGTGAGAGAGAGGAGGAGGAGCAAGCGAGAGACGAGCTTTCACGGTCCCATTTCTGCCATTACGAGGCGGGGGAACGATCAAATGTATAGCTTTGATGTCATGAGTGCATCATGGACAAGATGTGAAGGCGAACGCGTGGATAACTGCAAGATAATCCATACGCAACTTCAGCAACGTGTTGCGCCCCTTTGGCATGGAGCGCGCACCAAGAGTCGCATCTTAGGACATTTTCTGCACAAGGAAACCTTCGCATTTAAATCACATAATATGACAGAAGTCGAACTACAGTAATCTTTGTGAAATTCTAGCATCTTGACAGCTCAGTCCTAGGAGAAGTTAATATGTCGAGACATTCACCAACAAACTACACTATAAATTTTAGCGAATGGTTGCAGTCGAATGCAGCTGAAGGACGACTTTTGCGTCTAATTTACGGGAGAGAGAGACTCTATGATTACATCGCCTACCCCCAAATTTCCTTCCACCCTCCCATTCAAAGACTCCCCACTTCTATAATTTGTGATGCAGAATAGATAGTGTAGGACCAGCGTATTATTATTATTATGTTTCTAGTTAAGGCCTCCCTACCCACAGAGTACACTGTGATCCAAAGAGAGAAAGAAAAAAGGGGCATGACCTGTCACCACCTCAGCACGACCTGTCACCACCTCAGCACGACCTGTCACCACCTCAGCACGACCTGTCACCACCTCAGCACGACCTGTCACCACCTCAGCACGACCTGTCACCACCTAAGCACGACCTGTCACCACCTCAACACGACCTGCCACCACCTCAGCACGACCTGTCACCACCTCAACACGACCTGCCACCACCTCAGCACGACCTGTCACCACCTTAACACAACACCCAAGTATCAAAGCAGCAGGTGCTAGCTACAGGAGCAGCAACAGCAGCAGCAAGAGAGCCAGGCAGCGCTAAAGAGATTAACTAATTAGCGGCCGAGTCCCACTTCAGAATACCGAAGCGCCACCGCCCACCCAACCAATGGTACCCACAGGCCTACCGATGCTTCCTGCCCACGCCAGTAAATGATACAGGAAAAGTGAAGCCCTGAGAATATTAGTCTCGATATGATATGGACAGGCAGGCATAACAGGCAGCTATAGCTGTTGGTGGAAGTCATCAGGTTGAGCGGATGGTACTGCAAAAATGGCGTTCGTCACTATGGGAAGTTAATATAATTTATTTTATGGGTGAAGTTCACTGAATATATGCCAGAATGGCATAGTAAAATAGGAAGCAGTCGTTGTAAGACGGCATAACTAGTCATCGAGATGCCATCAGCTACTACTGAGCTGAAGAAGAAAGACGTAAAATATCGTAGATTTATGGCCCCATACCAAATAACTGTTCCTTACATCCATGCCAAACAGCTAGGTTTTTATCAATTAATAAAATTGGTAATTAAAAGACACTTGTGGGTCATCAAAGTAGCTAATACTTAAAAAGACAATAAATGTCAGCGAACACTCCACCATGATCTTCAAACCGTTATTCAGATCGGGAGAACAATTGTTAGGTAAATAAGCTACAACTTGACAGACTTGATCGTAATCCTGTGCCATTGGATCGTCCTTATGAGTTATCCAAATAAAAGGACACCACGGATATTATGTCAGCATCAGCCACTGTGTAAAAACACTTCCGTCATTTTACGGAGCCAACGATGACAGCACAGATGCTAAGCACGTCTTCTCAAATTACGGACGCATCGATAACTTTTCAACGGATCATTTCTTGTTATATTAGGGTAGATCTGTATTTTTTTATTTTAGAAAATGGGCTTCCGTTTTGAAGATCAACGAGAAGGGTAAAGTTTTACGGTGACAATGGAGGCAGCTGAAACAAGAGGAAAGTCCCGTAACATTTAGAGACCGTTTACAGTGCGCAGTGAGCGAAAGCAAGTTAGGTCAGGACTGGGATCCACGCGGTAGCGCGTCCCAAGGCAGTCCATAGGGTCGGAAGCGCCGCGCCCTGAGATAGCTAAGGAAACTTCACCATTCGTACAGTTTTCACACCAATTTGGCGTCAACGAATGCTTTAATACTTCCGTCGCACTGTGGCATTCGTCACACAGAAAAAGAACAGGAAAATAACAGGAAATTTGCATAACAGACCGTTTACTCACAGCAGCCTCCCTCCGACAGCGATGACAGCACCACGATAGAGCGCCTTACCTGCAAAAGAAAAAATACGTAAATAATCTATACACACGCAGCAGGTTACCTTAAATAGCAGAATTAACTTTTCCAAGACTCGGCTATCGTGTCATAGGTAATCACTTTCAGTATTATACTGAACAATTTCTGCCTCCGTCTGAACAGCAAAGGCGATCCAACAGGAGAAAAAATAAAGGACATACAGTGTGTCGATCGAACCGTGGAACCCATGCACAAGGATGTTCCCACAGAGGATCAGCGCGCATGGGATCAGCAAGTCGGGAACTAAGAGGAAGAACAGAGCCAACGCTTGAAAAACACCTGTTCCTACTGGAAGCGAACGTTTTATCTGATCCTTGCAGAGATAAAATTAAAAGGTACCGTGAAAAGACCCAGCTGTTGCCAGCATAAGGTATAATAGTTAATTTCCTACCACCTGTTTCAAGAGTCAACCTCAAATAGCTCGCAACTCCACCATTTCGTGAGGTTGATTGCACTCGAAAATTTTATTAGGCAACGTCAACATATGAATAGAATTAAGGGCGCTTGCATCTAGCTAAAATTATTTTATCAATAAAAGTAGAACATTTCCCACAGAAGAAGTCTTTGAAACAACGACACTATTTCTTGAAACTTACATTTTGAGCAGGAAAGAATTACGGAAGATAATTGATGCCCATATTACACACAGCGCGACAGCTTACGACACGTCTCTTCCCCAGGTGTCACCCACTGTCGCGTCGGTGGTCGCCTTAGGCCCCGTTAGCACATACCTATAACCACACTACGCCACGCAACGCAACACAGCACGAGTGTATCTATCCGTGCCTCGAGCGGGGCTACTCTTACCGCTTGCGACGGGAGCCGTTCGCACATGGCCCACACCACGCAACGCGTAACGCTCAGCACGTTTGCTTGTAGACAAGAAACGAAACACACGCTGCAACCAACACAGAGATCTGGGTCAGTGTTTATATTTTCTTATACATTAATAAAACTGATAAGAAATTTGCATTGTTGCTATTGAATATATAATATTAACAACGGATTTTGAGTGCTAATTGGAGGCATTTGACAACTCCTGACTGAACCTGACTGGATTTACTTCGCAATAAAGATGTGCAAGACTAAATTTTTATTCAACTGTACCGCAGACGTAATTAGCAGTGCTGTTTGTAAGTAATATTACTAACCTAAGTGTGAGCGTTTGGTCCAAAGAAATACAGATATAAAGCTGGATTTAATGAGATACCACTAGTGTGTTGTGTGGTGTGGTACATGCGCGAACGATTTTGCAAGACGTGTTGTGTGGCGTTGCGTGGTGTGGTACATGAGCGAACGGGGGCCTAACCGCCCTCGACTTTGCATCACAGTCAACTCCACCCACGTTGATGCAAAAATCAAGAGCTATAGGGCGGCCACCGATGCGTTGAGTGGGTAAAATTTAGGGAGAGAGACCTGTCGCAAGCAAGGGCATTAGTAGCTGTCGCACTATATGTAATAAGGGCATAACATATTATCTTGAAGCCTCGGGCAGTGCCAAACCATAATAAAAGATACACAGCGGAAAAAAGTTCTCTATACAGTTACCAGTACGTGAGCTCTTGGAGCACATACAACGTACAAAAGGTTCATTTAGCGTTACGATACACAACCACGACGGAATGTGAGCTGTGCTGCCTGATGGCATGAATTGCGCATACATCAATGGTGACTCAGTGCCATGAGTAGTACAATCATACTGCGGACAAGCTCGAAGAAAACACAGCTGGTTACGAGAACAATTGAGACGTCCAGATCCAAAAGCAGCCAAACAGACCAACAAGTCAAGATCGTAATGAATGTCGCGCTAACGTCAATCGTATGCACTGTATAATGAACTGCAATTAGTGAGACCCTTAGATATTTATAAACAAAACAGCCAGGGATCTCGATGGGAACAACGTTAAATAGAGCACTCTGAAAGCGCACACCTCCGCCAAGTAAGGCAACTGCAACGAAAAATTCAAATTGACTGAAATCGTTATTTCTTTTGTATCAACTCCAAAATCTAATCATTTGTGCCTTTTAATTGTATTAACAGCTTCTGCAATTTTTTTTTAAAATCCTTTCATAACTGTGAGTTATGCTGCGAACAAACATTATGACGAACATAAGACAAACATACAAACGAACCAACCGTTCTGCACCAAAGTTTACCATACACATTTTTGCCTTTTAACATTATTAACATCTCCTGTAAATTTCATAAAGATCCATTCTAAACTTTTTTGAGTAACTGCGCAACAAACATCAAGACAAACACAACTCAAATATAGAAAATCAGCCGATCTGCACCAAAATTTAACCATGTTTGCCTTTTAACATTATTAACAACTCCTGTAAATTTCATAAAGAGCCATTCTAAACTTTTTGAGTAATTGCGCAACAAACATTTAGACAAACACAACTCAAACATAGAAACGAAGCAGCTAATCTGCACCAAAATTCAATCATTCATGTCTTTTAACACTACTAACAATTCCTTAAAGTTTCATACAGATTCACTCAAATCTTTTTGAGTGATTGCGCTAACAAACATAAAACCAAACAGCAAAAATCATGCGAACGAACAAACAGATCATCACAAAAATTTGGTCATTTACTCTTTATGACATAGGTACCTAACAACTCACGTAAATTTTATAAAAATTTGTCCGTAACTTTTTGAGCTATGGCATTGAGAAAAATGAAGCAGACAAATAAACGGATGGACGGATCTTCACCAAAAGTTAAGCATCTGCTCCTCCTAACTTATGTACCTAACAATCCCAGTAAATTTCGTCAAAGTCCATCCATAACTTTTTGAGTTGTATTGGTGACATACAGACAGACAAACAGAGACAAACGGACAAAGAGACAGACAGACAAACCCGACGAAAACATAACCTTCTTGGCGGAGGTAAATATTCTCCACAAGGGCTCAAAGTAACTCCATGCAAATACCAAAAGAAGTAGTTGCTCTCTGCAGCTTCCGTGGAGAGAAACAACGGACCAGACGTTAGATCCTCAGCAGGCCTCAATACGGCACGCTCGCCCAACCTTGTTTTTAATGATGATAAAAACTTGACGGCCAACAGCATTGAAAGAACAAAAACTCGTATTTGATCTAGTGCCGGGGTGAGGGTAAACTCGATAATTATCCGAGTCCAAGCGCGAAATTAGAAACGGACTGGGTTGTGGTCGCAAGCAATGGAAAGCCGCCGATACTTCGACATTCGTATTCGCACTATGGGATGGAACTTACCGATAATTTGGTCAGTGAACAATTTGGCGATATTTGCATAGGTACAGCATACGAGACGCTCGAGCTCGAGGTCCTTACTTCCTCGTAAAGAATAGGTAATCCTCCCCACACAGTTTAAAGTTAAATGAGGATTGGCAAGAACACCCCCCCCCCTCTCTCTCCCAAAAAAGGCTAGGGTGAGTCACCTTTTTTGAGGGAGGGATGGAGCGGACAAGAGCCAAGAAGTTTCTGAATTGAGGAAAGATAAAGAAATGCGAACCACTATCTAAACGTAGACGATATAGACTGTAGGTATACACTGACCGCTATGCACGTCAGCGAAACGTTTTGCAATTATCATGGGAAGTTTAAACAGAAATAAAATCATCTCCGCACTAGAAACTTTTTATTAACAAAATAAACAAATTGCCAAACATTTCATCGATGGACAAGTGTATTGATAACGACTAATTTTTACATTAGTCTCTAGTGAAAGCTTGCAAAATTGTCACCAACCACTATTTATTTTACAACGAATTATTTAGTATTTAGTATATACCATTCTTAGGTACATTACAATGAATCTCTTACTTTTGTTCGAAGTGTTTTTGCTAACTACAAAACACTTGATGAATGTTCATATGAAACAGCTTCAGGACTCATTTGGCAATACCTCATTGCATAGACCACACCATACATTGACGGGACACTGAAATCGGGCCTCTGGCAATTGGGTCTGGAGGTCGATTTACGTAAGTGTTAATGAGTTCTAATAATCACGCAGACCTAAAACAAAGATTAATTTCTTCGTCGTACCATAAGGAATGCGTTGAAGATCAGGGAAATATTGAGGTGACAATTGTACATGTGGAAAGACTGGGGTGACAGTTGTTCAGAAGATGTGATCTAATTACTAATTAACCTAACCCACCAATACCTAACCTTGCCTTAACTAACCTAACCTACCCTGGCCTAAACTAACCTAGCCTTCCCTAATGTAACCTACCATAAGCTGACCCAACCTATCCTAACTTACCTAACCTAACATAGCCTGAACTAACATAACCTATGAATTGGATCGGAGTTGATTAGATTGGATGGGACCGGATTTAATTGGATCGGAGTGGAGTGAATTGGATTGTATGGGATTGGACTAGATTCGAATGGATTGAATTTGATTGGAATGGATTGGATTGTATCGTACTGGATACTTAGTCTTACCTAAACTAACATTGCCTAACCAAAGCTAACCTAACCTACCATAATTCAACAAAACCTAACCTGACGTAACCTAACTGAACCCAACCAAACCTAACCGTACCTGACCTAACCTAAGATATTGACGTGACAAT
>LQNS02278160.1:18067230-18101810 GCA_001587735.2 Parhyale hawaiensis
GTCTTACCTAAACTAACATTGCCTAACCAAAGCTAACCTAACCTACCATAATTCAACAAAACCTAACCTGACGTAACCTAACTGAACCCAACCAAACCTAACCGTACCTGACCTAACCTAAGATATTGACGTGACAATTTTAAAAGTGGATACACTAGGGTGACAACTGTACAGGTGGGATTCATTTTGGGTGACAACAGTACAGGTGGCATTTTGGGGCGACAGTTGTACAGGAGATCCTGATTGCCAATATCATTTCACATAACTGCCACGGTATATTCCAGTATTATACTACTTTGTGGTTGCCTACGTTATAGGTATTATGAGCTCAGAGGTACATATATGAGCTCCTGTGTATCGCTCTATACGTGTGATACATTTCGAGATCTATCTCATCGTGAAGAGGGTCCTTTATACCGTAGGAATGAAGTAAACACAAGTTAGTATGATAGCGTTATACTCTTCAGGTTGGCGTTGACATAGACGAGGCATCAAGGTGAATATAGAATAGATTAACAAAGAGAGTTGTCGAGGCTGTACAGGTAACACTGGGAGGTGTACACTCCAGTGTGCTATGAGGCTATCTGTAAGTGCTCACGGCCGTGATGCGACCGAGCTATTTATTAACTGTCTACACGGGACGTGCAGAGCACACCCGCACAGTATCACTTCATGGCTTCCTGTGTTGCATCCCTTTTTTGTTGCCTATGTTAAAACACATCATAGTTGCCGGAGTTAAATCACTTCACAGTGGCCTACATTACATCACCTCAAGGCGGCCAATGATATATCACTTAACAGCTGTCAAAGCTACATCACTTCACGGTTGCCAATGCAATATCACTTCACGGGTGTCAATACTGAATCACTTCACTGCTGTCAATACTACATCATTTCATGACGACCAATGCTTCATTCTTCAAACCACTTCACGGCCGCCAATGCTATATCACTCCACTGCGGTCAATGCTATATTACTTCACTGCTTCCAATGCTAAGTCACTTCCTGGCGGCCAGTGTTTCATCACTTCACTACTGGCCGTCACTTTATGGCTGTCAGCTGCTCCAACTCACTCTTCTGCACTGCAGTCTGTTCTGATTTGCTTGCTTAGCCCGTGTACCAAATAAACTTCATTAACATTTTTATCAGCTGTTTACTTGACATTTCATGACAAATCGAGCATACCACGAATACGAGAAGATTCTGTTCTACAAAAGGAGACTGTTTCACTAATTACTGCCAAATATGTTTACTACAAACATCAAAGGATGTCATAAACAGTTACTCACTTAACTACACTTCAAGCCCTAATATTTTTGTGAATTTGTCGCGTATAGAAATTAGAGAAGTATGTACAGGTTTGTCAGTCATTACAGAATGTAATAGAAATAAGTCAAATAGCCTAAATAAAGTATGAAAAGTAATGGGAGAAGATATAAAAATACGTCTGCGGCATTGTGCGGTCAGGCCCAATTGCGGGACCGATATCTACCTTAGGGGCCAGTGTCCAATCAATGTATGGTGTGGTCTATGCTTATTGTAAGTGGATAGTGAGGTATATTGCGTAGTCTATAACAATGAAACATAGTAAGACTTTCAATGTCCTTGCATTTAATTCTTCGCCTTACAAAATTTCTAAGAGTTGCAGCTTAGAGCAAAGCCAAGAAGAAAAGATCCATATTAGCGAAAGAGATATCCGAACAACTATATGTGAACTGCACCCGAGGAAGAAGGCGCCGATTCCTCACTTTCTTTGTGCTATTTTAGTAGGTACCTTCGGCAGTATTTTGTTAGGGTAAAATTGACCGCACGCCCATTTCGGTAGTTCAATTTGAAAATCTAAGAGGTGCATGGCAAAATCATGACCCCAATAATACGACGAGGAAGGGAGGCACATGCAACAGCTAGGGTCAGGTACGTAAGCATATAGATGGATAAACTAACCCTGCATTTGGACTTGAGCTTCAAAGTGTTAATTGTAATTATCAAACATATAAAAGGGCGAGTGAAGGAGTACACTACATGCAGGGCCTTTGATCGGATAACAACTGCAACTACCGTGGCATATTAAACTAGGGCATATTATACGAGGTTACCGATCTGTGCACAACGGAACATCTTTTAGCCTATGCAGTGCACGGATCTGCAAAAAAAAAGATAACAGAAGATGACCTCATCGTTCATGGCGATGATAACAACTTTTGAGTTGGGAGAGAAGCGGTACCGATGTGGGGATTGCCAGTCTGCCTCGGCGGCGGCGGTGGCTGCTGCCCCTACCGCAGAGCGGCTCCAGTAATTCGTTCTAATTATCCATTTTTCCGGCAGCGTCCGCCATTAGGTTAATTCTATCGCAAGCTTACCACCAGCACGCCATTAGCTACACAATTTAGGTTCGTAATTAGCAATGCCGCAGTGCTCTCGCTCACAATGTTATTCCTACGGACACTTAGCGCTGAGCAAGAGCAGCGTTGCAATGTAAGGGCCTCCCAGCAACAGGGCCGAGAGCAAAGACGGGGCGATAGCTCACGCTTTGGAGGAGATCTCACTTGACCTCGGCCGAAATATAGAGAAAAGCGCGAAGATAAACGCGTTCCACTGAAAATAAGGCAACACAGTACGTAACACGAGTTTGAAAAGAAACACGTCGGTGGTTACAGATGATACTGATAATTGATACCTGCTGTATATTTGTGATGAATATAAGTTGAAGTTTTCTTATAGGCATTACATGGTAATCGAAAGAAGAAAGAACATAACGCATGCCAAAAGAGGGTGGAACCCATACAGAGGAGCTCCGCACATGGAAGCGGTCACTCAGGAAAAAACAACAGGAAAAAGTGGCATTTAATGATAAGCAATAGGAGAGAAATGGAGGCATGGCAAGAAAAGAGACCAAGACCCAATGGTCTAACTAAAGCTCCAAGCGAAACTCCAATAGCAAGATTGCTTCATTTAATAGCAAGCTTGTTTCATTCAATAGCAAGATTGTTTCATTCGGCAGGTCTGTAATAATCTTGCGTGAGAGCGAATATTCATAAGTGGAAAGTATTACTCTGATAGGACATATATAAACGGTATCATAAAAGAGGTAGTGAAAAAAAATACGAAAACAGATATCAAAGGTTCATTTCCATAGCACAAGTTAACATACCAGGATACAGTTCTGCAAAGAACACTTTTTGAAGTTATCGGCATGGGACTGTAAAAAAGAACAATATCATAAGTACTGCACAGGGTGACGACGCCAACTATTTGCCAATTATTTAATGTATCAGCTGATATGAATGACCTCGTGGCGACTAATGAACGCTCTCGTATTTACTGATGCGATGTCAGGGGGACTGAGTCGCTACATACACATGCAGTACATTAATGCATTGCATAGCCTAAATGACCAACAAAGCTGCAACAGACAGTCACTCCACCGCGAAGCACCGCCTCAATGCACTGGCCACCAACGTAGCATAAAAGATACGTTATCTCAAAGATTGGCTCCGAACTAAATTTCAAGGTGATACACGACTATAGTGGAACTATAATCTACCGCGTACATGGAGTGTGGTGCAAAAAAAAAAAAACGGCGCCGTACCACTATCCAAGAAGCAAGCCATTCTGCAGAAAAAAAATAGGCCAGGCCGTCCAAGAGGCAGGATTGCGTATAAACGAAAGCCACCAGTCTAAGAAGCAACTGCTCTATTCCGAAAACCAGGCCATCCAACCCAACAACGAAGTCAATCAGCTCAAAAATCAGGATATTCGAATATTACCCAAGAAGCTGCTCCAGAGGGCTATCCAATTGAAGAAGAAAACCATCCCACCCAAACAGAAAACCACAATATTCTAAGAAAGTCATCACACCCTAAAAGAAAGCTACTCTATTCCAGAAGTTCCAGAAGCAACCCATCCCACCCACGATGGCAACCCTATTCTAGAAGCAGGTCATCCCATTCCAGAAAGCCAACCTGTTCCAAAAGCAGGCCATCACACCCAACAAGATGGCCACCCTATTCTAGAAGCAGGTCATCCCACCCAAGAAGGCCACCCTGTCTAGAAGCAGGCCTCGCTATCAACAGCTCATCAGCCCCCCAGTCAATAGTTGTCAGGAGATCATTGTGCCGCTAAGCGAGCGCATCCATCCAACCGTCGCCTCGGCTATCCGCGTCGACGACCTCCAGGTTACCCCCAAGGACTTTTTAAAAACATATAAGGTGAAGATAGTGTAAGCTCAGGGGTTTCGCGGCCATAGTACAGCTTACCGAAAGCTTACTCAACCACAGTACACAGAGGGACGGAGACAAAATTTTCGAAGGCACATGTTAACGTGTCGAATGACATATAGGATGGTATTCATTGACCACACAAGAAAGGACAAAGTGCAAGAAAAAGAGATAACGCCAAAGTAAACATGACATGGGTTCCCAATTTGGGGTAACTAAAAAATAAGTAAAAACAAATAAAAAATAAATAGATTATTCGAGGTCTAAATTAAAAAAGCTGCAGGCAAGGATAACAACAGTTGGGAGAACAAAAGAAGATGACGAAAATATATTTATAAGAAATGAACAGCACGGCAGCGATCACCATTACCCAAGACGCAGTTCACATGCGAGAACACATTACTATGACAAACAGATAAGAGGATGTTTGATCATATTCCCCAATATCAGGGATCGGCTTTTACAGTGGCGCGCGTCTGACATTCGTAAGTCGCGTTTTTGCCGTTAAAATGAGTGCTTGTAACAATCCTTCTCGCCAGCTGAAAACTTTGGTAGCTATAAACAGCTTTGGTAGCTATAAAATAAAATAAACATAGCTAGACCAGGTCCTGCACATGCTATAGCTACATGTCACCGAGTCTACATGTGATGAGCCATTTTAATAAGTCTTGCAGCTACAGGTATTCCTCCACGACCGCGCTCTCTACGTTCCAAGCTTAACCGCGGTCGTCAAAGCGCGCCTTCTCCAAATCTCGAGTAAAATTATAAGTTCTAGTTAAAAATTGCCAGTATTCTTTTCTGCATTTGTTTAGAGAAAATATTTATTATGGTGATAGACACCAAACACCACAAAGTTTGAATACAAGTGTTGAAATTTCCAGGAATGAGCATTACACAAAGTTGGATGTAATATGAAAGTTGTGCATGGATTGAAACAGCGTAACATAGAACGTGTTCTAAAACTGAACGAATTTAGTCTGGCAGATACGTGCGCGGAAACAGGAAAACGAGTCCAATTTGAGGTAAGTGTAATTGAATTTTTACGGCTGTACTAGACGAAGCAGGATTTCTATATGTGCACTGATCAAAGGAGGGTTGATCAAAGCCGGGCGATGAATAGGGTTGTCAGGAGCAGACTGCAGTTCCCACCCACGGAGTGGTGGTGTCATTGAATGAGGAGCTGCACGATATCCTCAATACATCATTGAATGGCTCACAAATGGCGCCCTCCACTGCTAACTCATCAAGGAAGCGAATGAGGAGGAGGGGTCGGATGGTTGGTGGTGGTGGCTATCAGGCTACCAGACTTAAGTCAGGGTTGCTGCTACAGGGGTAACATAAATGAGACTACAGCAAAGTTACGTTATATGATAAGTACGTTCAGGGACTAAAAGTGAGTCAAGTTTTGACGAGGATGGATAAATGACGCTAATTTATACTATAATAAGAGTGCTGTCTGTCAGACCGTCTGTTCGAAGCCTTATCTTTCCCCTATCTAATACTGAAGAAAAAATTCCAAGGGACCTATTTTTTCTTTTTTTGCCAGACCGTATGCAGGATACGAACCCGGGAATTCCCGGGTTATTAGTGAAGGCCTGGTCACGGGCCTTTGTGAACTTGGTTGCTTTTGTGCACTTGGTGGACAATGTGGACTTGGTAAACTTCGTGGACTTTGTGGACTTGTGAATTTTGAAGTAGTGTGAACTTTTTTCGATGGGATGGTAAAAAATATGTTTTCAAATACATATTTTCATGACTTATGGAACAAAAGGGTTGCGTTTGGTGCACTAGTATGGTTGGTATCTATATGCTCACACGTCATCAACAAGGATGCATTTTGTCGGGTCGACATACAAGATGCAGCAGCAAACTGAAGCTATACGGTAAACCATCATAAGGACTACTATCGCCAAGGTTCAGATGATGTTATTCAGAGCCGTCTGTTCGTCCCTTTCTCTGCCGAGCCGTAAATACAACACACCACTCTCTCTCTACCACCACCTCTTCAGTGCGGTGACAGGGACAGGGCATGCCCTCGCAGGATCTTGGATCCACATGCTCAAAGTTTGATACTTCAGGAGATATCTCAACTCTATCAGCGACTCTCAGTCTAACAAGAAAAATTCGAATCTTACTGAAACAGTTAACCCTACATTACCGACTACCAACTGTTCTAAGCGTTACAAGCAACGCTGTTCCTACAAGAAACGATACATTGATGCGTTGCTTTGGAGGTTAAGCGGTATCGCAGATACAGCAACATCAGCAGCTGGAGGCCTAGAGAAGTCGGAGAATAGGGAGTGGCCTCCCCATTCGTTACAGGGAGACAACTTATGAGAAAAGTTTGCCAGCCAACTGACAAACTTTCGGGATTATCCCGCAAAGAAAGATCACAAGGCTCCGATGAAGGGAATAATTGCTAGCAGCTGCTCAAATCCAGCGCCGGCCACTCGGCAGGGTGCAGCGTTTTATGACACCCATGTGGCCCGTAACACTAACTCAGTCTTGGAAGGAAGGAAATAGTCGCGCGCTTTGTATGGATTAACGCGGGGCATGGAGACTGCATGCTTACTGCAACGCAGGCTGGAACAGACACAGGGCATCCGAAAGGTTTGAGCTACACACAACCGAGACTTGAAGGGGCTACGCAGCTTTTCTCGGGAATATTAAGAAACTGAACTTATAGAACAAAACGAAAGGTAAACGTCGGTTCAAGAGTTGGCAGTGAAGCGGCGACGTACCACTATTGTACGTACAAAATTTGAATAAACTATAATTACCGTCAATATATAATGTTCGTCTATTAATCCCTCCTAGAAACTACACTGTATTTCACGAGAAATAATGAAGAATTATAGCCCCATCAAAATAAGTTCATCAAGGCACGAAGCATCCCGCCCCATGGGCACACAGTTAAGTCGAAAAAGAGGACGAAAAACAAACAAACGACCATTAGCAAGAGTATCTAAAAGAGCAGACAGCAAATTGAGCAGGGAAACGAAGATGTCCCGAAGGCCAAAACAAGTTAAGGTAACATATTGCGTCCCCTGCGGGGCGCAACTCCACGAACAAAGCTTGAAGAAAGCAAGCTAAGTAAACCCCATCCTCCGCCTTCCAGGGACGGGTGTAACGGAAGTAATTCAGGTACAAGAGTCAGCACCGGCCGCATGGAATGCCGAAGTTCAAATTCTAACGCAATCCTCCTATAATTGCTATTATTAGTTAATTTTACAAACTAGGGGCGTTCGCCAGGCAGGGTGATCCGAACAGTGATGCTGGTACGCAAGGAACCTTCAGCTGGTCGTTAGTTCACTGGTATCGCACGTGGAATACAATTTTTTTTTTTACGTTTCCGCCACAAATCACCAATAGCCCAGGGCGTTACTAGTGGCAGAGGGATAGTTGATTGTATACCTTCCATCATAGTTTTAGTCGGTATGACATTGATATAAAGCAACCCCCCCCCCTTTCAGAAATGTGGTCATTATCATATTCAGGTTTCTGTCCATATAGTCGGTAGGAGAACCATGAAACAGCGATCAGACTTGATACGTTCGAATATCATACGGGGTTTAAAGGGAGAGGAATTTCTATTAATCGACGCGGTTGCTATGTATTTCTACCAGAAATTGGATTTATCACAGCTAAAAGAAAGGATACTAAAACGATTTTGGGATTCAAAATTCCTGAAAATAAGCATGCTTGCTCATGTAGCGAAGAGAGCCAATGGCTCACATGCAATTAGACTTAAAAGCTGTAAATACTCCAATAGTATTATTATTTAGTCTTTACTGAATTAATATTTTTAAGAAGCAATTGGCTAAACAAACTAATTCAGTAACACAAGAGGAATATTAAAAATCAAAGCATTTATTGGTAAATACTCTTTTATTTTTTGTATTAATAGGCTTTACTGAAGTAATTTTTGGGGGAATAACTGATGAAGCAAATTAAATCTGTAACAAGAGAATGATGAAACTCAAGGCATTCATTAGCAAGTAAGTGCTACTAACGCACCATGAGGTGAACTTCTGCTCTCGGCCTGCATTCCTACCATACACGTATGGAAATTCACCACGCTTATCTGAAGGAAAGGAACCCATTCTTTCACAGCTGCCAACTCACTCAAACATCCACTCATACAAGGGATCTCTGCATGGCTATATAATACATACTGAAGCTAATCTATGAAGAAAACGGAAACTCATCGCACTTTTACAAGTAGAGCAATCATGATTACTAGCGGCATGACGTACCAAAGAATCAAATTTATTCCACCAGGCGGCAATGGAAAATATGTCGCAGAAGTGCACAAGAGGAAAGCAAACACAAGTCGATGAAATTATCTGAACTCATCATTGATTGAATAGGCGGAGAGTGTTGACACAAGAGATGCGAATGGAAGTGCGACAGCGGCAGCCTCTGCCATTGCTCTCAGTCAGCGGTAGAATGATGGGGAGGAGCCACGTATATCGCATAGATAATAACTATTGTCCAACGTAAGGCCTACAACCAGTCAGAAATGTGCAATCAAGAGTTCACCAAGTACTTTTGTTACATCGCTGTGTATCGAAGCGGAATCAAGACTGTATAGGGGTCAGTAAGGAGCTCAGCTTATGTATCCGAGAACCGCGGGCAATGTCTGCTGGCCTCAGAGCCAATCGAGCTGCTGCGGTGTGAGGTTATGCTACACTCCAGCCTATGGGTATTCGGAAGTAATCTAGTTTAAAACTAAAACAGAGTATTCGATATAAGCTCCATTCACTAGCCCATCGTTGCCCTTCCTATGACTTGGGGGCTACAGCCGATATAGTGGTGATACTTCCTTTTGTTTTCACAACATGGATCCGGTATCAAATCACATTTGTCTTTGTTCATCAAATGATTCACTGCCAGCATGTCAATGATATTGCCTTTTCGAACGAAAATCACAGATCAACAAACTCACAACCGTGTTGGTCTAATGACGGCACATTAAAATTTGCAGCAATTGAAGTAATGCCTTCAATTTTTAAAGATTATGGTATCTACATTTAAGTCAACGTAAGTAGTGCAGTTACCATATGCATTACATGATTTACCAATATATCATTAGTACACAAAAGTATAGCTTCAGAAACATAGAATGGTACAGAATTTAAAATTTGACAGAAACGTTTTTCGATAACGTTACACAAAATGTTGTCAGTACAAAAAAAAAACATGCCTTTGTCATGAAGAGCACAAGAGAATGTACCGTCACACAAATCAACAGGCATCCCATAATTTCGGCAAATTAAAGGCTGAAAAAATGAAATACAACACAGCCATAGGTTAGCAAATGTTTTGAATCTTTTCGCTACAGATATTATTTTCAAACTTAATTACCAGTTCAACTAACAAAGGAAAGGAGTTGCGTCTCTGTGAAATCAAACATTGTATCTACAGCAGCCAATTCGAAATTTCTCAAATTATTGTTTTTGAAGTAAGCACAATAGTATTAGGTTAACAAAACTTCATATGGACTTGTGTCGACATTAAACCGTAAGTACAAATCAACAGCTAACGTCATTCTTTTCCATTTACATGCGCAATTACCAGACACTCGATACATCAACGCTAGAAAATAGCGAAACTGAGACGAGTTCGGTGGCATTTTATTTTTTTCATTTTTGATGAAAATAACACCGAGCGAACATTTTTGGTCCACCCAAAATACACAGACAAGTAGTATCTTCCTGATGTGAGAACACTGTTACGAGAGTCAAAAGCCAGCAAGTAAACAGTACATATAATACACTTCACACTTCAGCTGTTTCATGAATTCTACTTGACGTGAGCAAAAGCAAGCCGTACCGCAGTTATTTGAAGTAACATGGACACCGGGAAGGGAATGATATGAGCGGAGCCCAGCATTCGTTTGTGAAAAGCTCCGATCTTCCAGTTGGGCTGTTCGGGTAAAACTTCATATTACAAAAGTTGTCTTTGGATTTTCCCGAAGCATGGGGGAAGCCTGGGCCAATATGGAGAGCGCCTTAGCTTCCGCTGACAGTAAGGCAAAGCCAGGCTGTCAGTACCAGAGTTTAAAAGCTCTTTGCTGATTGCTGCTCAAGAAAAAGCACAGTAAACGTGAGAAGCGCGCAGCTCGTGTTGGGCGAGGGCGCTCCAAAACATGGATCCGCAACTGGTCCGAGGAGCTAATAGTGACTTAACCCTTTCTTGCATGCCGGAACGTGTATGTCACACTTCATACTGTGCTAATCTTACGAGAAGGGGAAATTAATTCATTGAAGAAAGGGTTAACGATGCGCCCAATTATACTATAGCTACACTTGTTGGGTTACACCACATACTAGCGTTCTACTTAACCCACATGAAGGAAACGACAAAAAAAAAATAACAAAGGAACACAATGATTTTCAATAACCGACATTGGAGTACCATATACAACAAGTCGAACCACATAAAACGAGCCAAGAAAATAAATCACCAGTACAGAATGACGTGAAAAGCGACAAAGCATGTGGGAACCCACGTGCGCCGTTTCGTGTAGCAGATAGACGCTGGCTTCACAGGAGTGCACGGTTGCAGTCAACCACAGATCGTCACAGCTACGGCACCACAAACAGAAGACACATGCAACAACTGCGACCTCCGATTGTCACTGATTCTGGTTGCGCTTAGCTTAGTTCTCCCGTAGTAATGTCTTAATGCCAGAAATGCTGACTAAGCAAGCCAATACCACAAGACTCCACCTGTCTGGGAAAGAGGTTCGAACCCTCCGTACTAGTGTCGTCAGGCTGCCGCTCTAACATTCGTCCGTCAGCTCATGTACATCGGAAGCATTAGCAGAGAGCGGTAACACCACATATCGCACAGGTGGTTGAAAAAATTGTACAAAAGCAAGTGACGTTCGTAGCTACGGGGGAAGAGGTTCCAGCTGAACTGGCTGGGACGCCACACGTCACTCAAAACATAGAATGAGACGAGACCTACAGCATCCACGTTAGCGATGCACTTCAGCTCATAGGGGTATGCGGATGCCTATCTCCATCATGGTAGAATGGCAAAAAAAACTACACGTAGTTAAAAACAATCCTTGAAAGCGATGCAATACCGCAAATGATGCACTCACGCTTTGTGCGAATGAGCTCCAATCATAAAGTGAACTGGCAAGGACACCACAGGCTCCTCAGAATGAGGAAAGCGACATTACAAAGCAAGTGATCCCCTTTAGCTTATGTAAGAACAAGTGCCAATCATAGGAGCAGAGTAACAAGAAGCTCCCGTGAGGGGCAATAGGTACCTGCAAGGCAAGCTAACAAAGCAAATAATACGCTTCAGCTACATAAAAATGCACCCCCCCACCATTACAAGAGCCCAAACAGAAGAAAACCAAGCGTAGCACAAACAAGAGAAGTGAGCTAGCAACGCACGTGATGCGTTTGATATCAAGCAAGAATAAGCACCAGCCATTAAAGTAAAGTAACTAAAAGAATACGAAGCGTAGCGTAATACGCAAGAAGAAACATAATATCCTTAACTGAGTGGAAGGCTGTCGAGGAGGCTCCAGCACAGCAAGAGTGCAGCGCCGACACCGGCAAGAAGTAGGTAGAGATAACGAAGCCCTCATGGTCGCTAGAAAGCTTTGTATAAAATTTCCCAAGAGCCTGTTTTTTTCTTTCTCGCTCGGGAGCGCAGGCAAGCTGTGCCTCTTGCCCTTTTTTTTCTCTTCACATAGTTTTAGAGAGTCTGGTTTTAACGAGCCTCGTCAACTACAGAAGCAGTGCCGAGACAATTTTGTGGCGTCATGCGGAAAGACGGCGCGAAGCTGCAACTGGGAGGATTGCCGTCACGACGTGGTCTTTATGTCACGCACCAGCTGGTCTTGTGTAGCAGTGAATTAAGCGACGGCGTGGCTAGGGCGCGCGGCAGCACTGGGCGCACAGTGCGTACACCAAGTGTTGTGATGACAACCTGGCGACTATAATTTTAAAAGTGAGACTGTGTACGTACCAGTGAATTCGTTGAAAGTGTGGTTAATAAGAGGTGCACAGTGCAAGAAGTGTTACAGTGAGAACTAGGCAATCAAATGAGCGATACTAAACCTCCCGAAAATAGTACTGTTAAGAAACCTATACCATGCCAAGAGAAATGTGGAACCATGAATAAAAAGAGCCTAGCTGAAGGAAGACAAATAGTGTCACTATAGTAAGGAGAGCCTAGTAAGGAAAAGTTTTATGAAGGTCGACTAATTACCGTCGGGAATAAACATCAATATCAGAACTAAGAGCACTATTTGGCACTGGTCCTGGAACCTAATTATGTGGTAAATGGTCCACTCTCAGCCGCACGATAACGCGCGAGTTCAGTGGGTAGCTAGTGCTCAAGAGGCAAATAATTCCATAACATCAAACGTAACAACCTGACAATAGCAGTAATTGTGGCAGGTCGATTAAACATTGGCCGTCAGGTAGTCGCAGTAGTGCAGCTAGTGAGGAACCAGAAACTGAACGACAAATTGTTCAAGTAAAGCAGGAATAACAGCGGTAAAAGGAAGAGTGACTTTTACTAAACACAGAACGTACGATCTTGTGCTTGGTAAAACAAAGAATCGTGAAATATTTCTCCAAATCGGTGCACTAGCGACACCTAGATTATTCGAAGCAAGATTTGTTCTACTAAAGCGCACAGAAATTGTATCTTGTTGCCCTATTTAACTGCAGGAGGCATGATAATTGCATCTGCATTTTAACGATTGGGCAAGCGATAGACACATATTAGTACTACATGGCGCAAGGCCTATGTGCATACTATTTAAATACAAAGTTCATCTGTATTTGAGTCTCTACGATATGCAAACATTGCACCCGGAATAAGCTACTTAATACTAATTTCAAATCACCAAAGTGCGTTACAGTTACGAAAACCCATGGACGCAAGACAAGGAACTTTGAATACCAAGAGCTGCACAGAGTGCATATTTAAAACTGCAATAGCGTCACATTTACAGAGAATCCGGACGCTATAACAACAACAACTGCAAGGAAAAAACGCAGCATTTTTCAATGCATGCAAAAATAAAAGCTCGTCCCAAAAACTGCACTAGCGACACGTTTGCAAAGGCCAAAAAAACGACAGCGCCCATCCAGCGTGGCCAGAAGATCCCGCTGCTGAGCCGCTGCAATTTGTAACATTATAGCAGAAAGCAATAAATGGAATAAAATGGCCGGACGAGGAGCATGGCTGCAGATGGTCGGGCTGCGGCCAATTTCAAAGTATTCTAATCAATGTTAGAGCAGTTATGAGCTCAGCCAATATTGACTCGAAGCCTACAATGGGGAGACCAGCGTCGGCCAACTGCCACGGCCAGTGCCTCGCACGCCGACCTCCACTCCGGGCACAACTTGGGTAATATTCCTGGGGCTTCAGACACCAGTTATATGGTTGGGTGAATTAAAATCAAGAAAGCGTCGCAGCGAAAGGTGATCCCCTGTAGCCTAAATACGACGATGCTACCCAACGCGATGAGTAAGATGAGGGGAAAAGCGCTCTGTGTGACTCACCAGCCAGAGCGCAGCTCGGGACGGGGAGGGGAGAGGCAGAGAGAGGCAGGCATGAGAGCCAAGTTTGCGATTCTGTGGCATTCATAATTTCAAAAAAATAAAGTCATACGAAGCAATTAGCAGTTATAATAAAAGAGTACAAGGAGTGAGATCTTTGGGCACGAGCACACTACCCAACTGCGAACCAGAGGAGGCAAAGACCTATAGGCTCTGGCTCCTCTTTGGTAAAGGGACTCCTGGCCCGTCTCTTTCCCATATCAAATTTATATGTGAGCCTGTTGGCATACTAGGGACTGAGCTCTGGATGCAACTTGACCATTGTTACAAGCCCCTTGGCCAGGCTAGATATAATGAAACGGTGTGTCTCAATCACACTGTACAAGGATTATCTGTTAAATTCTCTATATCAACGCGGCGAAGAGTTCTTTCTCTCTTGTTTATTACCTGTGCTCCTGTGTGAGGTTTGAGCTGACAAATGCCATTCGTGTCTGCAGGTGTAGGCTGAGTGTATCTATTTATTCTCATTGTACGTGGCCACCAATATTTGTGACTGGGCCTAATCACTAGGTTGAACTTTGGCTACTTTGTTTGTANCTCTCTTGTTTATTACCTGTGCTCCTGTGTGAGATTGAGCTGTTCAATGCCATTCGTGTCTGCAGGTGTAGGCTGAGTGTATCTATTTATTCTCATTGTACGTGGCCACCAATATTTGTGACTGGGCCTAATCACTAGGTTGAACTTTGACTACTTTGTTTGTACTTGTGAGCTTGTAAGCGTATTTTGTGAACCCATTGTGTTCTCAATAAAAGTTATTTATTCTAAAATACAGGCCTCGACTGATGGTTCTCTTAGCCCCTCGACGTACGAACATGACGTAATTTCCCCAAAATTTCGATTCTTCACAAGGCAGTTCGGGTTATCGTCGGTATATGTCGGGTAGCGGTGATGGGCGCCGTTACCCGTAAACAAGATTCATTAGTAAAGATTTTCACTGAATTCGTCAAGTAGGTAATTAACAACTTTCGCCTACAGGGCATATTTTCAAGCATTACTACGAGCGATATTCTTAGGAAAAGTGATATTTTGTGCAGGCACTACATGGTTAATAAAAAAATTAGTTAAAGGGTTAGCCGGTAATTTTAAATTACCCTGGTGGCATCGAACACCTTTTCCAAACACGCAGATATTGTTTCCTTCGTATCGCAATCTCAAACAAAAAAGGTGGTAATTATATGACTTCTCCTATAGGCGCAAAACCTCTTTCGCCGTGCATCCAAAGTCTCTAGTCAGAACCTGACTTTCCCTTGTTTTTATCTCGGCTGCTTCAACGCAGGTCAGTTCTTCAGTTTGTTATTCGAAGTAGTTTATTTTCTCCGGAACATTTCAGACGAACTGGTACCTACCAATCGCACACCCTTAGCATAGACAGTAGCTCGGTCAACATATACAAGTCTAATAAATAATTAGCAGCTGACTCAATAATTGTTGTGCTCGAAAATAATTATACGTTTCACTGTAAGTAAATCCAAACTTCCAGCAGTATAGCGATCTCTATGTTTCCTGAAAACCACGCACGTCACGAGCCGGTATCTATCCTTATTTTCCAAGCCTCCAGCAGTAGAGCTACAACTCCATTTTCTAATATTCCAAGCCGCCATACGGAAGCTGCTCCTCTTAGTTTCCAATATTCCATGTTTTTCACAGCTGTGCGGAGCCAAAAACTCAGGAGCCTAAGCGAAGAAAATCTCCATTCCCCAGAGAGCCATTTGGAGACGGTCGGATTACAAGAGTACATTTATTCTGCACCTCAGTTCAGCGCATCAATAAAGAAGCGTTACACTCAAGCAGCCAAATTAAAATAACTTGTTTTTATTACGAATTAAATATCACGCAATTTGAGGCATAACTAGCCTGCATGAAGATACGCAGGATCTGAATTTTAATGTGTGTGTTAAGGAAAAACTGGTAAAAAAGTGATCAATCAATAATGTACATCAACAGGAAGAGCAACCGAATTACATATGTTTATATATAATGAAATTTAATTAACGTAAAATAATACTTCTTCTGGATTACGTTAATTAAATACATGGAACCTGGATGTCCTTTATTTTCATCGATTAAAATATAATGAAATACATATTAAGTAATAAGGGGCATAAGTAGGACAGAATAATATGCGAAGCAAATAAATACATGCGTTGTGGTTACACCCGAATGAATTGGTAGCCTATACAAAGATGTTTAAATTTTAAATACAGTGTTTATCACAACGTTCATAGCATTGAATTACCGATTTTTAACAGACAAAGGGTTATTTAAAACCAAATGTCCGCCAGAATAGCGCCAATCTTTATTCAGACAATCGCTGTCGAAGAAATCTTCAAGTACGCTCCCATGCACAATGCCATGTTCAACTACAACTCAAAACCACAGCCGCCACCAAAACAAATGATACACACCACTCCAGAAGAATGCGAAGTGGGTAATAAAAAGCAGGTGTTATGGCCTTGAGGTGCAAGAGGGAGCCGCATCAGCGGCAGTAATGGGCACCGACGAAATGCTTTACATCACTGTACTATAAAGCCCGAGGTAAAATATTATAGACGTTATGCGATCAAAGCAGAGCCCGGGTATAGGCCATTGCGACTGAAGGAGCTCAAATAGCACGGTCATTTGCTCATAATGAATTTAACCTTAAATAAAAGCCGCAACAAAAGCCACAGAAATGGCACTTATAAATTAGTGGAGCTATTGAGGCTTCTCGAACCATTAGACGCAGTGCAGGCAGTGGAGATAAGACGCTCTGGCCACAACTGAGGCCGGCCGGGACGGTGGTATAGGGACCGAGGGTTAACTGGTGAGGAGCTGTGTAGCTGGCACACAATGCACGTCGCCAGCGTTATATAGCAACAACAATGCTGGTTAGGGTGTTACGAGATGAACTCGTTAGTCGGAAATACAAATAGTTTTCTGGTTTGGAAATAAGCATGCGGTATCATGCTATGATAGCATGATACAGCATGATAGCCAGGATATACGAATGACAACCCAAACAAGAATAAACCCGAATTCCACATGATCAACCTAGTTACAAGCACTAGAGATTGACGAAGGCAATTCAGTAGAAACTGAATACAGTTACTGCTTATGAAATGTCTATCCTAAAAACTTTTTTATTTGAAATGAATACTTTTCGATTCCATGTTTCTCTACTAAGGTATAATTTTTAAATTCTTTCTCGTATCGTATCCAGATATAAAATTTTGTACCCCTTTTTCTTAAATGCAGTCGAAAGTAAGGTGAAAGTTTCGTTATCTTAATGACCAGTTGCTAAGGTAGAGTGAAAAATTTAGCATCGGAGTACTAATACTCCGTAAAACGTATATGTAAAACTGTATGTAAGATTGACCGTAGATCACACAATATTTGACTCTGCACTCCTCGCGAGTGGGAATGATGGCAAATAGAATGTTTTCAAAGTCAACATAGCGACCTAAAAAAAACTAAATAAATAAAGTGTTATTATAGGCGCAAGGAATGCATCTACTGGAAAGAAGCACGCAAACTAGAACAGTGGCCAATGATACTGTAAATTTCTATTTTAGCCAATTTTAGGTCATTTTGGTCTAAGATTCAACTATAGTGGGCCGTCTAAAATTGACAACATGTAGATTTTCCGGTAGTTCGTGGTGCCCAGTTGCTTGCCACTGCTGACGGCGTAGCGCACTCCGCAGTTTCTGCAATTCTTGTCTGGGTTTCCCCTCTGTGTTCTAATACCCTGATAGTAATAATTGAAGGCCCTTGTAAAGAGATCCTTAGCTGTTACACGATGCACACCGTCAGTGCCATTACGATATATACCAGGGTTACACTTAATTTGGCATGTGTGCTCACACCTTAAAAAACGAAGTTTATTCTCCGTGACGCTAACTGAAAATGTATTATTTTCCCTCTACCTATCTACGACTCTGCGGACGGTCATCCGTTTGACCTTTAGCCGCATGATGCAGGGCTCGTTGTGGCCCCGTGTGGAGGAGAGCAGATGCCTCAATTCTATTTGCTTTCATGGAAGCACACATGCACCTCACCACTATTAGTGCGAGTTAGCTACCAGTTGAGCCACCGGTGGCCCATACTGGCTTCCCTATACTAACAATAGGGGTCGCCCCAGAAGCTGAAAATGCAATTCAGCTTCTGGGGCTGCGCCGAGGCGGCCCCAAATTATGCTAGGGTTTCCTGTGGAACACTGGGAATACTTCTAGGTAGCGAATGTGTTAAAAAGGATAAACGTTCAGTTTGTGGCATGGAGAAGAACCTTTACTATTAAAAACTATCACAAAGATGTAAAACGAAGAGAATAGAAGTTTTGCATAACCCACCGTAATAGCAGGGCCCTTGAAATTTTGTAGTTAATCAATTGGGGTCGTTACTTCGTATCCACAGTATAATTATCCAGGCATTTTCTCTTGCCTCAACTGCATTTGGACACCGTAAAAATCGCTATTTCTCAGTAAAATTAATTTTGTCCCCCATAATGCTAACGGCGTAACGTCCCAACACATGGGCAAAAGATCAGAATGCCGTTATAGATATGTAACCGGCCAAATTAGCAATGACAGCTCTTCACTGTTACTTTTTGTCACAGAGATCCTGCCATAACGAATACATTGTAACTGCATGTTTGCTAGATAGATATTCGATGCAAAATATTGAAAAGCCGAGCACCGCTTATATTACACTGACAAAGGCAATGTCATCCTTCTCCTGCGCTGCAACAATTACAGCGGGAAGCGAATATTCAATATTTGAGTTAGTCAGACAGGTACGTCTACATACCACCCTATTCCTCAAGCGTAACGATGATACAATTGAGACGGTTATATACAGTAGATTAGATTAGATAGGCGGCAGTTGACGAACCAAGAGGCCCATTCCCAAAGAGACACCGGGACTAACACCGCGGCCTCTTGGAGCTATTGCCATATGAATATGGTTATTCAAACTTTCAAGGACTACAGAATATAAACACACGAATTTAATTACATACACAATATAACATTTGCTATTATATTTACAGTGGCAGGAAGCAACGAACGGGTAACTCAATCTCTACTACCTTTTAACTTCAACAATAGTGGGTTGGTAGTGCACATTCAAGTAACAATACGCCGAACTGTACAAGAGTATCAGCGATGACAGTGGTGAAATCCGTTCTATAGAAATACGTGGAGGTATGAAACAAACAATGGCTAGAGAAAGGAATACAGTTATTAAAGTGGTTTTACTACATCCTTCCATCCAGTAAAATCAGTGCAGTCCCGCGAACGGAGGCATAGCAGTGTGACTTGCCGTATGGTGTATGGAAATAATGGGAAAGCTCACGCAAACAGCATGGAAAAGATTGCATGGGTGCGAGGAAAANCAGTAAAATCAGTGCAGTCCCGCGAACGGAGGCATAGCAGTGTGACTTGCCGTATGGTGTATGGAAATAATGGGAAAGCTCACGCAAACAGCATGGAAAAGATTGCATGGGTGCGAGGAAAATTTAGGTGTGTGTCAGAGGCAGGGACCCGCCGCATGCAATATGCGCCGTAGCACATGCAGCTAACTATCAAAGCCAGGATAATAAAGGGGGCCAGAACAAGCAGAGCGAAGCTACAGGCATCGGTTGACTAAGCAATTAAACGGAACAGCTCCATGTTGCCGGGGTTTGCTCGCCGAAAAAAGTTGCAGGAGTTTGGCGAGAGAAGTGGAGCGGCAGGCGGCGATTTACGCCAATCAAAGGCAATATTGTTTTGGTGAGGCAATTTTGGCCCAGACCTGGCGGGGTGGTGGCAGGCAATGGAGGTGGTGGTGGTGCCGGCACTGGATGTGGTGGTGACTGTACCAGTTGTTGGCAATGGAGGTGCTGGTACCAGCGAGACGGCGGTGAGGTTTCGGTTCCAGCAGAAGCGGCGGCGGCAGTGCTGTTACTGGATGTAGTGGAGCTGGCCGAGTGGCAGTACCAGCTGCTACAAGGAGGTCAAAATGACGGACACAGACAGCCCTGACTTCCAGCAGTGCAGGTGGAGGGACCAGTTCAGTGCCACTGTAACATTTCCTCAAGCACTATACTGATGCTGTGGCAGTGACAACGGTCAATAGACTTCCAGTTTCTGATGCCATAATGATGTTCAGGTACAAAATTCTAGTGGGGCGCGTGACCACAAGCAGGCTTGGTATTCAACTACGCATAGGGCTAATGAGTGGACAGAACAGGGCACCCTAACTGCGCCAATGGGTCATACGTGGCGATGTTTATAACACCCCTCAGGGGTATATTCTGGCGGGCCCTTTGCCTGCCACAACATATTTGGGCCTCACAAACCCAAGGCCCCCGAGTGCCTTCTCCGCAGAGGATGTTGCAGCTGGCTGCAGTTCCTGCTGAGAAGGTGATTTTGAGAGGAGATAAACAGGCTGGTGCGATAGCTGGGTGCTCAGTCTTCCGCAGTCTGCTCCTCTCTCTCTTCCGTCATCTAGTACCACCTGATGCTCTCTTCGTTTCCTTTCTCTTCTTCCTCTTTTCGGCCAAAGCCCGTACTGGTATGGCAGGATCTGGGACGTGTGGATAGCTGGCCTGGTGTTCTAGGTGGGGGATGAGGCTAAATATGGACAAGACTAAGACCATACTCGTGTACAGGTCGCGTACAGTGGGACCTCCTTTTCCTGCACTAATACTGGATGGTGTTTTCACTTCCTGTGGTTGACTTGGTAATCTTAGGTATCAATTTTGATCCTAATTTGACGTTTGAGCCTCACATTCGTTCGGTTGCCTCACGTGCATCGTAGAAAATTTGTTTTATGAGGCGTGCTTGGAGGGTGTTTGGCTCGGTGGAATTGACACATCGCTGCTTTAATTGTAATGTCTTCCCTCTTCTGGAATACTGCTCCGTAGTCTGGTGTTCTGCTGCCTATTGTCATCTGTGTTTGCTTGAAAAAGTGGTTCGTCGATATGCGTTCATGCTGGGATGGCGTTGTGCCTTGTGATCTGGCGCATGGTCGCAGAGTTGGTGGGGTCTGCTTTTTGTATAAAATTCATAACTGCCCTAGTCGTCCACTGTCTGATTTTCTTCAGGAGCCATTTGTTTGGGTGAGGTATACTCGGCGTACTAATGTTTTTCATGAGTTTGCCTTGGAACCGTTACGATGCTTTACGGACCAGTATTTTCGTTCGTTTTTTCCCATCGTGTGCGGATGTTTGGCATGGTCTTGGTGGCTCTGACTTTGTTGGTGCGGGTATTGGCAGCTTCAAACGATCTGTACACAGAGTTATTCTGTGAGTTCGGATCTTCTTTTTTTTTTTTTTGTTCTTTTTCTCTCCACTCGCTGAGCTGGTTGCGACGTGGGAACGGAGAAACTTCACGAGGTTAACAAATCCCCACGCAACCAGCCCAGCGAGTGAAGAAAAAAAAGGAAGAAAAGATCCGAGATCACAGAATAGCTCGTGTACAGATCGCTTAGACCTGCTAATACCAGCACCAGCAGAGACAGAGCCATCAAGACCATTCCAAACATCAACACACGATGGAAAAAACGAACGAGACTACTTGCCCGTACGCCATCGTAACGGTTCCAAGGAATACTCCTGTAGAGCACCAGTACGCCGAATATACCATGCAAGGCAGCTACCAACTCCAGTCTTTTGTAAACTCAACTATGCATTCTCTTGATTGACCGTCCAAATTATTAATAGTCTTGTTGATAGCTCACATGCTGCATGGCTGAACTATCAGTTGCTAGAATTTGAAAATGACTGTAATAATCAACTACTTGCGATTTTATGACCAAAATGTTGAGAATTCGCTACAAGAAATGAATGAGCTCACGACCAGTATCACTCCTACAGTTACAATACCCATCATTTTAACTAGCTTATTCAACGAGAGGCATTTATGTTGAATGTTTTTAGTGTTGATAAGCAATATCGCACAATATATCATAAAATTTTTTAAATGTTTACAGTCGCAGAAAGTCGATAAAAAATTGCATCAGCTTCGATGTTAGCACTATTTTCACAGCAGCCTAGAGCTGTGGGCGGAGTATTGCGCTAAATGGCAATTCTAAAAGTAATTTTAGAAAGATAATTGCCTAAATAACACATGAAAGCGTTGAGGTGCTAAAGAGAATTCATTTGCGACTGATAGAGTCCGCAGACGATCAATGCACTAGCGATAGGCAGCCACGCAACTGTACCTACTCACGGTCCTACACTTACATAACGCCGGGGTGATGAGGGCGACTAAACTTGCAATGTTACTGGAATTTAGGTAAACGGTACTTCCCATACGTCGAAACATCAACAACATTTCCCAAGAATGTCAAAGCCGATTTTTGTGAAAGATATCGATACGCAATGTAAGGTGTACCGCATACACTTTTTTCAAAAATATTTGTGCCAAAGCAGACACAATACCAGGCGGTATTTTATAACGAAGATCTGTGCAAACACTATAACAATTGAAGTTATGGCCCAGTACATACACCAGGGGCATAATTCTGAAGAATATCAATGCCGAAAACCACGAAACATTGGGAGATATTCCCTAATAATATCAATACCACCGATAAGTCCTAAAAACAGCGGATATTTCCAAAATATATCGATGCCGACAACCGCAAAATAATGGATATCTCTGTAGAATAATACTGCCGATACCCATGAAAAACATGGTCAATATATTCATGCCGATAATCACGGAACAACCTACATTTCCGACCGACATCCACCCGAAGCCGATGCAACACCGGGCGATAATTTTCAGAGAGTATCAATGCAAGGCCGATCCATGCCAAAGTAATGGCTAATAGAAAATTGGCATAAGATCATAGGCTCGGCGAACTGGAGCAGGCATAGCGATAGAGGCAGGACGCCAATAGAGCCTGGACGTAATAACAGCAATTAGCGGTTAATACGGAGCGTAAACAGCGCGCCTTTGATAGGAAAGCGACACCGGGGAACAGGCGGGTGAGTAGGGATGGTCAGAACAGGTGCGCTTGTAGGGATGCAGGATACGCTTCGAATTGCGATCTATGATGGACAGCGTATCATAGCATTTACATTCGTTTACTTGACTGGGTTTTGACTTTTTCCAAACGGATGCCCCCACCTGGCTTCCAAGCGCTATCTAGATTTACCTCCTGGGGCATATTACATACA
This sequence comes from Parhyale hawaiensis, assembly GCA_001587735.2. Taxonomy (NCBI): domain Eukaryota; kingdom Metazoa; phylum Arthropoda; class Malacostraca; order Amphipoda; family Hyalidae; genus Parhyale; species Parhyale hawaiensis. The sequence continues at coordinate 18,090,193 of LQNS02278160.1, forward strand.
AGCAAACACACACCATGGAGTTCATTATTATTTTTTGGACAGTCAGCACAACCCCCACCTCCCTCCCTGTCCTGCCGTTGCCCCGCAGGTTTCACCGCACCAATGGCGATGGTAAAGCAACAACCCCTGCGGGATCTTCTGACACACGATGCACGTTGTGTGAATTAGACTGGACGTCATTAATGCAAACGTGATGGAGTTGGGTCCATAAGTGAACTTATTACTATTGTATGTCTGGCAAATGGAGAAGGTTCTTTAAAGTTTTCCGCAGCGACTGCCTGTCTTATTTCAAAGAGCACGCACCGTTTCTCCAACTGTTCAAAAAACTGTGCAGAGAATGTGCTCCCTAGTAGCTCTACAACGGTGCTTCACGACAGGAAAATGAAGGGAATAGTATAGTAGTAAAAACAAGGAACCCAAGTCTAGAAGGATCACCGTGATACACCCAGTGGTCGAGTGGAGAAGATTGCCGAGTAACTCCTTGAGGGATGTCGGGTGTTTTACTCCCGAGCTAGGTACGTAAGTCCTTCTGTGTGGCGATGCAACATCAGCATGTCTCGACTGTTACCGTTCACAGTCCACTAAGGGGGCACTGGCCTAATCGAGCAATGGGGACACTCAGGGAAGGGAGGAGGAAGGGAGCCGCAGTTGCCAAGTGCCTTCCGTCTCAGCTCGGACAACCTGTGATCGACTGTAGTCGTAGGGATGCACTCTTAAGGCGACTTCTCTTTTACCGTAGATGGAAAATTCATACTGGGAACGAAGAATGGACTACATCAGAACATTGTAAGAGTCTGTGTGACAGAAAGAATTGGTGTCCACAAGACGAGCATTCAATGTGTATTGTCTTGCATTACGAGCCATCATTCCATGATTTTGGTTGCTTCAACGCAGCTCATATTAAAGGACAGTATAGATACGAAGTGTCTGCTGTAAACTATCACTAATATCCTTGAGTGGCTCGTTTGGAAAGTCTCAAGTCCATTAACTTTAGCTAGAATACGGCAATTTTCGCAAACGGATATCTCGAAAGGATGTGAAGTTCAGCAACATCGAAAATTAGAGCCCATATTCTATTTTGAGGTAATGATGCGCGGAAATTAGCCACTCATGTCGCAGCTCTGGAGATAAGGTTCCAGGAAAAAAATTAGATTTCATTATAGATTAGCTAAAACCTCTCTGAACATGACACCCTACTTTCAAGAGAGGAAACTGGAAGAAACATGCATTTCTGAAGGGAAACGAGGAGCCCCGCACAGGAGAACAGTAAGTCGGGAAGGAAGAGGAAGAACACAATAAAGATTGTTACTGGAAGCAGAAAAGGAGGGAAAAGCATGAGAGCAGGAAAAAAGTTCAGAAGTCTAAGATACTGCCTGGGTATAACAAGAGGTAATGTATCCCTAAATCTCGATACTTCATTAAAAGTATGGGTGAACATAACTATCCTAAGCCTCAAGTTCATCCTTCTCTTGAGTATGAGCATTATGGATACCACGAGCACAGCTGAATAATACTACCCCTCTGAACCTTCTCTGCGGCCGTTCTCATAAACCCGCTGCACACCAAGGTCGGAACTCCAGAACGTTTCACGCTCTTAGAACAAAAGCTTTGGTGACAGTGACTACAGTTTACCGTGTGTGACACGCTTTAAACCATACAGTGTTAATAGGTTGAATTCATCTGAAATGAAAAGACTTTCCAAACTATGCAAAAAAGTGCAGTGTTGGCTTCGATTTTCAGTAAATTTTCGGATAGTATAACATCGGGCAAGCTATAGCCGACCCTGCAACATCATCGGAAGGCTAGGGGAAAACGTTTTGGTGTGCCGACTCCGGTGTGCAGGCGGCTTTACTCGCACTGGGAGTGTGCAGTGCTGCGCCCGCGGTCTGGAGGTCGGATGTTAGTTTACTTGCCGTAGAGGCAAATTATTGGGATAACCGGGACGCACAGGCGTCAAACTCACCATGCACTATATACCTACGTTTGCGACGACTCTGTGTAGGTGCATCGGAGTGCGTGCGGGCGGCGTTCAAGTTACTGAGCTGCGCTGCTTGCTGTATTGCATATTAGGTAAGGTTAGGCAAGTTTAGGTAAGGCAAGGTAAGGTTAGGATTGATTAGGTTAAGTAAGACTAGGTTAGGTAAGGTAATGTTAGGTTAGGCTGGGTTAGGTTTGGTAGTGCTTATTGTAGTGCTTCTCGTGGTTGTGGCGCGGCAAGAAAGCTTACTTGAACGCACGCACAGTGATGAACGTACACATAATGGAGAGTTTAACGCCAGCGCACCCGGCACAGTAGAGCAGAATTTTTTACGCTCACACTCGACTGCAAGGGCACTGACGCAACTGGCAATGCAGATGATAGGGGCAGGGGTTTGTTGGATTATCTCAGGTGAATTCCCGCGAGCAACTCTTAGCAGTATAAACTAGTGCACATCGAGTTCCCACCTGTAGTGTGCGGCGAAGTTGACCACCTTTACCTTCTTCTATTCACGCAAGCACTGGATTCGTAACACTATTAACTTACTTACACTACTAACTTATCATGAAAATGTATTGTTGAGATTTAGGGTATTTAAACATGTATATTTATTTTGACAAAAATAAATAAAGTTCGCCACACCCTAGTCACAAATATATTTTCATTATCGCGTAGGACGACGCACTGCATGAGGAACGCAAATTGAACATTGTGGCAGTCTGCTGTATGGCGTCAGCGAAAGCTTGGCTGTATTGCGAACAGCGCCGATGTTTACGGGTATAGGGTAAAGCCCCGCCCACACGATCAAGCTGTTAGAAGTTAGTTTTTTTTTTTTCCACGAGCAGTACCAGACCTGAGAAGGGATCCCCTCGTTGTCTATAGTTCTCCGTTTTGTGGGAATAAGAAGCAGCAATACTCAAACAGAAAATGACTTCCCGAAATTACTAAAAATAATACAGTGTAAAGAACATTATTATAGAAATTTAGTTGAAGGAACTTCTCAATTTCATCGAAATTGATACTTGCAGGGAATTTATCAGCGTCTTGAATGCAGTCTATTGAGAAATTTCAAGATTTAGCAGCAAGTGGCTACCTTTAACTGCTGAAGCATAAATGACTTTTTGGTTTATGTTTCTCATTCATATCCTATTAAGTGAAACTTGGCTTTCAAAGGCAGAAAAATGAGTTTAAAAGAGGTAGACATATATCAGTTATCAGCGCTATGCCGACACTTCCATTAAATTTGTCGTCTGCTGCGTAGGGGAGGTGCCAATGATTATTAGAAGAGCCCGGATGTACTGCGCTTCAAATATTGCAGTTATAGTTCCTAAAAATTGCTCTTATTGCACCGAAATATTGCTTTTATTGCACCGAAATATTGCTCTTATTGCACTTAACAAATAGGGGTGGGTTTCAAGTACAGCAAAAACTTGAAGGGACCGAAAAAGGTCGGATTACAGACAGGAATACCATGTCGGTGGATCAACGGACACCTATCAATTTTCCAAACACCAATTGTCAGTATACATTGCGCTTATGCTGACAATTCTTCCCAATGGCGAGAATGATGCTCGCGAATATCCCGCTTTACCTGTTCCCATGTTGTATCCCGCGAACGGAAAAAGTTATAAAAATTTAAGAGTCAAATTTTGCAACTCAATTATATTTCTTCCCCAACAAAAACACTGAACAATAATTGATAAGGGAACCATTTGTCATGGCGTATGAATTCACATGATTTCATACTGCAATGCGAGCTATAAATGCACTATTGATTGTTACCTAATATACTGCATTTATAGCTCTCATTACAGTTATTGCACTAATTGATTTCAACACATTTCTGAAGATTTTACAAAGAAAATTTTGTGATTAAATGGGAAAAATTAGTTAGCAAAGCACGTAAATGTAAACGGAATACAGAATTGTTAGTGCATTCACGAGAAACCGACTGCTTTTCTGAACGTGTAGGCATCAGCTTGGGTGAACGCATAGCAGATGCAAGAAATGCCGATTTATTAATCCTAGTTTTTTCAACAGTTTTGCTTTATATATTTTTTAAACTTTAGGAAAAGGTTGTATTTTCATGGTTGAATAATAATTCAGAGAAGTACATTCATACGCGTGGTACGGAAATTGTATGCAATAATACTGGCCAGAGGTGGTCACCAATTCAAATTCAGTTCGGATGCAAAGCAAAACCTTCTCCAGCTTTTACTCGCGGGGTCTGATATTCGTAACTGATGTAGTGACTGATTGTGTGGACGGGGCTTGAGTCAGTGTCCATAAGCAGATTCTGTCCGTCCGGACTAAGCAAGGCTTCGACTGCCGTGATGAGGAGCTGTGCGGTATTTGCGGCTTGTCGATCTAAGCATAGTGTCAGTCGGTGCTGTGAGTATGCGTGTCCAAATAGACTCTCAAGTTCCAAGGAATCCTACAGCGACTATCTTTCGAAACTTATTTTTCCTATTTACATGACGCTTTGTTACGAAAAGAACTATACGAGTATACCATGTCCAGATCACAGTCTGACCAGACAACAAAAGAACCAACTCTACAAAGGCTTACATACATCTAACAGTCAGAATTTCCGAAAACAAATAAACTTTCAACAAACACAAACGATTCCATACAATATTCACTTGCCCGGTGCGTTTTGATACGCATCAAAGTCGCAGAGAGCTTATATAGCCGTAACCTAATCCACAGTGAAAAAAAAGTCGTACACAAAGTGCAGAAGAGATATTCGAGCAAACTTTTTTTTAAATCAAATATTCATTTTTCATCACAGAGGAACAGCCTGATCAGAGCGTAAGCGTAAACACGCAGGTAAGCACAACCTTTTTACAAAATCATAAATATAGGCTTGACGCAAATTAAAATTTCACCGTCCAAAACTTTAGCATTTTTACGCTCTTGATGCTACAGATAAATCGTTGTGAACCAAACTTCAATACGATGAAATCGTTGAATCATCTATGATTCAATATATTGACAGAACTACTCACTGTTTGAACGAAGAATACTGTAGCAACATTCTAGTTTTTCCGATGAGCGCTAAATGCATTCATTGTCCCATGCGACCGTCACTTGAGACAAATTTTCAGCAAATTTTAACAAAAAAAAAATTGTTTGTCACACTAGTACATCGGATCTGTAGTTTGAAGAAACAGTGGTGATAAGTGGAAATAAAAGTCCGCAGAAATCTTACCAAATATTTAACTTACTCTTTTCTGCAGTTATAATTTTCCCATGGAGCTACACTGTTAAGTGATGCCTCGCGTAAAATATGCTGAACAAGAGCGAAAATATCTGAATTCATGGTAACGTTCACGCAAAGATAAGAAGGTCATGGACTGTCGGGAAAATGCAGGCACAGTATATCAACCGGCGCTATAATGAGAGCAAATAATACGGAGGCCAACATGGAGAGAAAACTCAACATAACATTACAGTTAAGACGGCTATAGCGGGGCCGGAGGTCAGCAGCAAACGATGTTCAGTTGAACTGGCGCAGCAGTTAATGAAGTGAGCTCCAAACGGCGCTCCGGGGAACTAACGACAGCAGTTAGCCAAATTGAAAGCCTTCCAAAAACTGCCGTCTACACTGAGACTTTGAGCTCAGCAACTTGCAGCAAGCAACTAAACACGCGCGCGCACACACACACGCGTGGCGTGTGTAGATATACGCGTATCCGCCAGGTGCGCAAAGTCCATAACTAAGGGAGGAAAAGAACTAGGGGTAATTGTCCCAATTGAAGTGAAACTGTTGTGGACGGGTCGAACTTGCAGCAAGTGCACCGCAACTAGGGGTTACTTTGACCGTAAAAGCAACATTTTTTGGCTCCTACCAAAAAGTACTTTCGAAACTCAATTTTAAAGCAACTGTAGTTTAAACCGAAATTACAGAAATGAAAAATGGTACCTATTGCTCAGAATGACCCAGAAACCGGATTTAGTGGATTTTTTCAAGTCAACGTTGTTGGATATATCAACACACTAAAAAATTCAGAGTTGCATGTAGGTTTCGCTCGGCAATATACTAGTTTGAAAAGCATAATTAGCGCTCGTCACTTCAGCCAACGCTCACATGAGAAAGTAGAAAGACACAAATACAGTGTAGTAAAAATAAGGCTGCATTACGAATAACTGCAGAAGAGGAGATCGATAAATACAACAAAAGATGTATACCATACTGTAGTTTATGCTTCCCTAAACAATACAACGGTGTTTCAAAATCAGGAAGGGAAAGAATTTGTAGCATAAGATGAAAAACGGATAACCCACAAAATCAGGAAGGAAAAGAATTTGTAGCATAAGATGAAAAACGGATAACCCATGCCCCGAAAACAGCCGCGCACAGGTATAGAAAAAATATTAGGATAGAAGAACGAAAACAAAGACTGTCAGCAGAAGTAAGAAAAAAAGGAGCAAAGCGAGTACGAAATCATCGACAACGAAAATAAAATGGCGTTTACTGCAAAAGCCAAAATTTGTACGGCGAGAAAACAGCTGAGGGCAAACAAGGGGTCACGAAAAAGACACATAACCCTGGCTTTTGGCCACAATTGTGCAGGGCGCAGCGGCACGGCGGTAGCTGCATAATTTTTGCAGCGCTGTCAAAAAGGCAGCAATTGGGGACCGCTAAAAACCGTAAGAGCGCCGGACCGGCAGAAGACGGTGGGTGCGAAAGTATGCGGCAGGCAGTGCTAACATCCTATATGAATTGGAGCGGCTGCGGTAAAGCGAAATCGGGGCTGTCTGGAGACAGTGAGGTGTGTGTGTATGTCCACTTTCGTCACCCCGAAAGCACCGTCTGTTCGGAGTTGAGGGCTTACTCCCTGTCAGAGTGTTATCGTTAGACGTTATGCTATACTACGGGATGTGGGTTTTTACGACGACTCTTAGTCATTCCAGATGTGGATTAACCACCAGAAGCTTTCAAAGAGTCAGCCGATAGTAGTTTAAATGAGTTCAATGTTTCTTCAGTATAGAATATGCAAGTACTCAATGAAGAGCAAATACGACAACACGTTACAATTCAGACGCTGTGAAATTTGCCTACTGTTTATGGCTTGATTCACGTACCAGGCATATGCCAGGCACGGTCCTGTCAAATATTATTTAATGCATTTCAATGCAAGCATTCACACTAGCTGTGCCAGTCATGGTCCAGTCACGATCTAGACAAAAGATATTTTGATCAGGACGTGACTGGCACGACACGCGCCTTGCACGGCTAGTGTGAACTAGCAACGGTTTGGTAGTGTCTCAGACTTCGTGTGAGTCGTTGTTGCTGCCTCTGCTTCTCTGTCCGTGAAAATTCATAAATTGCATCTATGATGGAAAATTGTAACCACACACCACAATGGGCACGTACAAAAGGTAGGTAAATAACTGAATAAAGAATATTTTATTTTTCAGTAATATATATATATATACATAAATTTGACATATAGGCTTGTGTAGTTACACGAGACAGGTATTTTTTAGTTCCCCCCCCCCGACTCAAATCCAGTATTTTTGTTGACATATTTAGGTAAAATAAGGCATATTAAAACTTTTTCAGGATGTTTTCGTCGGAAATCATTAGCTTTCGATATATCTGAGTTTAAAGTTCCAATTGTTTTTCTATGAGAGAAAATAACCACACTCGCACAGTGTAATGGAAAACCCTTTGTCATGGTTTTTTTTTTGTTGGGGGGGGGGGGGTTAAGTTGGGCTAGGTACGTATGGGATCGCTAGCAAGCCTATAGTGACGGGGGCTATTTTCTCCTATAGAAAAACAATGGGAACTTCAATGTCAAATATCTCGAAAACTAAGCATTATCGACGAAAACGTTACATGTAAAAAAGTCCTAGAATGCCTTATTATACCTAAATATCTCAACAAAAATACTGGATTTGAATGAGGGTAAAAGGAAAAATTTACCGAGACGTACTTTGATTTACGTGAATCCACATACAGCTTGTTCAAATATCATCCACACAAACTCTGCAAAATATGAGTTCAAAAGTATTAGGTAAGGTGCTATGCGTGGTTATATTTCATTGGAGATATGTAATAAACAACGCCAGCTTTTTATAGAAATTAGTTTGGGATATAACTTAAGGAACGGATACGAGCACGGCTCGTGACCGGACTGAACATGTGAATGCACCAGGCATAGAACGGGACGTGCCTAGCATGTGCCTGGCGCCTGACCGGCAGCATGGTGTGAATCAAACCTATATCTTTCCATAACGACATAAACATCCTTTGTATAGCTAATATACAATAGTGAAACATTTGAAACGGGCTTGTACAAAATAAACTCAGTTCACGAGAACAATCGTATATGCTATTCTGTCTCTTTTTCTGAAGTGAATGAATTGTCTCACAAATATTTCAATAGAAGCTAGAGTATGACAGGGATTTCGCCAAAGCTAAGCTGGAGTGAAAAAACAAGGAAACATGAGACAAAATTACAGGCAAAATTGTACACGTTTCCAAGTCAGAGAAACGACTGGCACATTTGTTTATCTAATACTAAGCATGACCGCCGTGTGTTTATATATTCATACATTCATATTTTTATTTATTTATTTATGGGTTTTGTGTCACGTTCTTACGAAAAGATAGGCAGAAATTAGCTCTGGCCTTCCTGGTTTCATCAGTGAATTCATCTGCTTGAAGACTGTGGTCATCCTGCCAAGCTTCATAGAAAACTGATAGGCAGAACATATTCCAGGTTTCCAGGTTGCAGATGATGGCACACGAACAGTATGTCTGATGCCGGTCTTTCTTTGACAGCGTTGCTTCTTTAAACAATCTCTCCATAGTATTATGCACTCTCTTCTGAGATTTCCTTCATTCAAACTTCAGCTGATATATATATATATATATATCTTTTGTTATTTTGTAATTACCGATACAACTGGTAAGACATTCTTGAGCGGTCAGCAGACGCGTAAAGACCACGATGATTTCTCGGCTGAAAATTATTTTCTCCACATTTTGGCTTCATCTTTCAACAGAATAAGTTATTTCTTGAGGAAAAATTTTCCGAGTCCGAGTTATACGCCACCCTCGAGTGTCTTGGATACAGAGATCCGTATTTATTACAAGCAATATCGACTGCGGGCAAAAAACAACGTTTTTTTGCGCATCACCAAAAGAAAGTTTGTTTTTCTTCAGCCTTGCACACTTATCTGTACGGTTTCCTAATTCAAGTTTGCAGTGGCGCAGCATCTTACACAAGGAAGTTAATAAGAGCCTTACATATATAGAAGGGAGCTCAACCGTCTACCCTAAACAGTTCATAACCTGAGAAACCATAAAGTGCATGTCCCTTCAACACGCGGCACTACCAGACAGGGAGCTCCCTTCTCTACATGTAAGGTTCTGCCTTAATATCTTTGCGATGATGCTAAGGGCAACACAAGACGGGTCATCACAAATTCTTCGCTGTAATTATTGACAGCGCGGACACTAAAATATATTTACATGTAGCTATCTTTCGTGTCACGCTCGTAACGAAATAGGCGAAAAATAGGCCAGACTGCAGATTTTGTAAATCGATGACAAGGTTGCAGAAGATGGCGAAGGCTGATCCTTATTCCTTTCTCTGAAGACAAGTCTTGCTTGAAACACTTCTTGAAATCGAAACAATATGTAAGCAGCTTCTGGAGTCCGATTTTCTAACTTTTATCTCTCAGGTCACGACGCATAAATTCGACAGATGACCAACAGAGCACTCACGAGATGATGATTCTTCACGGATAGTAGAAAACTATTTCTTCTAGCTTACTGTCTTTCTCTTCTTCTTCTTCTTCTTCTACAGCAGTATTAACCCTGTTCAAAGGGGGTCGCTGAAGCAGATCTTGCTATTCCATTTATTTCTGTCCATTACCATATGTTCCTCCAGCTCCATATCACGCATATCATCCCTCACACTGTCGTTCTCTGACGGTTCGAATTTTCATAGCCCAAAAATTTCAGCACTTCAATGAAGCAGATATTTAAGTTCGCAAGACGGTATCTTGGCTACGGAGCGCTTACAAGTATGTATACAAGCTGGCTGGAGTTTCATTCAAGTTTATTGCAGTGTTTTCCTCCAGATTTATTTTTGCCTCTCACTATAATGAAGACGCACATCGAATTAAGAAGAAAGATAGGGAACGTATACGGAGTACGAGACTACTACAGTCTACGAATGGAGTGAGAGATGAATCGTCTGTGCGACAAGTTATTATAGTGGGTTGGGTTACTAGCGCCGCAGGCGTCTATGCGATACAGTCAAGAATGACTTGAAGCAGAAGGTAACAGCAGTGAATGAAAGCTGCTGATAAGCGTGAGCAGGAAAATGTGGAAACGGCAAGTCATAGAAAAGAGGACCAAAGGTTGAGAGCATGACTATGGATCAATTAAGAAAATGAAGCAATTCAGAGAAGATTCCGCAACGGCCTATATTAATAAAAATATTTATTATTGCGTGAATTTTTTCACGAGTGGGTCCACTAGTCCAATAAAAAATGTCATTAGTCGCAGTTTGTAAATATGCTCGGTAAAACAAAAAGACGTATAGTCAATGAACACAAGGACTCGACTGTTTTAAATTATCAAGTCAACGCAAAAACATACCTCCATTCAAAGCTCCAAAACAATCTACATTATAATTCTGCTAGTCACTCAGCTAGCTAGTTACTTGGTACGACCGGGACACACTGGCGCCAAACTCGCCATTCTGTGTACGTTCATCACGGTGCGTGCGTTCAAGTAAGCATTCTTGCCGCGCTACAACCACGAGAAGCACTACAATAAGCACTACCAAACCTAACATTACCTAACCTAACGTTCCCTAACCTAGACCTTACCTAACCTAACCTACGATACAGCTAGCAGCACAGCACGCGAACTTGAACGCCGCCCGCACGCACAGTGATGCGCGCATACAGAATCGTCTCAAACGTGCATAGCGCTTGGCGAGTTTGGCGTCCGTGCGACCGGGGCACTTTCATCAGTATTAGATAGGGGAAAATGAGGGCTTCCTTTAGGTATCCTTCATACGACCTGGGAAGGGATCAATAGGAGAAGCACTGAAGTTCAAATTTAAGCTGATTTGGAATAGTTTTTAACCTTCGTATGCATGATACGGGACGAAGGACATCATAATTAAGGAACTATCTTTTTTGTTCTCTAGAATTTGCACACGTTCCTTCAGCATAAGATAGGGGAAAATTAGGATTATACGGGTCTGAGATATCACTAAAGCGCACTGCTTCTAATTAGGGTATCTTGGATAACATCTTGACAGGAAAGAAGAGGAGCCAAATTTTCATTTCTGAAGCTGCTCCTGCTTGAAGATCAGAGATAGATTTGCTATCCAACTTGGAACATATTTTCCCACTTAGTACCTGTGCAAGATAAAAGTCTGAAATATCACCGAAGAACAATGCTTTTATTCAGGGAATTTTCACAGGTTCCAGCTAGCGGAATCAAGTACGATATCTACTATATAATAATTCACGTCGTGTTTTTATTTATCTATTTATTTATTTATTTATTTATTTATTTATTTATTTATTTATATATTTATATCTTTCCTGTCACGCTCTATGGGAATAAGATAGGAGAAAATTCAGATTTCAAAATGTAAAA
>LQNS02278160.1:18104076-18131702 GCA_001587735.2 Parhyale hawaiensis
CCGTAGCCATTGTAAAGCAAGGGGCAACTTTATTCGAATCGAGAAGGTCGTAATGCGCAATGGGCGATTTAGACTTAAGTGCATTACGCTAGCAGAATGTAAAACAGGATCAATTGTCAACTAAGAGATGCAAAGCAGCCAACAAGAGAACAAGTGGGAAATTTACTCTCAAATTGAACAAGACAAAAAGAATGTAGAGTTTAAATTTTACATTAATACACTATATCAGGTACCTACACCTAGGGACATCGTTCCATAACCATCATTTCAACTACACTAAATTGCGGCCTATTGTTTGGCCCCTGTTTGGTAACCGTATGCACTGCCAAAGGTTGCACTTGTTGGACAGTTTGTAGCCAGGGCCATTACGGATCACTTGAGCAGGAAGTTATCTGATTTTTGTATCTAGAGACTGAGAGCGCATTTTTGGTCCTGACTTTGAGGCAATCAGAATACTTTTGNGAATACTTTTGAGATAATATCATATAATTGCACTAGATGACCTCGGCACATGCATCGGCTGCGAAATACATCATTACAGTCTCCACGTAAGCATCCAATAGACTTCTGCTTGCCTAAAATTTGACCAAAGTGAGTTACAGGACAGGGGAAAGCAATAGCTCAGAGATAGTTGGCAGTGACCGAACTGCCTGATCAGCATGTTACCTACTGCGTGGAGCTTTCGTGTTTCTTTCTCTATATCCTGGTTATGTGAAATGTCACCGGTGATTTTATGACCTACGTAAAAGAACTGTCCACATAAGTGAGATCGACACCATTGAGACGAGTGACTTTATCTTATCGGTGGACAGGTTACGTCTTCTACGTTAGATGTACATGCAGACAGTTTGAATAGTATCATACTCAATACACAGTTTGCTAGCTTCCTTCTCGCAATTGAGAGCAGTTTTTGCAACCCACCGGCATGGAGAACGACAAAGGCCATACCATCAGCATAACTGAGCGCCTTTACAGCATAATCTGCAGCAGCATTAATATGGTCCCCCCACTCCAGCTACATTCAGTTGGGAGAGGATACAATCAATGAAGATATTAAAAAGAATTAGGGAGAGTAAGCCAAACGTTGATGACATTGACGCCCCAAATTCACAAAGCATAACTGAATTTCAAACAAATACTTTACCTAGTATCTTAAAAATATAAGGGGTAGTTGTTCCTCAAGCTTACACTTAGATACAGAGTGATGGTGAAACCGGTCAACTGCAGCCTTAGCATCGAGAAAGCACAGGGACACAGGAAAAACACTGTCAAGGATGTGATTTATAACCAGTTTGAGTGAAAATACAGCCATTTCTGCTCCATGTTGGGCTTTGAATCCTCACTGATTATCTGCAGTCATCACGTACCGTGGCATTCGTTTCTCTAGCACTAGTTCTTCTACTTTCGGAAGAGATGCAGCTAAATAGCGATAATTGCCCTTGTCAGTCACGCATTTTGCTTTTTTTAATTGATGATACATTTTGCTTTGTTTTACAATTGATATTATAACCTCCATCAAGTCATCCGGGAGGAAAAACAGAATAAAGCACTCGGTGAGAAAAAGGTACAAAGAACTCTACCAGCCTGTGGGGGGGGGGGAGGCATATAGTCAGCATCGGACTTTCCATCGCATTTAGCGCATGACAAATCTCGACTTCAAGTACAGTGCATTGTTCATTAGAGAATGCCAGATTAACAAGGATGCCATCAACGTAACCTTTATCTTCTGCAAAACAGTTCATATAAATACCGACACAATAGGCTTTCAAACATCCCAGTATACTGTCTTATTTTCCCCGGTGACAGTATTCACAGTGCGACGGTGTTGACTTTTCATTTCAAACGTTTTCCTTCCCAAGAAAAAATGGATATATATATCGCATCAACTTATTAGACAGCTTTTGTGCTCTAATCTCATTTTCACGGGCTTGAGCGCAGTGCGACACACAGATTGTGCAGGCTATTCTTTCCTGCCATATATGACCTGCGCGCGGCCTGCCTGCATCCCTCCATGAGTTACACGCTCGTCTGCGGGCTGTGAGAAGCTCGCAGACATTGTCATTCCACCCTGGGACACTCATCCCGCTTTCTTGGGTCGCGGACCAAATTCACAACGCCCAGATTCAAGAACGGTATTTTGTGTGTCTGATACAAGGAGGTTCAAATAGAGAGGAGCACACACTCCCTATTTATCCTACGGGAGCGTTGCGAGTAAACTTTTCCCTTAAACTGGCTGAGTGGCTTATCCAATCGTCGAGCGGCATTGCCTCACGCAGCCTATAGCTATAGGAAGGAGTCCTGAGCTGAAATTTTTATAGCCTTTAACCATCGACGAAATTCCTAGCGGATGGAAGTATGTAAAGGAAACTTGTATCCTGTATACCATCTGATGATGAAAGTAACAGGGTGAGCACTGGGATATAAATCTTCAGACATGATTGTCTTTGCAAAAATATTGAAGAACTGCCTGTCTATATTTTCCTTAATTATATGTGCTGACCCCTGGCACTTCAGCCACTTTAAGGACTCCAAACGCCAGCTTCGACCACGTGACAAAGCCATGTGCTTACTCGCCCAGAGAGTGTTTGGGCTTGCTCCTCCCATTAGAAGCTCCTTGGTCTGACAATAGTTTGCATAGCGCCCCTTCAGTGGCGATATCAATTTCACTGATACACCTTACGAACATCAATTGAAAGACTTTGTTTTTGAACGGAAGTGCTGATCTACAGTATGTGAGAGACAAATGTTAAAAAAAAAATAAGAAAAGCGGTTAATTCAGATATCGGCTTATACTACTTCACAGAGGTAGAGCAGCACCTGCACGTTCAGCTATACGATATATAACGTAAAGATAACTTCCAAGAACAGCAGAATACCGAGAAATACGATAAAACTGCATTTGCTGTAAAATAAGCACGTAAAAAATACAGTACTGTAATATAACCTCTGCATACCATTCAACACATTTTATACTTTACTAGATAGCTACTCGCTTCATAGTCCTATTGCTAAAACGAAAATTACCGGCAATAGAAAGGATTGCAGCAAATGAAAGCCTTACAGATCTCATTCCTTATTAGGCATGCGGCAATTAACTATATGTATTCGAACTCTCAAGTCTCACAATACACGCCAAGGGCGACTGGCAGAGCAGAGAACGAAAAATGCAGCTCGTAATTCCAAAACGAAGAACTAATGTACAAAGTGGAAACTTAAGTAGGAAGAGCAAGTCGGAAAATATGAAGAAATGAAGTGAGATTACTACTAATAAGATGAAGAACCGGGTAAAGACTACCACTAGTATGAGGCAGAACATAACAAAGACAATAGTATCAGTAAAAAACAACCGACTAATATGAAAAACAAAACAAAAACATCAGTAATAAGAAAAAATACAAAAACTACCACTAGTGGGATGAACAGAACAAAAACTATCAATAATAAGAGGAAGCTCAAAAAAAAGAAATAAATAAACTAATTACTAGTAAAAGGAAGAAAAGAGCAATAACTATCACTCGATCATCGGCAAACTTGAAGCCGCCTCGCCCGCACACTCGAAACTATAAAACCTACATGCACTGGCTCGTGTCGCAGAGTAATGTTCGTTAGGGCCTAGAGGAGCGCAAAGCTGCAGTCGATCACAGATTGTCAGAGTAATGACGTCAAAGACAGACGACTCGTACAGGAACTGCCACCTCCCACCGTCTTCACTGCTGGTTAGGCGAATGCCCTTGCAGTGGGCTGTGCATGGCAGGAAGGTTAACGATGCAATCACATGCATGAAGACTTCACCTCCCAGGCAATGAACTGAACGTCTGACTTACCAATGAAAGAATCAACGCTGTAACTGCTACTACCAGTGAAGGCCACAACAAAGACTAGATATCACTAGCACCAGGAAGAAAACAGAACTAATATAACCACTAGTACGAGCAACAGCAGAACAAAAACTACACAAGTACGAGACAGAGGAGAATAACGACTATCAGCAAGAGGATAGACGCAAGTGAGGCACAGGAAGAAACACAACCCAAAATCCTAACTAAATCTTTTCAGAGATTCCGACCCGGAGCCTGAGCTTAGCGAAGCGACACGTACAATAAGAAGAGCGTTAGCTGAGAGGTTCCATTACTAAGACGACATCAAACTTAAGACTTAGAGGTCAGGCAGGGAGGCTCAGCAGTAGCGAGTCCCACACAACAAAGGCAGGGCACGGGCGGACGTCACGCAACTGCAGGAGAGAACGTAATCAGACCATCTCACGATGCCAAAATAACCACCACACGCAAGCCACAGTCTGATACTGGATACCTATGACTTCCTCGCTGATGGAGTTATTTAAATTATAAGATTAGCACTGACGTCTCAATGCAACCTGCCTAGCACAATGCTCGGCCAACCTCTATCCATAAACGCGATAGTCAATTTTGGCAACTAAATAACTAGAAGGTCCCCACCTTCTGTAAATGATACCTAGCTAGAGAATTAGGCAAAAGACACAGGATATATTAAAAAAGTTAATATTCTAATTTCACATTTATAAAAAACAGCACACCAAACTGCAAGTTTCCAAAGTCGAATTCACAACACTCAACACGACAATATGGACCGTAGGTCCAACAAACTAAGCTCACAATATGACATAAAACCACGATCACAGATCCTACAAACCAATCCCACCACATGACCTAACACCAGAACTGCGTGTCCCACAGACAAAGCTTGAAACATAACATCATGAGCACTACGAGTGCCACAGACCAAACTCACGTGACACACCAGGAAGATTGCAGGTTCCGCACACAAAAATTACAGGGCACAATGCCAGGAGGGCGACGGTCGCACAGGCCAAGTGCTAAATCAACTTAACCGCACACCAACTGAAAAGCCGCATGCACTTGTTAGCGCTGCAGTTAAGATGCCCATAGGTCCTAGAGGACTGCACGACTGCAGTCGAGCACAAATTGTCAGAGTATGGGGTGGAAAAGAAAAACTGATGCAATAACTGCGACCTCAGACAATCCCCATTTCTCATTTGTGTCAGTATTTCGCAATAGCGTCTGCAAGCCAAACAAGACGACAAAGCAAGATAAGCACAGCAAGATTTCACCCTCTGGCAGTGGGAAACAGGCTCGATCCGCCATACCAGCGTATGCGACTGTGACAATAACTCATTATGCCACTGTTAACTCACAACAGTAGCCTACGCTGGAGTAATTGCAAGTCCGGCAGACAAAATGCACGCAACACAACACCAAGAGTACTGCAGCTCCCACAGACAAACCTTATATGGCACGACACCACAATGACGGTAGGTCCCACAGACCAAACTTACACGACACAACACCAGGAGCACTGCAGGTCTTTCAAGCTAAACTCACAACATTACGCAACCTTGGAACAAGCAAGAACACCAAGACACAGAGGAGCTCAGAGCATCACAAAGGCCTGAGCTAGCTAGAGAACAGCCCTGCTCTACAACATCAACTCGGCCATCTCGAAGACGCCAGAAAATCAACAGCCAAAGCGGAAGCCGTTGAGTGGCTGGGGGCAAAACACGCAGAGACGCCGAGATCTTACCGTTGCCTGGACAACAGCCGCAACGGCAACAGCGCAGGAATTTGCTGAGGGAATTGAGCGGTGGCTCTTCAGCATCTCTAATCTGAGGGAGCGATTGAAGCAGCTCAAAAGCTCGCTTCTTATTCTGTGAGACACTCCCGGGACACTGACGCTTGATGTCACTGGTGCAGTGAGAGAAAGCGGTGGCCGACCGAGGCAGTGCTTCCACAGGAGTCAACCAGCTGATTGTGATACATGCGATTTAATACGTTTTTAGATGGCCAATGATACGCTTCTTGGGAAAGTGAAATTGATGTTATTCATTTCAAGACTCTTCCTTTTGCGCCCAAAACTGATGAGAACTGCTGATTTGTCAGGGCAGAGTGTCTCCGCCATTTACAAATTTGGATTTCGATGTTTCGTAGTTGGTAATCAGATTGCGTATAAAAAGCAATCAATGTTTGATAACTTAGCAGCGTTTCGCATTTCATATCATTGGCTGTAATGTGTACTTAATACTTTTTTGTTTCGAGGAGATTTTTCTTAAAGAGCGTTGATAATGGGGTTTGGTTTGTTTAATACCAAAACGTTCATCCAATCATGACGCATGACTTTGATTTTGGAAATAAAGTTTAAAAACTTATACCCTAATGTACATATGCTGGAGAAGAAAGCAACTAATAATCCGTACGAGAGGCATAAACACGGTCCAGGGACACAAGCTTCTCGTGTAAAGTTCTGCAGTAAACTTCCACTTAACAAAAACTGGGAAATCCCCGTTGGTTGAGAATAGTTTGTTGAAAATAGTGGTACGTCCAGCTAGATATATTCTCGTTTCTGGCGTAAGTGGTCATTGGTACAGCTTTTCAGTTTCCTCAGCGTGGACTTACGCTTTACTCTGCAATTGACACGCATCGCGCTAACGGATGGAAAAGTCAGAACTTTCATAGCAACGTTGCAACCTTGGCTGCACGCGAAAGTTTTGTTTAGGTGGCAGGAAACATAAGTAAAATTGGAGAAGATATGCACGGCATCAACCAATAGAATTATGGAATCCACTAAACTGAACCGAGCTCGTAACCCATGAATTTATGCCGATCTCCCAAACCTGTTCTTGGAAATGCAAGGCATGTATATACTTCAGGCACAGAAGTAAGCACAGGGGCCAATGGTAAATTATGATTATGAAATTATCTTTATCCAATTTTACGTCATTTTGGTGCCTTACTATGATCGTCGTCTACCGCTGACACCTAGCTACTAACTTGAGTTTCTGGCTGATAAACACATATACAGCATCGCCAGGAATTGTTAACTTTATGTTTGAGGTCACTAAGTTAACTGGAAAAGACTTATCGAAAGTTTTGTCGATATGCCGCCAGGTCATGGTAAGATAATATAGTTTCAGCTTCCCTAATTTTTTAGTACTGAACAGTTCTGAGAGAGGAAAAGGAAGGGACATACAGTACGTCAAGATAAACACGGAATCAATGTACGAAGGTTTTCCTACACAGGATCAATGCGCATGGGCACATCAAGTCGGGAGAGAAAAGGAAGAAAACTATAAAGTATCGTCAGTAGGAGTATGTAAGTGGAAGGAAACAAAGAAAGTGAGCACAAAAGACAGGGGTCCCGAGGGACTAGCTAATGGCTAAGTTAACCTACTACACAATCCCTCTAGGGCGCTGCTTCTCATAACATTCGACGGGCGAACCTAATTAACCTAGCCCTAGCTATGGCCCATCCTATGCTCCCTGAGGGGTACTGTTTGAAAATAGTTCAAAAAATATTTGACAGCCGTCTTGTATAAAACAAACCCGTCTTGTATAAAACAAACCCGTCTTGTATAAAACAAACCATCAATTAACTTGTTCAAAACGTACAAAAATTAAATATCATTGCACTGAACGGGAAAATTCAACAGTGTTCCTTAACGTTTCACCAGAGCAAAATGTACATTTTTTCAAGGTTGAATATCTACTTTTAGTTAAAGATAAATGTGAAATCCTTCTACGGAAGTAAATCATACACACACGTTTCAATCATATTTTGCAGAAAAAAATGATGAAACTGCATGCAGAACATTTCTGGTAATAAATACTTCAAAGTTTATTGCTGTTCCGTTCCTTATGTTTTGGCCACTACTCTATACTGTAAATAGCAATGACATCCGAGTGTCAGGCACTATTAACACTTCATTGAAGACTATATGGCACACTTAACTAAGTCAGCTGCACCAAATTTTCGTTCCAGCTGCTACGACAAATTATTATAGGATGAAGTAATTTCATGCAAAACGATAATACAAGGCAAGGGTGAGCAAATACAACAGAACACTAACACGACCACGAAGAATACAACGTATCTTACATTACTGTGTGCTTCACAGATCCCTGTAACAAAATCCTCAACATTCATCCGATGTCTAAGAGTACATATGACGAGCGGTAAATTGCTCATAAATTTCCGATAAGGTGAAGGACAGAAGCACTATGAAACATGCTTCCAAATAGCAAGTCAGTGGCCCTTCTGGATACTCTACGGAGTTAACTACCCAAATTTAATTTACTGTGTTGTGTGACTGATACGTGCCAATGAGCAGTGATACCGTGTAGCCAAGCGTAACTTTCTTCTGTTATGATGCCGAGAATGCACCTATATTATATGAGTATGTGGACAATCTGTTCCAAATACGTTTGGACAAAACGGACGAAGTAATTGAAGTTTACCTAAACACTGGCTTACATTATGTACTGGCAAAGCCAGCGGCTCCCTCCATTCCAACTTTCCCGCTGATTACAGCGAACCAGAGTTGGATAATAGACCCATAATTATCGACTACGGGCTACAGAAAATGCAGCTAAATTAGGATACTGAAAACATTCGGAAATGATGGCGGACAAGAGAGACGCCAGTATGGCAGAAATCTCAGCTTTCAAACGATTGTTTTAATTTTCTACTACAGGCTACAGAAATGATTTAGCATCGAAACACAACGGTATCCTTACTGAGACAAGAGCGACCAGGGCCAAAAGTACTAAATGCGGAGTGGCCCTACCTAGTATTACTGTATGCCTAACTTATGCCTTCCTACCCACAAATTCGAGTCCCATTGTACCAACCATTGTAAGACATTAAATATACAGGTATTCCCTCCCGACCGTGACATATTTATCCGCGTGATTTCGTTATCGCGCATTTAGTTTGTGACCGCGCGTTCTCCACAGCGCAAATGTCTCCAGAACGACACTGCAGAAAAAAGATCTTATTCTGTCGTGTTTGGAAAGCTGCCGGCCGCAGCATAACAGCAGCTCACTATAATTTATCAACATTTAGCTCTTATTAAGAAATGGATCGACAGACATGCATCGCAAAACAATGTGAAAGTAGAAAAAAGTTTTGGATAGTTGATGGTGCGATGAGCCACTATAAAACCATATACGATGAAATTAAACATCATTAACTTGTATGCTAAGGTTCTGTTTTCATTAAGCAATTGTCGTAAACGTATCTGTGAGTATGTATTTCTTCTAATCTGTTAATTTTGAAACATAGAAATAACTAAGAATGTTTGTAATTTATATAGGTACCTTTGGATTTTGGAACAAAATGAACATGGGTTACCAGTCTTTTAACTTACCCGTTCTGACATGCTATTAGTTACCCAATGAAGAAATCTTTTCTCTTGAACAAGTCTGTAAAGAAATCAGTTGCGACACTAAAACTTGAAATTATACTCGCGATTTGGAGAAGGTGCGCTTTGACGACGGCGGTTAATCTTGGAAGGTAGAGTGAGCGGTCGTGAAGGAATACCAGTAGCAGCCGTTCTAAATAAAACTACGGAAAACAATGTTCAGTTCTCAATAAAAAAAAGTCAAGTTCAAAGCTTGTAGTTAAGCGAATTCGCTACCAGTCGCTCGTACTGCCAACTACACCACTGCAGCAAGCACCAAACACCAGCCGCAAGCTATACGGGCCTGCTGGAAGCGAGGAACAACTGCTAGTGAAGATCATCAAAGCCCATTGCTGGATGCTCAAATCATTCAATTAATTACAGCGTGTTACGATAAGCTTAAGGGTCTTTAGAGGGGCGCAGCTGAGAACTGAGGTCGCAGCGCCAGACACACAGCAACATGCCTGCTGAGTACTTGTAGTGCCATGTACACTTTTGTAGCTACAGCAGAGGGCGAGTCGAAAAGGAAGAACGCGTCTTTATTCGTGAGAATGATCGATGACAAAAGCACTATCAACGCAGTATTAGGAATATCAAAGAATATGTAATCTACATGGTGATAACACGAGTATATACTTAAAATTACTAGAATAATCGCATACTATTTGGAATATCAAAAAATATGTAATCTACATGGTGATAACACCTGCATAGATTTAAAATTACTACAATAACCACATACTATTTGGAATATCAACGAATATGTAATCTACATGGTGATAACACGTGTATAGACTTGAAATCAGGGTTGGCAAAAACCATGATTTTTTGGTTTAAACCAAAAACCCATATTTTTGGTCATTTGTTTTTTTTTATATTTTGTTGCTTTTTCTTGTTCTTGGAATTCTATCCAACATTTAAAAGGTTTTCTGCTTTGTAAAAATGTAGTTAGCTAATCATCAACAATCTTAGTCACTTCATTTCAACTTCTTTTTGTAGAAGAATGACTTAAAGAAAAGCGGTTAAGAAAGAGCAGTTAGCAGAGTAACTGAATTTGCTATGATTACATTTAGTATCCAAACTGCAGAGAAGCTATAATTTATCATTATTGCAATGTAAAACCCTTTGAAAAACTTGAAATCGCTTCAAATTACAAATACAACTTGAAATAATTAGCTAGCTACTAGCTAATTAAAAACAGAGTAATGAACTGATGAAAGTGCAATACCTATGAAATCCTTTGAAAAACACTTAAACACTTCAAAATAAAAAGAAAACTCGATAGAAATGGCTAGCTACTAGCTAATTTACAACAGAGTATTGAACTTAAGAAAATGAAATGGCTATATGGCTACATCCTTCTCATGGGCTCACTAGCTATCTAATAGAAACATTACTACTTCTAATTTTCGGTAGCTGCAGCCATACCAGAATATAATGACAAATATATCTCTGAAATGAAATAACACAAAATTCAATAGGTTATAGGTTTTTAATTAACATAAGCAATAGTTGACCCTAAAACAATTTTTTTTTTGTTAGTTTAAACAATGGTGTTTATTTGGTTTAAACCATTCGGTTTAAACCAGCCAACCCTGCTTAAAATTACTTGAATAAGCGCGCACTACAATAAAATAATGACAACTAGTTTAAAATTTAGGAAAAAAACTTCTAGATTCAATTCATCCAATCGTGACTCTTACTGTGCGTTTTAACTTGTCCGTGAATGGACTAGATGTGACACAGATGTTTTTTTTTTATTATTATATCCTCGCAACACTGCTTTAATTCAACATTTATAGCACGAACATTCAGTAGTTTGGATGTGCAGGCTCAATTCTAGAGGACGAGTCATGCAGTGAAGTCGTCATCTGTCATCTGTTAACATGAAGTTTGATAAATCGAGAAACCTCACAAGGCGTTTTCCCTGATTTGAGAACTTCATCCAGTTGCTTCACTAATTTCGCTCATGAAATCATGCTCAATAAATATTAAAACCACAGATGTACAGAATATTTTATCAGAAAAAACAGTACCGTATATATAGTTAAAAAGAAAGTGGAAACACTGCAGTTGAGCACTCCGAATACAATACCTACTAACAGAATAGAAAAACGTTGCCTGGCTGCCTACCATCCTAAAAGTTGCTTCACAAAGGACTCGCCCTTTGTATGCCGATATGTATATGCATGTATAATTGCATATTTTAAAGATTCAGTGTGAAATTCAGTATGAAAATAGACATCCTGGTGAGAGCAAAGGTAGCTCAGAGGTGTGATGACAGTCAAGCTGGGAGATAAATTTTGCGATAGACGTAGAAACCATTGAAATACACAAAATTACTTTTGTCGTAGACGCAGTCCGAAATGAAGATCCGGAGAAAGCAGTGTGTAGAACATCGCAAAAAGTAAATATTTTTAGCGATTTTACACCATATTATAAGCCAAAAAAGGTTGAATACTATAGGCAATCCGGCATAAGGATGTGTTATAGACAGCGTTAGCAAACCTATGAGGGCAAAAATCAGCGAAATGAACAGTTGATAGTTGAACCAGAAGTTCATCAGTTCACGGTTACAGAATTCATTCAATTTCAAGGTTCCTTCGATTTGCAGTTAGAAGAGTAGAAGAGCGGCCGCTGAAGAAACCAAGGTCGTCGAGGCGAAATAAAGAAGTACAAGATGTACTATCATCGCCAATTACGCCGACAAAGCAACAACTTACACTACTAGTTGATGAATTCCCGGTAAACACGATGTATCGATAGCGGCGGCAGCTCTTCTGAAGTGTCTAGAGCCTTGAGCCTGAAGCGCGGCCCAAAACAAGGTCGCCACGATAAAAAAGCATGCGCTGATAGGTAGGCAGCACTCACTGATATGCAACTAGGCAATCGATCAGGTAATGGAGTACCCAGAGGAGATCATAATAGCGCATAATGAGGGACAATAAGCCAAGCAGGAGCCGTCGCAATTGCAGCCACTTTCAAGTACCACAAATTGCAGACTTTCTGCCGTAGACGGAAGTAAAAGGATACCGACGTCTCCAACAAACAAGGGCAATCAATAGAGGATAAGTAACAGCGCTTGTATTAACATGTGACAGCAATTTGTAGACAGACTACCTCTGAGTAACCCAAAAAATGCCGACGTCTTCGACAAAGGTAAGGGAAACTAGACAGTCCGAGTAAAGAATGCTCGACTGCTGCATGTAAGATATTCGGACTTGACGTCGTTCATGCGAAAAACAAGGCACTTCGTGATTTTATGAAACATTGAAGGGTCCTGGGGGAACTGCTTCTCAGTGCTGAGTAACGGAGGGGTGTTACAGTTTCTGCTGCTCCAGTTGATTTCTATGGAGCGATCCCGTTGAAACCGGACGCCGCCCGTTGTGAAGTGGTTAACACGAAAGTTTCGGTCAGCGGGCTAATATTCAAAATGAACATCGAGGCAATAAGCGTTCACACCCAGAGACAAAGATTTGCATTTGAGTACTAGATACTCAAGATCTTTTATTTCGCCTAGCCGCAACATGTAGCATTCCTCCATAGCAATGTTTAATTTAGGCTTCATTTCAATCAAGCAAAGAAAGTTGTGTTGTTTTAGCACAAATACCACAAAGGTGTTGTACTTGATGCGACTTTGGGCAGACGAAAGCAACCAAGGAGTCACGACACCGTCAGCGCTCTTCACCTCGTGTCGCCATGTGTCATCGTTGCTCAAAGTTTCAAACTCTGCTGTTCCTATGAGAAAGAAATTTGCATTCCAAGCTTTAGGGTTACCAGTTAACCTCAATCAGCTCTCAACAACAAACATCTCTTAACATATTCTACATCAGGTCAATGAACGTCTAGTCAAACTGATATTAAGGTTGATGGCGAAACCATCGGTAGGTAGAATTGACAAGAATGATATCTTGTGAATAAACTTCCCATTGGGGAAAATCTTCGAGGCCGTCAGTGAATATTTTGCATAAGCTTTCAGATCCGCCGATATAGAGGAGGCCGATGACCGTATCGGAAATATTTGACAATAATGAGACGATACACGCATGTTTTCTAGACTTAGTACTTTATGGTGTGCTTTACGCATAGTATCCGGATTCAAGTAGACAGTGTGTTTTGTTTTTCACGTCTCACTGAATCCGATAGGATGATGGAAGCGAAAAAAATAGAAGACACAGCGGATGGCAAAGCACAAGGGCGTAAACATGTAAACCACAAATAAAAACCGCCAGAGGAGAGAGAACAGAACAAGAGTGCCGGTCGGAACAGGGAAAGGGAAAGAAGCAGAGCGGGTAGAGATAGCACAATTGCCCTTAGGCCTAATTTAGCTATGGTTAGGCACGGCCACTACTGGCTGATCAGTAAGTAAGAGCGCAATACCCATCAGAATAGTGGGATTCCGCAAATTCGGTTTAATTTATTTCGTTCCTGGTTCGACTACAGGAAAGCAGTAGGGACGAAAGAAAGAAACTTAAGGCGCGTGCATGGGAAGCTGTGTTGCTTGGGCAACACTCAGAGCTGGGCGCGTTTTTTTTACTATTGGCTGCTGTCCTGGTCTTGCAATACAGTTTTCAGGCTACAGGTTTTTTTAGTCACAGGCAGACCGCCTCCTTTTCAGCTAAAAGGCCCTTTGATTGCTGAAAGCCGTAATGGCAACGTGCGGCCCTGCGCCCCAACTGAGAAACATATACATCATTATCATTATCGTAAGCGAAACGGCCACAAGGCCGCTGCCCATAAGGCCTTCAATAAATAAGAACAAGACCACTGCCCATAAAGCTTCTAAGCAAAAATTGCAAGACTAGAATAACTGAACATAAGAGACGGGGGCAAGGACAACGCGTCCACCTCTGGAAACACCTGGCGGTTGAAGTAACGATTTGTTCAACTGACAGGGTCAAGACTGTACGAGCGGCGTGACGGGGCAGAGACGCAGCAGCTTACTGCACAACTTGGAACGTCCTTTACAGAATTCTCGGCAGCCTGAGAAGCTGAAGCAGTAAACTGGCTTCAGGGACGGCCATAAATTTTGTTAATGTCACGCTGNTTCCGCAAATTCGGTTTAATTTACTTCGTTCCTGGTTCGACCACAGGAAAGCATTAGAGACGAAAGAAAGAACCTAAAGGCGCGTGCATGGGAAGCTGCGTTGCTTGGGCAACACTCAGAGATTGGCGCGTTTTTTTTTTTTTTTTATTGGCTGCTGTCCTGGTCTTGCAATAGAGTTTTCAGGATACAAGTTTTTTTAGTCACAGGCAGACCGCCTCCTTTTTAGCTAAAAGGCCCTTTGATTGCTGAAAGCCGTAATGGCAACGTGCGGCCCTGCGCCCCAACTGAGAAACATATACATCATCATCATAATCGTAAGCGAAACGGCCACAAGGCCGCCGCCTATAAGGACTTCAATAAATAAGAACAAGACCACTGCCCATAAAGCTTCTAAGCAAAAATTGCAACACGAGAATAACTGAATATAAGAGACGGCGACAAGGACAACGCGTCCACCTCTGGAAACACCTGGCGGTTGAAGTAACGATTTGTTCAACTGGCAGGGTCAAGACTGTACGAGCGACGTGACGGGGCGGAGACACAGCAGCTTACTGCACAACTTGGAACGTCCTTTACAGAATTCTCGGCAGCCTGAGAAGCTGAAGCAGTAAACTGGCTTCAGGGACGGCCATAAATTTTGTTAATGTCACGCTGGAGATGCGCACGGGGAGAAATGGCATCAGGTCACCCGAGCAACTAATGTCAACAGCAGCGGCAGCGGTCGCAGCTCACAGTCCCATCAATAATTAAAGCCTTAGTAATGCGCTACGGGAATGATTGAGCACTTTATCCCTCAGCGTTAATAATTAGTGTCAAGGGAAGCCACACGGCACAGACTGATGCAGAGCAAAACAAGCCGCGACTTGGAAAGAATGAAAGCAAACATGTCAGTGGGAGGCAGAGCTTTGGGAGGAAGCCACGCAGTACCTAGGTGAAGACACCTGCAGGACAGAACAGTCACCAGTCCAGAGATTGGCAAGAATGCGTCGCTGGGGAAAATAATCAAAGCTGGATGAATTACGAAACGCGGTTTCAATGCGATATTTGTACGAATACATAATGGATTATGGGCGAGTAAAACAAAAGCAAAACTATTCACGAAAGACATTATTTCCAAAGCCATTCAGTGACTACAAAAGGTTGCTAGACAATCATGGTTTACCAGCGCGAGATTACCTGCGATACTGCAAAGTGCCACTCTCTGGTGTAAACCTATAAATAGGAGACGCACCAGTGAGAGATAGCTCATTTCTCCAGCAAGCCCAGCTCCTAAAGGTCTTGCATACGAACGTTGCATGATACCTGCAACTCACACTGTACCACTGCATGTCTCCATAGTGAATCTACGAGTATTTCTGCGAGTGTTCTTACCCTGCCTATTTCTAAGTCATCTGGCACCACGATCCCAGTCATCCGTCGAAGAGAATAACACCCCAGCTATAGTGAGTTAGGTACTGAAGACTGAGTACCTCAGACAGCTGTGATGGCACAAGTACCTGCAGTAACAGCTTGTGCACAATGGTGAACATCAGTAAGCATTATGCAAACTGGACCATCGTTATAACGCAGAGCTTCAAGAAGAAATCCAGTACAGACCGCCTGCGCGCCAACCAAGCTCAATCGTTGATAAAAACATGCGCAACTATACAACTTAATTATATAAACAATACCGGGCCGCAGTGCTACGAAAGCCACGCGTTGGAAACAATTGTACCAGCATACCAAAAAATGCATCCTAGCGAAAGGAGATGACGGTCGTTCAAAACCAAGTTATCTCTATAGTGTTTACCATTAAAGCTTTATAATACTAAAAGGCTTCAAATATTTGCGGGGAAAAAACGTAGCATTTGCTTTTTTCTTTTTTATTCTGTAGATGAATTCATCAAACAACTATTAGGTCTGCGCCACATGTATGAATCAACTTCAGTAACCTCACCTCAATGTTGACTGATGTAAGCAGAAAAAATAATTTATTCATCTGAGCGTGGTGCTGCTGCAAGACTTTTTCCATTAGCAGTCGCTGGAGGTTAGCTGGTATCAAATTTTTCATTAAATTTCGGTTAGTGATATGAGCGATTACTACACTGCATTCTAGTAAAGTAGATAGGCCCTAAGTACGGTTAATCTTTGCTGATTAATTCAGCTCGACGGTATCGAATCCTTGGTAGAAACCGAGGCCAGTGGCCCAAACAGAGCCAATTTTAAACAGACTGATACAGTCTCGAGCCCAATACCCGCTATCTCGGCCGCATGATCAGCCCGAGCGAGAAGCAAGGACTCGGAACGAACCAGAGAGCGAGACCGCCACAACGCAGCTCGCCTGATTTACAGCTATGGCTGCCATTAAGCTATCTCTTCGCTCAAACGCAGCCACGGGCTTCCTCGTCCCGAAATTCAATGGTAATAAGCAGCGGCGTTTGCATTTAAAAATGTTGTGCGAGTGGGATAAGGAAAGAGGATGGTATAGGGCCGTAATATATTAGTGAAGCCTCTTATGCATAAGCTTGATTTATGAGACGCGGGAGCGTGGCGCGCAGCGACGGTGGTATACTAACGACGTAGAGCTCAAGCATTCTTTGCTCGCTGGGTAGCACACAATGAAAATGTCAAGAAGACTGGAACTTTTCTGGAAGAATGATAGCAAGGCTCCCATCGATCATGAGTTGTGAAATGAGCGCTCGAGTGCAGCACAAAAACTAGGAAACCTCATAAAATTGTACGTTGACAGCGGCACTCAAGAGCAGCTGGAGGGAAGTCGTAACTTGACAAGAAAATGTTGAGTCTTGCGCGAGGCGTAGACATAGCGCAAAAAATTAAAATTTTGTGAGGAACCGTGAAAACAAGGCGAGAAAATGCCTCCCGTTTCAACCAAAGTACACTTTCACGAAAAAATGTATGCGTGCGAAAAAAGTAATATGAGGAGCAACATTCCCCTTAAACCGTCTCATAACACACAAAACGACGTATACTTTCTGAGAGATGCAAAGGGAAACAGAAGAACAGCACAACAGGTGTTAAGTCTTAACTCAAAAAGACGATGTGAACAGAATGCCCATTAACCGTTATTCTTTACTGAACAACACATCCAAAATGACCCGTGAACACGCACTTTCAGGCAAACGCCGAGGATAACAAAGGAACAGCGCATCAGGTATTAGACCCCATTCAGCAAAATGAGGGGAACTGGATATCCACTGAACGTGATTCTTCACTAAAAAAAGAACCTTCCCAGAAATCCAGCGAACACGCACAAATGCGGAGGATATCAAAGGAGCCAGCAGCACAGGTATCAAGCATTCATTTTTCACCCTAAACCGAGTGTGAGCGAAGAGGTCTAGGAAGCTCCATCCGTCTGACGCTAATACGAGATATTGTGGCACACAAATGCCCCTGCCATAGATCAGAGGGAAGAACGATAGATCACTCGCTTAATGATACACATCAACACGGCTGCGTTGACCCACGTAACGGCCTGCACAACACCTCATTTGTTGTGGTTAAATTGCCGCCTAACAGGGCCAGGCGCCAGCAGGAGCTAGGCAAATGATGCAACAAACATTCCCAAAATCACTCACTGCAGCAGAAAGCAATATTCTCACAAGGCGAGGAAACGTGAAGTCAAAACTTTCATTTGCGGGTAACAACAGATTGCGCATAAGCCGATAACCATTGCGGAAAAAGAGTTTCGGGAATGCATGAAATTAGGAAGCAGGTTAATCCGCCTTCGACGTACAGTCGACGGAGTAAAGGAAGGGAAGGATCACGAACGAACGGTCGGTTGGTTGGTTGGTTGGTTGCTGAAACAACAGAGTCGCACCCCTGGAGACCCCGTAGATGACGGTGCATTAGATCTAGCTGGCGATACCTTCGGTATGTCGGCCATTGCGCTCACTTGGCGTTATTTTCGTGTCTCTATGCTGAACTATTTTCTTCCTTTGTTTTTTGCCGATTTGATGTTCCCATGCACTTTCATCCAATGTGAGAACACCCTCATGCACTGGTCTCACGTTTCTTTTTGTAATAAATGCCATGCATGTCACGCCACAGCTCGCTCAATATTCACCAGCATAGTCTCTGTGTACACCTGCAACTCCAAGTGTTTGTTACGGTTAAGCGAGAGTAAATAAGGGGTGACATGTTGTGGTAATGCAAAATGCTTGGAACATGCACGGTTGTATGTACATAAAGTCAAGCATTGAGGAAAAAATTTAAATTTTGGCTGCGACTTGTAATACTGCGACTCGGCTGATGCTCCTAACTCCTTCGTACTTACTAACTGCATTCACTGTCAATATGTAGTACCCGCTTTAAAAAGCAACAACTCGTGTTTCTACCCTTATTCGAAAAGTGTGAAATTCATGAAAAGCGGGTGTTCCTTTCTATGAAAATGCTCAATATCACACACAGTAGCAGAACTTCAACAACATTCAATTGGTTAAAGGCGCTCATGAGCAGCCCCAAGTAGGTATTTGGCAAAAATTAGCAAGGAACACCAAATGTATAAACGACTTCATTACCATCACTCATGTCACTGCTTTAAGCCTCGCATGGAAAATGCTATGGATGAATAACCGGAAGTAGCAGAGAAGTGCGCAAACAAGTAGAAAAGAATTAGATATAGGTTAAGCCTACTTGTGCGTACAAACGACGGCTAAAAGAGAAAGGGAGATAGAGTATGTAGAGAGAAATGCGTGTTCTCACACTGGATCATCGCCAATAGGAGCAGCAAGCCAAGAAGTAAGAGGAATAACAGAATAGAGAGCAAGATCGGCTCGTGGAGTAAGACCATCACCCACGATGAGTAACTGAAAGTGCAGAGCCAGTAGTTTCGGCATTCTTCACACGTAGATACACCCACCCGACCGCCTGGAAGAGATAATTGTGATAGCTCAATTTTTTCTACGAGTTCTCTGGATGGAAAGTTACACATACAATAATATCTACATGCAAGCATAAATAGACACATTGAGGAGGAAAACATCACCACAGCTCTCACGTCATCCGCGGTGATAATCATCACCAAGAGCATGGAAAGGAAGAAAGCAAAGTGGGCACGTCGGAAAAACACCTGAAGGCAAAAGTAATCCTAGGGAAACGACTTCCCATCAATTAAGAATGAGCGAATCTAAATAATAGCCAATAGGAAAATTCATACGATTTTACTGAAATGTATATATTTTCAGCTCCAGAAATGAATTATTTCCCCTCATTGAAATATATATCTTAAAAAATTACAACCTAACCATATGTACGCTTTCAACAACTGAAAATGAACAATATCAGAGGGTAGCAAGGGAGCATACAATGAACTATTCGTTTATTACATCCACCAAGAAGGTTATGTTTTTGTCGTATTTGTATCATGCCTGTCTCTTTGTCCGTCACCAAGATTACTCGAAGAGCAACGAACGGATCTTTACGAACGAAATTTACATGGATTGTTAGGCATGTTAACAGTTACAGATGATTAACTTTTGGTGAAATTTTGTCTGTTTGTTTGTCCGTCTGCCTATTTTTTAGGACCATAACTCAAAAAGTTATAGAAAGTTTCCCATGAAATTCACAAGAGTTGATCGGTATAGTATTGCGATAAGTAGCCTAAATGACCAAAGTTTTGTGATGATCTGTTAGTTCGTTCTATGTTTTGTCGCGGCATTTGAATTTATACTTGTTAGCAAAATAACTCAAAAAGTTAAGGATGGATCTCTATGAAATTTACAGGACTTGTTAGTAATGCTAAAAGACATAAATGATTAAATTTTGGTCATGAGCTGTTGGTCCATTTGTGTGTTTGACTTATGTTTGTCATAATGTTTGCTAGCTGCATAACTCAAAAGTTATGAACGGATCTTCAAGAAAATTACGGAAACTCCTAATACTATCGACAGGCACAAGTGCTGAGATTTTGGTGTTGATACAAAGGAAATCATGGTTTTAGAACTAATTTGAAGTTTTTGTTACCGTTGCCTTGCTTGGTGGAGGCATCCGCTCTCAGACGACTCTCCAGTTTTAGGATAAAATCTGCAAATCGTAATTTCTTTAGTATTCATTGCTATAAGCATTTGCGGAACAATATCGAAAATCTAACTATCTTGAGATGTCACTATTTATATAAAACCACAGTTGCGTGTGACAGTTTGATGAACTGACGACTGGTGAGTCAACCGAATATTAAGAAGTTGCGGAATAGCACTTGTGTTTACGAAAAACAACACAAAGACACAACTTGGAACAATCTCTTATCGTATTTTATCGAACCCATTCCACAACTTTTAGAAATAGTACTTTTTGCCTTCACAACGATTTTTCTGGAAAATTCAATTAGGTAGCCTATAATTACAACACGCTCAGATTCTGTCATACTTTCTAGACGCATTACACCGACCACAAGCATTTGGACAGAGGCGCCAGCACAATAGATTTTCCAACGCTATCAACTCTCCAACTCAGCCGGCAGCAGTCCGGCGGCGGTGGCAAGCGAGGAGGCCCTCTAATGCCGTTGTTTTGCGAGTTTCCAGGCACTGGTGGCCTGAAAGAAAAGACCGAAGCGGCCGGACGGAGGATGGAGTGCAGCACAAGAAGGAAAGGCGGCAGCGAGCGAGTGAGGCGCAAAGTTGCTGTGCCAAGGAAGCCCCAAAACACAAAACATGTCAAGTTGGGTCCGACGGCCATTGGGTGCGTGTTGAATGTGGGCCGGGGGTGGAGGGGGGAGGCGAATGCGAGTTGGTGCGGGCCAGCCATTGGAAAGTTTGCGTAAGTTGTGGGGGACGTGTATGGCGCGTGCCATTGCCAAGTTTCCGTGAGAAATGTATAGCAGCTACCAACTACAAGAACGCTTGTGAGTGAAACATTTATTAGAGGGGAATACCTACAGCGAGCCAAAGGTGAAGGGGTGTTGGTCGAAGCAATACTCACTACGACTGTACGGTACCTATATGAGTGATTCAAGTACAAGTAAGAGGAATACAGCGAACCACAATCGAATAGTACGGGTAAAACAGATAGGAATACCAAACTGATACAATTGCACGTTCAAGTAAGGTAGCGAATCGGACTTAAACTGTACGACGGCAGTGAGAACAAACAAAGTAAAAGTAATAGATATGATTGATGTAAGCATAGAAAGAATTACAACGAACCGCAAATGAAACTGTATCGACAACAACGCATTGTATACGCACAACAGGTACCGTACAGACGCACAAGTAATCTAAGTACACGAAAAAGACTAGACGCACAAGTAATCTAAGTACACGAAAAAGACTAAAGTAAACCACTGGTAAACTCACAGAAAAAAAAATAAAGGAAAGAAACCACTAGTCTATTTATGAGAATGACGGAAGTAATTGCGTTGAGGCAATTTATTCTGTCGTAACAAGTAAGGCTCGTAACTGAACGCTTCAATTGCCGTTTTCCAGATTACGACCCTACTTAATTTTCCGTAAGTATGAAAAACAAACTTGTCAAGAACAGCAGTTCTCCTATATTTTATAGGGAAATCGGGATATAAAAAAGCAGAAAATTAGCAATTGGACTGCAATCGGTGCCATCTGCACTACGGTACCTTCCTTATGAGTTATTCACGTTTTCGTTCAAAGTGTATAAGCTTTTCCAATGTGGTATACCAACCTTAGTACTGCGAGAGAGAATATCTGGGTACTGCATAGTCCTGCACCCTCGGACTGTTTACAGGTCTTCAGCTTGGAGTCGAGAGTTTAGTTCGCTCATATATGCTTTGTGAGCTCAGTACGCCTAGAAATACCAGTCCAAGCAGTCGGCCATGGTTTATAGACATTATCAGTCAGACTGCAAGACCAGATGGGAGGACCAAGATCTCAATTAGACATTATCAGTCAGACTGCAAGACCAGATGGGAGGACCAAGATCTCAATCCATAGCCAGATTTCGATAGTTTACGGTTTTCCTTCTTTTCCTCCTCCGTTGTGTCGTCCTTCGAGTGCTTGACAGCTTTCCGTTTGGCCTTCCATTGCTAAGCTGCTTTCTGGTTCTATCGATTCAAATCTCCGTTTCCACAATAAAGACGATCTCACATACGAAGAAAAAGAAGAGGCATATACTATATCGATAGACGCGTGTAACCCATGTACGGGGGTTTTCCCACACACGATCAACGCGCATGGGAACAGCAAGTCGGGAAAGAAGAGAAAGATCAGAAAAAAGCATTATAAGTAGGAGTAAGAAAATGGAAGTAAGCCAAGTGAGCACGAAAGACAGAAGTTCTGAAGGCCTAGCTAAGGGCTAGGGTAGCCTACACAATCCCACCGGAGGAGCTGTTCCGTATACTAACACAGGGTGGACGACCCTTACTGAACTAATCCTGTGTATCATCCTATGCCTCCTGAGGGGAGCCTTCTGGTTCCGAGCTTTGGCCCTAGGTACTCTCTTCTTCGAATATAGACTT
Organism: Parhyale hawaiensis; assembly: GCA_001587735.2. Taxonomy (NCBI): domain Eukaryota; kingdom Metazoa; phylum Arthropoda; class Malacostraca; order Amphipoda; family Hyalidae; genus Parhyale; species Parhyale hawaiensis. The sequence goes on from LQNS02278160.1 coordinate 18,126,778, forward strand.
GTAGGGCTGCTAGTCCAAACGATGTGAAACTGCGACGCGCGTTTGGTTGGTTGTATGTTACACTACCAATAAATGTTGCCTTTGGTAAAGGAGGGGAGGGGGTGAAGATCACATACGGAGAAACACATGAAGTGGAAGGTTGGGGCTCCGGAATAGGAGCGAGTGCATACATGCCGGTATACATATATGGGACATCTAACTTCCAGGGAGATCTGCGGAGTCTTGCTGACGAGAGACCGGCGAATCTGGGACTAATGGCACGAGTGGAAGGCACATTTGGGTCAGCTAGCAAAATGGAACAGGCCAGGAGGCACAATGGAATACGGGTCCATTTTGCCCCAATTGTCTTGAACCAAGTCGGACCATCTTGCCCCATAACAAATTTTCATTTGCAGCTCATGTGCAAAAGCATACGGATCGGCGACCCAAAAGTCCCTAGGTATGTTATGCAGAACAAGTCTCCAACTTTAAAAACGCGGAAGAGACGTCAGCAATTTATCAAAATAATTGGACTCCCTTCAGAAGACACAGGCTTGTCTTACATGAAGAAGATGCAAATAGAAACACAGAGATACCGCCATCAAGAAATTGCACCTCAATTGTCAGGTGCATTAGCCACTGATAGGTCCTCCTTCCTAACTTACACAAACAAAATCTTTATTTCCTGAAAAAAGAAACTGTTTCGATAATCGGCACATCAGACAAATACGAGGGAATAAGAACCTTCGGTTGATTAGAAACTTTATAATAGAAAGCCTATTTTACACTGACACGGCAGAGTAAGAGGTAAAGAGAAATTAAAACTTTATAACAAGAGGTCGACACGAGGAGTTACACGTATGATAAGCCAAAGAACATGCAGCAGCCATGCTTATGATAAGCCAAAACACGCAGCCATCGAGCCAGCAAAGCCCAGTCAGGACGGGAAGGGAGAGACGACGTGGCAAAGTGACGGTGCTAACGATTGTGACAGGAGCTCATCAAAACGAATCAAGCTATTTACAACATGGACGCCACATCACCTTCTGCAATAGAAGAGAAAAAACACATGGAAACCATACGGAACGAAATAATGGATCAAAGCGTGCAAGTAACGCATACAAGTGTTACACATGTGGCATACTATAAAAAAAAAAAACGTTACGGTGGAACGCCCAAGTAAGCAGACATTAAAAAAAAAGCGTGAAAAGAGACCAATGAAGATGCTTGTAAAGTTGTACTTCCTCGCCCAAATCTCACTTGAGCACAAAAACCATGAGGTGGCACGTCAATGGGAATGCTGTAAGGTTGGAAGCATCTAACACCTCATCTAATGAAATATTAGGAACTCATGTTATGAAATATTGAAATCCATGTAAAGAAAAATGGAGTTAAGCGTTATAAAAAATGGAGCCTGGCGTTATGAAACGTGGAACCTCGGGTTATCAATATGGGAGCGTGCATTATGAATATGAATACTTGCGCTATGGATATGGAAGCTCGTGTTATGACATGCGGAGACCCGAGTTATAAAATCTGGAACTTCGTGGTAGGATATAGGGAACCTAGCGTAATGAAACATGGAACCTCGCGTTGTGAAAATATGGAACTTTTCGATGTGAAATATGGAACGTCGCGTTATGAGTGAAAACTCACCCTATGGAACATGAAAATTCAGGGTGAGACCTATGAAACCTCACATTAAAACATATGCTTTAGAAGAGTACAAATACACGTAATGTTCTAGGACAAAGATAAATAACGCGAGGAGGCAGATCATGGGAAAGATTCGGAATGTTGGAACTTGGAACGACTTGCACTAATCACTTTTACACTATGAGAACCAAACCACCAATTACAACTCGTATTATGACATCTGCAATAACTTTGCAAAATCTAATATGAGCAAATTACCAACACGGATGGTAGCAGATCAATGGAAATCATCGGAAGGTTGGAGTCACCGGCCCGAAAACACGACGCCATTCATGTCGTTCCAAGGCAGAAGCCGTAAGAGCATCTCCATCAAGCGCCGAGTTGCGAGAGAAGTCAGTGCCAAAGTTTCGGTGTAAATACCTTGATGCCGCCAGCTAATCAAATATCTTCTGAGATGGAAAAGTTCCCTCGAAATTGATAGAATTGAGAGATCAGAGCGAGGCTTTCAATTTGCGGAGTAAGCCAAGGAGAAGCAGCCCTTATGATCCAGTGATTGGGGTCGAAGTGGCCAATAGTGAGGGGAGTGCAGCTCTATGATCGGGAGCCTGTGGGGAACAGGCGCATTCGTCACTCGCTGCCTTACTTCATCAACGCGAGGAAAGGTGTTGTGTCTCCTATTAACAGGAGCCGATACTCGCAACTTAGTGGCATTTGTTATTAGCTTGCTTCATCAATACGAGGTGTCAATCAAAGAAGACCCCAGAATGTGTCACCACACAACTAAGATCACAACGCTCACACGGCGGCGTCAGACAGAGGCTACGGTATGTCAAGCAATTCCTTCTCGAAACAAGAGACCACCACCTTCCCAAAATGAACGCGGAGAAGCACGTGGCAATTGCAGAACGGAGCTGCGTCTCTGATTAGCTTGAAGCAACAACACACTAAAAGAGAACTTAGACTGGAAGCCAACCATACCACGCGAATAAAACACAGGCAAAAGCAGTGGAAGAATATCAGAGAGCAGAGCTAGAGCTGGACGGGAGAGTTAGGCAGCAGAAGTGCACGTCACGAGAGCCTGAGAAGCAAAGTTAGTCGAGTAAGCCACCTGATCCGGACAGATTCGCTCCTCACAGACCGCCGCAATGCCTCTAGACAACTTGACACGACTTGCTTGATAGCACCTGGTACCTCGGCAAACACAAGCCGCTCAACTTAGCCAACACTTCTCACAGGAACTTGAGCAACAGCTGCAGCAGCTGCTGCTGCTGTTGCCGTCGTTGCTGCTGCATTTCCTATACACAGCCGACATACCACCGACCCAGCCTCCTTCGTAGAAAAGGCTACAGCTGCAAAATGACGAATCAATGGGAAATAATTAAGGTGAAGCAGCATGAGCAAGGTTATACTAGATTTTGTCAAGGAATATGCACAACTTCAGGTGAATTACAGGAAATACGATTGCAGTAAAATCGGTCTCCATGTAAACTGTAACTCATCATAAAAAATTATAGAGTTGAGAGTATGAAAATGAAGGTCATGTAAATTTCGCACCAACCACTGGAGCTTAGAGGTTGAAGAAGAGCATGGCTCACAGCAAGAGGTTGGAGGATAGCAACGTTCATTGCAAGCGCGTGGTAGAGCGAATGAGAAAACAGATTGGACGATTATCTCGCGTAACCTTAGAGTCGAACTTTGCTAGACAAATTTTAGTCGAAGACAGAACTCGTTCACTTCGATAACGAGCGACAATTTCGAATAGAAACAATGCAGGCACACGATATAAAAGCGTCGTTACGATAGCAGTTTAGCAAAAAAGTAAAAAAAATGGGCGCCGACAAATGAAAGCCAATCATTACTGTTATTATTAAATGATTAGTTCAACAACCGTTTCCGCCAAAGGGCGATCCGCACAGTGACGCTATAGTCGGCCAGGAGGCTCAAGTAGGAATATTCCATCTCGACATCGGCTCTCCTCTACCATATAGTATAAGTTGGCTCAGAGCGCTACTACTTGCAGGAAAAGGGTGCAAAGAACAGGAAAAGACGGTCCCTTTCGTGGCCTTCCACACGACAGACACTAAAGGTGTCCCGCGTTATAAGTCGGCTATCTCGATCGACAGCCCACCTCACGGAACAGAATTGGAAAAATAGAGAACCTACCTAACTTTACAAAACTAACCTTTCCAGCAGGAACTGCGGCCAGCTGCAACATCCCCTGCGTAGTAGGCACTCGGGACAGCCCTTGGGTTCATGAGGCCATATACCGGGCATTGCAAAAGTCCTGACCTGTTTTAATAATTTGCCATCTGAAGTTTTATTATTATTATATAATTTGTTTCACCTCCGTAGTCGCAACTCAGGCGTTTCAACAGAGAAACTACTTGTGCAGTATTCAGATATCGCATATTGGGTAGGCGTGGTGGCCACGTGCGCTACTACGGGCAGGGAAACAAGGCGCAAAGTAAAGTAGGAGACACTCAAGTGGTCGGCCCCTTATGTGTCCTTCCACATGACAGACTAGAGATGTCCCGCGTACCAGGTCGGCTATCTCGATCGACAGCCCACCACATGGGACAGAAAGAGGAAAGTAGCTAACCTGCCTAATTTTACAAAACTAACCTCGTCAGCAGGAACTTCGGCAAGCTGCAGCATCTCCTGCGGATAAGGCACTCGGGTACCTTGTGCCATCCGAATTTCGTAAAAGCTTTGTTTATAATGAAATAAAACAAGATTTGTAATGTATTAGTTTATTATGATCTTAACAACATTGCTATTCAATAGGACCTCCATTGGCAGCAATGACACGCCCTAATCGTGGTTGGAAGTCCTTACACACAATACGGATGTGGTCCTTCCTCATCTGGGCCCAAGTACGGTTCACAGAGGCTTTCAGGTCCTCAATGTTGTTGTGGCGATCTTTGCATGCTTTACTCTCAATATGCGGCCACACGCTGTAGTCCAGAGGATTGAGAACAGGCGACTGTGGGGGCCAGAAGTCTTTGGGACAGAAAGTCATGTTTTGGCTCATCCAGTTTTGGACGGTTTTCGACGAGTGCGCTGGTGCACCATCTTGCTGAAACACGTAATCTTCATCTTTGACGATTTTTCTGATCCAAGGACGAACTTTTGTGGCGATGATAACCCTGTATTCAGCCCCTGACGTGTAACCGCCCTTGAACCACACTGGAGGCATCTTCTCTCCATTGGAGGCCACAACGCCAAGCATCATCACAGAGGCCGGATGCTTTGTTGTGGAGACATAACGAACATCAGAGATGTCTTGGCCA
>LQNS02278160.1:18132559-18180804 GCA_001587735.2 Parhyale hawaiensis
CACTGGAGGCATCTTCTCTCCTTGGAGGCCACAACGCCAAGCATCATCACAGAGGCCGGATGCTTTGTTGTGGAGACATAACGAACATCAGAGATGTCTTGGCCAAAGCTCACAACTCGATCGTTCTGTTAGTTGAAGACAGGATCCACAGTAAAAGTCTTCTCATCTGAGAAAATTTGACTCGATTTCCATCTGGGAACATCGCTCTTGGCGCTTTTTAACCATGTCAGCAGTTTGCAGCGGTCTTTTCTGACGCTTTAAGCTCTTTCCACCATCACTCTTTACAGATCTTAACACGGTTGACACAGAAATCTTCTTCTTTGCAATTTCAGTCATTTTGAGTTTCGGATCATTTTCAAAAGCTCTTCGAACAATCTTCCGTTGAATAACTTTGAGTCTGGCTGAACGTGGACGATCTTTTGAGGCTTTCATTATTCTTAAGGCGGTTTTCGACCCGTTTCACCGTTCATAAACAGTCATTTTGCAACCTAACAATGTCCGCCTTCTGGTGACCCGCGCGAATGAGAGCTGCTATCTTTATCCTTTTTGTTTCCATTACCAACAATGTATAAAAATGAGCACTGTTAGCAGTTGTTATATCATCTGAAATAGTTTAGGAATGAATCATTGTCAATAAATTTCATCAAGTCTTTGAGATGAATTTCACACTTTGAAAATACAAAACAGGTCAGGACATTTGCAAAGCCCGGTATATTCTGATAGGGATAGAAGCCAATCAATGAAGGTTGAAGTAAAGTTACCCTGGCCGCACACTCCAACTCGGAAATTTACATGCATCCATTCGTGGTGCAGACAAATACCCACTGGACCCTAGAGAAATGCACAGCTGCAGTCGATCACCGACTGTCAGTGCTACTGCATCAGAGACGGCAGGCGAACCCTACTTCTGGTGAAGTCAGCACCACACCGTCCACACCGAGCAGCAAACCATGAAACTTCTACCTTTGTTACTAGAATTTGTAACATATGTTTCCGTTTTTGGAAACTTGAGTTTCCACATCGTGCAACACGAGCGTTTCGGGCAGTTGGGAACTCGTTGCGTGATTTGGAAACTCGGAGTGAAACTACAGGAGAGAGCTGGGGATTATTGCGTAACTATACCCCTTCTCCCCCAAATCTAGTATTTCATCTAATACAGTATGTTTAGGTAGAATGGAGCATTTTAAGAGTCACCTGTCGAAATGTTTAGCTTTGAAGTTTTCTTTTTCTCTAGTCAAACAACTTACTTGCAATCTAATGCTGGGCTCGCGTAGTGTGTGTGTGGAGGCAGATAGCCCGAGCCAGGCCTAGCAAGCTCGCGCGAACTTGACACTCGGCCCGCGGCGCGGCTCGTGTAGTGTATAGAGGCCCATACACTACACAAATTGGTTCGTGTCAGACGTGGCGCGGCTTGCGGGCTCAGGCTCGGCTCGTGGCACGCGTAGTGTATGGGGGGCCTTTAGAGTTCGCAAGTCGAAACCAGCAGCCTGCAGAGCGGCCAAAAACTCGCGGGAGAGCAGTACGACAGGAGCTGAGCCTCGAGACCTTCCCAACGCGGGATGCGGACAAGCAAGTCAAGTCCCACACTGTGGCCTATACAGCTTCGCTGTCGCTTAGCTAAAGTGTGTTCTAATGCTCCTTGAAATGCGGTGAGCTGCAAGTGTTTTAGTGCGCATACTGTACGCAGCACGTCTGCTGATAGTCGTCACAATAGCGAACGTTAACTCCAACCACGAGCAAATACTTTTATCCCTAGGCACACTGACACATTTTTACATGACCTCATCTTGTGCCAGATGGGAGTTTGACTAGTAAAAAATTCGAAAAAAAAAAACAGCAACGGAAGGAAGGTTGAATAAACGCTTAAATATGCAGTACCGTCCAAAACCAAGGGACAAATTTTCAAAACGGCGTAACTTTTTTCTAACCATGCCAGGTACTTCTTCTTCAGCACACTATTAGCCAGTAAGATGTTGATTATTGTGTTAAAATTTGAGACATGTATGAAGGATAATAAAACAGTTATGAACGAAAAGCTTTTCTCTTGAAATTTATAATGTCCAAAACTAAGGGACAACTAAGAAAACGAAGCATTTAACTCAATATTTTGCTAGAAATATTTAGCAAAATGGTGATGAACAATCAATATTTGGTAAATAGTCCCTTGCTTTCGATTACAGCTGCACATCGTCGACTAAAGGAGCAAATGAGACTGACAATCTTCAACAGTAATTTTCGCCCATTCCTCTTGAAGTTTCATCCAAAGATCTTCCGTATTGATAGGGTTTCTTGCCATAACTGTCATCCCTAGTGTTTTCCAAAGATTCTCGATTGGATTTAGGTCAGCACTTTGTGGTGGCCAATCCATAACTTCGAGATCTTGCTGCTGAAGGTAACTCATGACTGTCTTTGCCTTGTGGAAGGAGGCATTGTCTTGCATGAAGATAGGGCTGGGGACACCTGAGTTTACAATATTAGGCACGACAATACCTTCCAACAGATTTTTATACACTTGAGCATTCACACGGGTCTGCAAACGAACGAGAGGCGATGTCCCTTTACTAGAGAACATACCGAAAAAAATCACGCTCCCGCCGCCAAACTTCACAGTCTTTTTAGTACACCTTACACTTAATTTCTCACCTTCACGTCTTCTAACAAAGTTGTTACAGTCATTACCAAACAAATTGAACTTGCTTTCATCACTGAAAAACGCTCTAGCCCAATTGTCATGGGACCAGTTAACATGCTCGTTTGTAAACTCTAATCTCTTTTTCTTGGCATTCACAAGCGGTTTCTTCTGTGGGCGTCTTGCAAATAACCCTATTCCTTGAAGGCGCCGAGAAACTGTCTAACGTGAGACGTTCATGCATGTTGTGTTATTCATTTCCCTACTTATCGCAGCTGAGGACTTAAAACGATCCTTCAATGACGTACGCTGGGTGACACTGTCCTCTCTAACTGACGTTTTACGGAGCCTACCGGCTTTTTAGGGGCACAAATGCAGCCGGTTTCATCGTACAACTTCACTATTCTGCCCACAAAACTTTTCGAACAGTTTACCTTCTCAGAAATTTCTCTCATAGTGAAATTATTCTTGTGCAACTTGATGATATCTCGTCGCAGGATATAATCAACTTTCTGACGTGGTGCCATCATGTAACGAACAGCAATGTTTACAAATGACAGTGTCAAACTTTGTCTTCGATGTAAATATAGAAATACGGACTGAATAAGAAATTAACTAATTTTTTCTTTTTTTTTTGTCCCTTAGTTTTGGACGTTATAAATTTCAAGAGAAAAGCTTTTCGTTATTAACTTTTTTATTATCCTTCATAAATGTCTCAAACTTTAACGCAATAATCAACATCTTACTGGCTAATAGTGTGCAGAAGAAGAAGTACGTGGCATGGTTAGAAAAAAAGTTATGCCGTTTTGAAAATTTGTCCCTTAGTTTTGGACGGTACTGTACGCATACCTACGTACCAATAACAAGACAAGGTTATTTGAGATACTGAAACATGCTAAAGAAGCAAATCCCTACTCCACTATATTTTTAGATTTTTTGTTTCAGTAATGACTACCGTGAGAAATAGATCGTTCGAATAACAGGGACGGGGTCACCACTGCACAAGTATAACAATCTACAAATTTTATGTCAGAATGTTAAATGCAGCAAGAAACAGCATCATCGCGGCAATTTGCACCAAGTCAGCTATCTCGTATAAGGAATAGCTACATGTTACCGATGCAGTAACTGTAGCTCCATGGCAGCGCCTAAGAGCGACTGAAAATGTCTTCATTGTTTGGATTTCAATGTTGGCTGAGGAAGAGTGCATTCAATTAAATGGATAAGAATTTCAACTTCGGTCATCTTCTACAACCTGGTCGAACTTTCACATATTTCCATCAAAGCGCAACATAATTACAAAATCTGCAACCTGACATATTTTTTGCCTACCTATTACGTTAAGAGCGTGATACGAAACATATCAATATATAAACACACGGATGAGTTAATAGTGTTTGGATTCTCCGAAATAGAATAATGCAAAACTGACAAAGGCGCAGTGGGACATCTGTGAGCGGCAGAGGAGTCGTTTGAGTGTAATAACGAAAATACAATCAATTGGAGTACATAAATGCAGAGGACGTTGCAAGAAGCTGTATAGATACTCCAGGACTGAACAGCTGCTGGGGAGCGGGATGGAACGGACGCCTTCACAAGACGCTCGCTTGGTAATTAAGGCAAGGGTGGTAGAGGAACTTTGTCGAAGCGACAGCTGCTGATGAATAAATGTCTCTTGGCTTTCGTTCGATGGAGTTTCGCACGAAAGTGAGACACTAGAGACATAAGTTTTTATACGGTGAACCACGAGATAGCAAGATTAGTGAAAAAAGTTCCCTTTGTAGATGAAACGCAGTAATTCATTTATAATTGTAAATAATTCATTTGTAATGGTAAACGGATGACAGTGTCTACCCCTGACTCGACTCCCAATATATTTCTTCAATCCAGCACCAAGACAGATGAAGAAGCTCACTTTCCGGAACCATCCATTGCAAAATACAAAACTTTACACGCATTGCGATGTTCCGTATTGTACTCAACTCAATGTATACTCTTGTTGAATGAATGTGCATATTTTAGTAAATCGTTGTCGTCAGATACNCACCAAGACAGATGAAGAAGCTTACTTTCCGGAACCATCCATTGCAAAATACAAAACTTTACACGCATTGCGATGTTCCGTATTGTACTCAACTCAATGTATACTCTTGTTGAATGAATGTGCATATTTTAGTAAATCGTTGTCGTCAAATACAGTGTATCATTCATGAGGTCTTGCGTGAAACCAAAATAGTAAAGTCCCACAAAACGCGCCTTTTTGTACTCGCTCTATACGGTTACCCGCATAACACGACCTAAAATTATTGTTTTAGTCCTCCCTGATATTCATAGAAAACGTGGGTTAGGAATTAGAGAAATATAATACCCGAGTTATTGGGAAATAACCTTCACCAAAATATGCACATTCGTTCAACAAGAGTATACATTGAGTTGTATACAAGAACAGTATTATTTTACTGTTAGCTGATAATAAAACAGCAATTAAAAAATCTCTCATTGTGGTAAAATCATGAATAATAATCGGTGCTGTGTTTTTATTTTCTCGTTTTCAGAAGTGTTTTTAGAGCACGTTCTATTAGTTTAAATTATCTTGCAATGTTCATATTCGTGTCACCGGCTTCATTTTCTCAAAAACTTGCCTTTAAAAATCAATATTCCCTATATTTATTTTCCTTGGCGCTTGCTTTTCTTGAACTAAAATCAATCTTAAGGGTATATACAACCGTAATATTTGCAGAAACATATATGATTAGCTTTCCATCAAACAACAGCTGTTGCACTGCATACACCAAATATAAGTTTTAATCAGAAAGCAAAGAGCGTAACGGGAGGACTCACGGGAAATATCGAATAGTGACGTCATCAATGATGTCACCCCGACTAGCGCTACGGCTCTGCAGCTTACGAGCATTTTAATTGATTTCGCCAGAAAATTGCAAATTTCAGGCCCAAAGCGCATGAATAAACGAAGAGAACATATACCAATTGAACAAAAAACAATTATCAATAGAAAATTGCATTGAAGGCAGGCAGAAACTTTCAAAGCACCAGAGGCAAGAGCTGCGCCGGTATGGCGTCCTGATTTACCTTCATCTTCGAAGTGAAGCCTTATTTACGCGTCATATTCCGCTTATAGTGCTGTTGACAAAACATAATCAAACATCACCGTATTTTATCGACTTAATTTAATTCAATCTCCCGCTCCTGACTGGCCAGCTACTTGAACTGCAACCAGACAGACAACACAGTAAATGGTTGTCATCAGATACAGAAAGTTTGAGCAATAACTGTTCTTATGGGTGCTCTCGCGTCAAGAAAATAACATTGCTTATATTTTTGGGTATGATTAAGAGTCCAACCTACGAAGGCCAGGACCGACCCTCAAACAGTTAAACTCGTCTGTGTGCTGTCATTCGCCGACAATGCGGTCACAGCTAAGTTTTATTTTAGTCCCATTGATCCATCACGTTACTCTTTGCTTCCTGATTCCAATTATAATGCCGCTAGCTTAATCATAACCACAGATGTTAATGCGAGGGTAAAATAGTTCCTTTTCTAGAAAAGTCACCTTAGAATGTTTACTTTAGATAGTATTTCATGCAAATATTAAGGATTCAACGAGTCCATGCGTTATTTGAATTTACAAAATATATTTTACAAAATTTCATAATTATGTATTAGAGAATGTGCAATTTAATGCCCTGGCCTCTTCGCACATACTTTGGCCTATGATTGGATGCAAGACAGTATCTTCAATTCATCGATAAAATTTAATGTCAGGTTAACTTAGTTGCCGTAAAAATGGCATTTTCTTCAAAATCAGTATCGCACAAAACATCAAGGAGAGACTATCAATATTACCGAACGATTTGCGCTGTATGAATCGCGTTGTATGAATTCCTAAAACTCCATTTTCTGTCGCGTAGTGAGAATATCGCGCTATGTGAATCGCGCTATGTGGGTTTCGTAGATTCCACATAACTATTACTCGAACTGAATATGTATAGACTACATCTTTTAGCTCTTAACTCATCCTCATCTCATCCGGCTGCATTAGCTATAGATTTATCTGTGCGTAGGGACAAGCGAGAGCTCGGCGTACTATAATGATGTAAACAGCACACGAAAAGGGCACGCTGGAAAGGGCAACGAGAACGTCATACAGTGCCGTGTACTGTGCGCAGCAACCAGCGTCGAGATGATCACGCACGTTATTCAAGATCGGCATAAGTAAACAGCCTATCTTGCCTTGGTCATAAAATTAGTGAGGATATTCGTGATAATCAGGATATTTGAATGTGAAGTCCAGAGAGTTGGGAACAAGTTAATTCGAAGATTCGACAGTGTTCTGAAGAGGTCAAGTGCTAGTTATTCCAGACCCATTGTTACCCTCCATATTCAAAAAGGAATCCACTGAGAGCTTGCGCGCTGCTAATAACGACATATTGCGCACATATTAATCACCCAGATTTACTGATATTTACTCAAAAGTACACAGACTGTATCCAAGTCAGGACCAGAAAATCGGGATTGAAAATTCAAACAACTCATAGCCAAAAGTCATCAGTAATCTAATATGTATATACGATGGCAGCGCATACAGTTACCTAATTGGGGCCCAGCAATAGGGCGTGATGAGGTCTAGAATGTAAGACCACTGCGATATCTCATTTGTTTGCTTGTAACCTGGGAAAAAGCTACACTCCCTTGTGCACCATGCAATGTTTTAATGAGTTTCACGTAATATTACCATGAGTACTTAATGAAGTTAAATATTATTATTATTATTAAAATAAAAACAGTCCAAGCTGGCAACGGCCAGCACGCAAGGGGCGTGATATCACGGGCCTTTCAAAGACCAATTGTAGCAACAACCGCGTGGCAAATGACCGAGCTGCATCCCAGCTGAGCATGCACTCGATTTATAATACGCAATTCGCAACCCCTACTTTGTAAGCAGAAACCTGTTGCACCACAATTCTAATGAACAAAACAACAGTAATGATGAACAGTCACATCCTTGACCCGTATACCTATATTTTACCTACAGAGGAAAGTGGTGGTCATAATAGATTTTTCTGATAAAGCACGAGCAGCAAAGAATCCTAATGAGGATTCGTTCTAACGCTTATGAACACTGAAGAAACTTTCAACCGGTATATCTCAGTTTTAATTCACTGACAACAAGGTCATCCGAGCGCAACATATTTGGCCAAATTAGTGGAGGCAGTAGATGGGCCAAATAACCTTAATTACGTAAACGGGGGCCGCAAAACGGGAGACCGGCCGTCACAGGCACCCAACTGTTGGGAACAAGGGTGGAACTGGCGCCCGTGGGCGTCACTGCGGTCGCGGTATGAAGCCACCGGAGCCCTAACACGGCCAAGCCATTCCCAGCTCTATCACTGCCATGAATTATGCATGGCTTTTATTAGGCGAGCCTGTAGTGTGATAGCCGCGACATCTTAACGCTAACTCACCGCCAGCCTCCTACTTGCAGGCCGCTAGCATTGTGTGTTCCGAACAGCGCGTCGGTATCATCGGTAACTGTATCTAGAGCCACGACTGCGCAGCGACTATGTTAAATACACCATCAGAAAAGCGACCAAATAAATAACATTAGCAGCAATAACAAATACAATCTAAGCAACAGCGACCATGTCAACAATAATATTAGTAAAAGTGACCATTTCAAAAACAATAATACGAGTGGCAGCAACGATCATATCAAACGTTCTATTAGCAGTAACTAAAGTTTCAAAAAATAGGCTTGTAGGTATCATATATGACAGATAAATGATCCCCGACACAGATAATGGGGAAAAGCATGTCCAACAAGACAAAGACCAGCCAAATAATAATAACAAAAAACACAACTGGGAGTAAGGGGAAGGGGGAATCAAACTACGCACAATTAGAAAACCAACCTAAAGGCTTAAAACGCCCGATAATTGGTTACACAGGCAGATCTATATCGACTATCACGACAAAGGACACTGCGCATTGCGCAGTAAAACTTCAGATTCGATGGAGGCGAGGTGGCATCGGTCCGGTTTTCAAGAGACATCCAAATAAGAGAAGTAAGCTGATCGGGCCACGGCATAAACAAAACAAGCAGGCAAAACAGCGACTGGGCACATAGTTAGTAATTACTTGGCTACAGCAGGAGCCCAGTACTCCGTATTTATATTCTTATATGTATTGATCAAGGTCTCTGCCCTTTTTGGATGCCTAAAAACACTCCACACGACGCTCTACCCAACATAGGTCAGGAACTTACCAATGGGGGACGATCACATAGCCACGGTATGAACAATTAAATATTACAAGTAGATGAAACAAACAACTCTCCCCTCCCCTGCCGCACATACTCAAACCAAACGGCGCTGTGAGCAGACTGCCTCGAGCAAGAAATAGAATTATGTTGGTCATTTACCTTAGCGACTTTTGACGAGTAATATGAGAAAAACAAGTGTTGCAACTACAGTAAAAAAAAAGCAGCAGAGAACAAATGCACTGCGCGACTACTGAACTGAAAGAATACTAGCAAAAAGCGTCTCGAACTCCAAAACAAAAGATAGGTACATAAAAGAGAATTGCCCTAAGAGTGAATAATTTCTGACCCCGAACAGCACAAGCATATGGTTTTTTAAAAACTATTAGAAGCAAGTCAGAATTTTTATCAAAAGGAAACGAAACATTAATGCTTAAAAACAAGAATAAAATACGTACAATAAAAGAATTAAGAAAGGGGCGGCCCCTATACCTACTATTTCTGGTCTGCCACGTTGCCCAGGCCAGAAGTCGCTCTCTAGCTGACCTCAATGGTCCAACTTCGCAGGAAGTATCGCCCTATTACATGAAAGTTTGGGAGTAAAACCACAAACCGTGCTCAAAATCGCTCACCAATTTAACCCTCATAATAAGACTGTCACGCTCAAAGCCCCCAGACCAAACGCAAGCGCCGGCCGAAATTTCTCGCTGTCTCGGGGCAAAAGGAGAAAAACCAAAGCTAATTAAGGTCAAACTTTCGTCACAGATGCAATAACGGCAAAAATGAGAGGGAATGAGAAGTTGGCGAAGCAGTAGAAAGGAGCACGCGCAGAAAATGCTTGCATCAACTCCACAGAAAAAGAGACCGAAAATGTGGGATACTGATGTCAAGGTATGAAGCTCCAGGCGTAAATGCACAAAAGTACCACTTCAAGAACACCAAATTTCAATACCTTTCTCGAATGGATCATAGATTAGACTACATGGTAGCTAACATACGAAAACTGTTGAAGCCGCAGCCCCGACTCCAGTCCTCGCAGAGCTCTTGCCGTAGTTATGATTCTTGTTCATCAACATCGCCCACAACAGAGTGCGAGTTGAGAGCTGTTATATAGCGACATTCCACAATCGATCATGCCTATCCAAAACAAGTGTGATCTAAAGCCAGGAAAAAAAAAGAGTTATCTAGCACATCAGGTAAATCGGAAAAACCCGTGCGCAGAGAATTATCGCGTATGCTAGAAAGCCGAGTCAGAGTAAAAAGAGGAGCGCAAAACAAAAAAAAACACAGGCTGATGAAGGGTATAAAACTGGAAAGCGTTGGCAAAGAAAGAGGTTTGGAAGGCTTAGTACATCCGGCTAAGGTAACCAAATAAAATCCCTTTGTAGGAGCGTCTCCCCATCAAATCTAATGGGAGAAATTAGCCACCGTAATCCAATGGTCACCGACTCATCCCACGCAGAGAGAGCAAAGGCAGCGAGGAGAAAACAAGATAAGCAAAGACAAGAATAATTTTCTTATATATAGCAACGAAACCAGAGGCAATGATGACGTCATAACGATATAGACGTAGAAATCGTACACTTTGAAGTTGTGTGCCATGTATTCTGTTTGTCATTGTAAAATATCTCAGGAAACGAAAAGAACAGTTAACAGCAGTTTCTACCACAGCCTTTCACAAAAGAGCAAGAAGAAACCATGGCGTGCAAATAGCCAGGCGCCACAAACGTCCCATTTTACGGAGCTGGAGAGCATACAGAGGTTTGCCTTAAAAAGGTAAAATAAAAATAACTTCGCACGAACTGAGACAAAAGGAAAAAGCTTCCGGCAGAGAGGCCAGGGCGGACTATGGCTTGGAGTCGATGAGGTCCGCGGTACCAGCGAGCTAGGATATCCTACCCGCCAAGTGGCGCTATCCCTTCACGAAAAGTGCGACACAGTAATATACTGATGTGTATTAATCCCACCATTAATAGTAGTACACTGTTTCTTGGTTGGCCGGCTGCTTGGTCTCTCCGTCCCACTATCAGTCTTAGATACAAAAGAAATTTATTTACTGGTGGGGGGAAAGAGGTCGGTTCGTTGCCCAAATTTAAGTGTTGAAAACGTGGAAGATCTTTTTAACGACAGCATGATAACCAACTTTCACTTCCTTCCCGCAGCAAAGCCTTATTTACTCCAAGTTCATAATGCTCATTTTTAGTTGATAATCAACAAACAGAGAGGGTAACGTTATTCAGAGAAGAACCACGAAGAAGTGAGAAAAAACAGGAATTTCGTTCAAGTAATTTACTGTCGTGATTCCGTGACAGCGAGGGCACCAGTTTCCAAAACACTTAGGCTAATGCCCGCCTAAAACAGTAAAGTATAGAATTAAATTCTTTCCCATGTACTGAAATCATCTTCGAACGAGCGGACTTCAAGAGTAAAAACTTGGGAGGTGTGAAATAATATTTGCCAGGGCTAGACTCGGACCGTGCAGCATATCTATGCTACGCCCGAGATAAGGGATCCTTACTGCCTAGAAATTTCTTCATACCGGTCCCACTAATTCTTCCTAGCTATAGAATGCATATATGCCCACAGCATAAACGATAGATGGCCGCTAATGCTCGGTTGTCATTTATAACAACCAGGTACAGATCTAACTGTACTTTCATAGTTTGTTTTATTGCTATCTTGCTTGGTCTCTGCGACCCGATATGAAGTATTAAGGGGAAATTCATCTCCTGAACGGCAAGGAGGCCGTTAAACTTTTGAAATCTAAGTGCTGAAGACAACTGAAGGACGGTACCTATATGATATAGCATAAATATGAGCTGGTACTTCCTTCTCCCTGGACATAGGTATTTCTTTTAAACAGCTCACGATTTGAAAATTAAGCAGCAGAACAAGAAAGGGAAAGGTATTCTTGAAAGCAGGGCCACAAAGACGAGTTGAGAAACTGGGTTTTATTCAAGTAATTATTTTCTGCCATCATTTAAGGACGGCGAGACCCACTAGTTATAGAATATACCGTAACTGCACTAGCTGGCAACGAGTAGGCATAATATCAAAAAATAAATATAATTTTTGCATGAGTATCAGGCTTATTTCTACCATCTTATTACAGCGAATACTTATGTTACACATATCATAATTATCATTGTTGAAAATTATACATGAAGCAGGAGCTAGGAGAGACAAAACAAATTAATGTATCTATACATACAGAGTATAAAAAGAGAGAGCAGTATAAAAAATTGGTCTCAGCTCGCATTACAGCGGCGATATTGCTGAAGTGATTTGGAGGTTACGTATTATTTTCTTTGGAGTAACATAACATGGTGAACAGTTGACAAGCTGATGACTAACATAAACAGCATCGGCCTAGTATATGGTAAGTACACAACACAATTATGTACCGACAAAAAACTTGCACAGATGTAAAGTTATCGCGACACACGTACACACACCGAGTCAATATCACGGCTCGGATCTGCCAAAGCAATCACACGCACGCACACACAAACACACACAAAGTATCAACGACAGAGTTCAGATAAGCAACGCCAAAAAATCACAACTTCCATCTGTGCAGCTTTTAAAACCTTCCCTCCTGTTGACGGGGTCACACGAATTATTTATTTCGACAGCTCGGCAGCGCGTCTGCATTCAGCAGAAATGAATAAGACTCTTCCTCCTCCTCCTCCTTTCCCTCACACCTGACAGTTCGGGTCACGACCACAGACTAAAATTCTATTACGCAACATGCATGCACGATGAGGTTGAAAATGCTAGGTGTGTTAGAAATGGTTAGATAATTACTTGGCGATGAACTTCACATAGCAAGTCTTCATGTATTATTATGTAGTCAGTACATAATTTTGGCACTATTATACCTACACAATAACTATAGCGTCCCCAGTGAGTGATGGGATGTTTAGTGAGAGCAAAAAGAAGCGTGCAATGTGTCAGCACAAATTGAGCAATCCATTCAAGGAAGATAACCGAGAACGGGAAACACATGCCGGAAAAAAAGAGATTCAGAGAGCAGTTATAAGAGCACGAGTTGACGAACACGACTAGTCGTCTACTGTAAAGCAACGTTACTTTCAAAATTCTACGAAACACAGCAATTTCCCGGTTTTGCATAATCGTACACCTGAACAAGAGCTGAGGGAGCAGGACATGGCGTGCGTACATACAAATAATCCCTTCGCTGCGAGAATTAATAATTAATCTCATCTTTCATGGTAGGAACAAGAGTTCTCGACGTTACCTAAGCATGAACGGCAGACAACACAATGGTTCTTGTTGCAACCGAGACGTGTAAAAATGCAATCCTCCCTGGAATATCTGCAACCAATTAAGAAACGCTGTAAGCGCTGAAGCACAAGCTTCTGGGAGCTGAACACTTGACAGAGAGGATGCAAAGCAAGCCGATAACGAGGGCAGCTAACAACGAGCAGATCAAGAGCTGCAGCTAAGCTCGTCCAGGCACGTTCACAATGTCGAACAAAGGCGACGCCTCTACAACTTAGGCGGGAGTTGCTTGGAAGCTCTGGAACGCCGCGGGTCTCTGTGCTCATCGTGATAGTTCGTGGTAAGAGGTGAAGGCGATGCTACTAATACTCGGCGATGCTACTTTTTCAGGCAGATTATTTGCGGATCCAGTCACTACTGTTTTATTACGGGCATGGAAAGAGCTACTTGTACTCGGTTCTGCTACACTTTTGGTACCGTAAAGCGGGGCTACGTGGAAAGTCAGGGAGAATGTGGAGCAATGCGGTTCACATAGTGCCAGGCGTTACGTCTCTGTTTCTAGATCCTGTTGAGCCTATTTCTGGCATTCTAAGTTGCCTTACAAACGTCTGGGCCTGTGTGAACCGCATTGCCCCGCAATGTCCCACATTGCCCCTGCCGTCCCACATAGCCCCGCTTTACATTAATTATATACTTCGTTTAACCTCCGTAGCCGCAACTCAGGCGTTTCAACAGAGAAACTACTTTGCAGTATTCAAATACCGCATAATGGGTAGGCGTGGCCACGTGCGCTACTACGGGTAGGAAACAAGGCGCAAAGCATAGTAGGAGATACACTCAAGTGGTCGGCCTCTTTTGTATCCTTCCACACGAGAGAGACTAGAGATGTCCCGTGTACCAGGTCGGCTATCTCGATCGAAAGCCCACCTCACGGAACAGAAGATGGAAAATAGAGAACCTACCTAACTTTACAAAACTAACCTCGTCAGCAGGAACTGCGGCAAACTGCAACATCTCCTGCGGATAAGGCACTCGGGAACCGTGGGTGCGTGATGCCCAAATATATTGTGGCAAGGATAGGGCCCGCCAGAATATACTCCTGAGGGCGCCCCGCTTTACAATAAACATTTTACGAACCGTGCCAAAGAATGAGTATTTTATACCACACCGTAAAAAGGAATATTAAGACACGCTGGCCTAAAAACATTTCTACGCACAAACGAAGTGTATAAATATGCAAACTTTCCTTTTTTTCATTCCAAATATTGGTTCAGAACCACTTAGTTTAGGCATATTATTAGGAGAGTCTAGCCCAAAATTTCTTAGTTCAGTAAACGAAAGCAACTGGATATAAGAAGACTTCCCTGGAAGTGGGAGATTTACAAGCGATTTTGAGTTTATTATTTTGTTTTTGACATTTTTTTGGAGCGCATGCAGAACATAAACAGGCAAAACCTTCGTTTTATTGATCAACTTATCACGCACCACTCTTAAGCCGCCTGTCGACAAGTTGCAGCTGAACTTTTTTTATTAAATTTAAAAAAAAAAATTGTTGCGATTCCATATGCAGGTAGCAGACACAAGTTCACTAGTACTGCTGTAAATTTTAACCAATTTACGTTGCAAGAAAATGGTTATTCAGTTGATTTGTTATGGAGAACGTTCTACTCGCCAGCAGCGCACCACTCACACAAGCAATCAAGTGAGAAACCCAACGAGCTAGTCAACAACATTTTTACTGAAAGACGACTGATAGGCTTAAGCGAAACCAAAGTTGCTAATGTGAACTCGACTTTACAAGTAACCTAGTGAGCAGGTAAACTGGCCATTATTAACTAAGGGCACAAAATAACTAGACAATCAAGATCTCATAATAGTCCACACATACTATTAAGCACAAAGAAGGCTTAATGAGGCAATTCGAATACGAATGCACTACCCGAATAAAATATTTTATGTATACTGTATACTCAAACTATTACAGCAGAGATTGAAGAACGTTTTAGGTGCTAAAACACAGGGAAAGTTCTGCTGCGGACACACACGCACTGAAGAGAAGGCAGTCGGGAGTTGAGGAAAGAAATGAGAGCGGGCTGCGTCGCTGCAGGGACTTTGCTATACGAGGGTGGAATCTAGAAACAAAGAGCAATTGAGTCTTGAAACTTGGCTTTATTTGTTCGGACGAGGGGAGAAGTGGGCGGGGCGAGTATGTTAGGTTGCTTATAACAGCCTCCGGGCAGTAGCTTTAGAATTTATTGGAAGTTTGCATCAAGGAGATTGCAGTGCGGACTTTTAGTTAGCTTCGGGCCACGAAAGTACGCACGAATACATTTCAACGGGTGTTGATTTTTAGTGATACATCGAACTAGTGAAAAACGATAGATGATCAATTGTTCATACATCGAACTAGTGAGGGAGAGCACCAGCTACCGCATATATGAAGCATGGGAACAAAACACTATTTTTTCATAAATAAGAAGTTTAAACGTCTCTGGATAACAATGACGACTAAAAGAAAGGGAAAAAATTTGCTAATCCCTGCAAAATATTTGCAACACAAAGATAAAAAACAAAAACAGAGAGTTCTATACTAATTCCTGAAAGCAGGTCGATAACAGACGTTTAGAAAGAACACGAACGCTACAGTAACAGCTGCCAGTAAACTACAGACCTGTAACAGCCACGTAGTGAAGACGTTCAAAAGAGTGTTTAAGACGCACTTAGGGCACCATTTAGCGAGTAATAATCTACACTCATATCACCATGGCTACCGACATAGACGATTTACAAAGTCTCGACTACTGGATGGGCAGTGGAACACCATACTAATTTCGATTCACTCTCCCAAGGCAGAAAAGTAGAAGTCATTTAGTTTTTGCTAAAGCATCTGATAAGCTTGACCACGGACTATTATTACTCAAACTTTACAACGGGTATCCGTAGGATGGTCTTCGGTGGGTCGAAGCATGTTTGATAAATGGTGCCCCAAATGCAGTTAGAGATAATAAAGTGTTCATATATACACCAGCCGGGCTTGAGTGTAGTGCCACAATATACAGTACTTGGTCCAAGACTCGTCCTCATTATGATCAGTGACAGACGACACAAACGAAATTTGCCGTTGCCTCTTCGTTTCCGGACGACACACGAATATTTGTAGCAGTGGCGTCTGCGGCACGGGTACGCACTGTTCAAAGAGGTTCATCTGACACCTTTCGATGGTCATCGAAAAAAAGCATGGCTATGAGCGAAACAATATTCTGTTACGATACGGAAAGAACTCCCTTGCTGAATCAACCTCACAACCAAACACGAGTTATGAGAGCAAAATCGAAAGAAATAATATTTTGCGAAACCTTGGAGTGAGAATGCAAGATGAAACAAACCTCTTTTGAATATCACATGGCTTAAGCCATAATCATAGGCAAGAAATGGAGCGGATGGGTCCTTAAGCCGCACAGTCTCTTCCGCAGAATATTCGTGGTACTTAAGGCAAGGTGGGCAGGGTGCACCCGAGGAATTCTGTAGGTCCAGCATATTACTTCTTCGGTTCGGCAATAATCTATTAAAATTCATCTTAAACACGCAGTGTATCAAATAAATGATGCCTTCATACGCTGAACACTAAAAAAAATTACATCTCACGTTAAGACCTGCAGATCCACACCGCCGAAGGCAATGAATTCTATGCTAAAATAGATCGGAGGTAATAAATGCACCGATCGAACCATCACCAGCGTAAAGGGTTGGGACTCTGCCGTAAGCAATGCAATAAGAGAGAATGTAACAAAATAGAATAAACAAGGTAGGAAAAACAATTCTTTGGCATGGCAGGAAGGGAGGCAGAGCCGAAAGCCTCCGACATTGCCTGCAACTGGTTGCGGTACTTGACCAGAACGCTATAGTCACACCTGCTTGCAACAAAAGAATAGCAATACTCCATCTCTTCTCAGATGTAGCCTCGTGTTTCAAGTCTAGACTTCGATTGAGTTCTAGCATTACATACACTATTGTAATTCAACACGGATTTTGTACATCATCCATTTTAAACATTAGCATTGGATAGAATTCGCACCCTCAGACGTATGTGTGTACAGTCAAGCGCTCCAGAGCAAGAATTTTCTTTTATTCCCGAGGGTAAAAGCAGCAAATGCCGCAGACAAAAGAGGGCCTTCTTGCAGTAGCCAGAAGCGGTTTGCTGCCCCTCTTCCTCCCCGTGCCGCCGCTACAAGAACCGCAGCGCAAGCCGCGGGGTCGCCACATTTCCATACGACTGTACAAACGCATTCCACAACTGAACGCTGTGGAGCGCAGCGCAAGAGAAGAAGAGAAAAAAATCGATGGGGAGCACTCGCAAAGCTTTCACAAGGCGGAAAAAGAATTAACGAGCCGAGACAAGAGCGATGGGAGAGAAAACGAGGTAACGATGCAAGCGAAAGCGTCTGATGTGCTCAAGTGAATCGCAAGCATTTTTGGCTTCAGCTCGCGAACGTTGTCATCTGCACTTTAGTTCATAAAAGTAACCGCCAATTGCCAATGTTCTTTCAACATGTCAAATTTGTAAAGGAAACTTGATATAGCAATTACGCTCAGAAAGTTGTGGGATGCACAAAACTGGAATTCGAATAGTTCAATCTGACGGTGTTTTTGCAAATGACCATACGAGTCCGCACAGCGAAAAACATAGTTGCCTGCACCACAGAAGTCGCTACTGGTCCGATACAATTGCTCTTTATGACCATACAGAGTTGGGAAGATTTCCCTGCATGTGAAATACAGCAGTTACTAGCTACGATTTAATTCAAGAAATGAGGGACGCCGCACGTGCTGTAAACTACACGGCTGCAAATGAAACAAGAGCCCAGGAAAAGAGAAATGATACAAAATGAGCAGTTACGCAAAAAGAACAGAGGCATAGGATTAATAAAATTTCAGGTTAAGACGAACAATCGTGGAGGAGAGGTGGCAGCGGATAGCAATATAGAGAAAAAAGCAAAAAATATATAAAATTTCAAAGCAATAAACTGCGGAGACATACAATACACAAACACAATAAATGTACTGAACAAAAAGAAGCTTAAACGCACTCACACAGAGATGATGAACGTACCTACAAGTGCCAGAACAAAAACTATACAGAAATTCGGAAAGGGGAAGCAGCCGTACAGCAACGAACACATATGTAGCACGAAAAAGTGACTAAAGAAATAAAGCAGGGACAGGTGAGTGCATAAAATTGGGACGTAGAGGAGCAACTATATACAGGAATGAGAGATATGAAGGAGACCTAAGATCAGCACGGGCATGCATTATACAACGAAGAAGCAGAGAACACAGAAATGACCTTGAAGCAAGCGATCATAATGCTATAATAAAGGGAAACGACAACACAAGTCTCATTAACTGACAATACATAGATGAAAAAAAGATCGATAATGGCAAAGGGATACAAAGTAACAAAGGATTCGTAGCGGAGAGGTCAAATTTAAGCAAGAGATAATCTAGATATAAGAGAAGGATAACAAGGATGCAACTGCACAGGATATCTACTGAGCTAAGACACGACTTCACACATGTGGGCCAAAGGCAAAGGGAACTACCGAGTCGAATTAGAGGAGATCGCATGGGGACAGGACAGAGGCAGAATATCCTACAAAACTGATGTAGGCAACGCAACGTACAACAATAGAAAAAAGACAAAGTTATTTTACAGAGCTGAAGCAGAAGCCGACGACCGTACAGCGGTAGAATAAAGGCAGAATATCATTGAGAGCTGTAGCAACAGCAGATGACCGTACAGATACGGTATAGGACAAAGACAGAGTATTACAGAGCTGAAACAAAAGCACATGACCGTACAGATACGGTATAGGACAAAGACAGAGTATTACAGAGCTGAAGCAAAAGCAGATGACCGTACAGATACAGGACAAAGGCAAAGGATGGCAGCACCAGGAGGGCAGGCGAGCAGGTACAGAGGTGGTCACACATGCAGGTCATTCCGACTAATGCCGCCACAATCCCAGTTATGGAGAATTAAAGCAGCCATTAGACAGGAGCCAGAGCAGCAGCACATCACCGGGGGCTGATCCCTGCACATGCGTCACTCTAACGGCCCTCGCATTACTGTGATGCTGACTTGCCTGTCCCTGCAGCTGTAGTCTTCGTGTGTGGGTTGGCTATAGGTTTATACCTGGCGGTATATATTTGCCTAACCTTCGTAATGGTGTATGAACCAAGCGAGTGACTCCTGCACCCGTATAACAGGTGCAGCGACTGGCCTCTCCAGCTATGATGTAAAGGTACGTCGACAAAGTTTACACGACCAGACACAACTGTCTAACCTTCGTATTGATGAACTGAATAAACAAATATAATGCGATTGAAAATAAGAATTCAAATAGTAGTAGTATAAGATTTAAGCCTCCCTAAATAAGTACCAAGCTCTTCTAAGAGAGGAAAAGGAAGGGATACATAGTATGTCGATAGAGAAACGGGGAACCCATGCACGAAGGTGTTCCCACACAGAATGAACGCGCATGGGAACAGCAAGTCGGCAAAGAAGAGGAAGAACAGACAACAGTAAGATCAGTAGGAGTATGGAAGTGGAAGGAAGCAAAGTGGGCACGAAAGACAGACGTCCCGAAGGCCTAGCTAATGGCTAAGGTAGGTAACCTACACAAACCCCCTGTGGGGGCGCTACTCCCCATAACAAAGGATGGGCGAACCTAACTAACTTAACCCTATGCCCCCTGAAGAGAAGATGAATCTTGCAGTATCGTGTGTTTGCTTGCATGAACTACATGTACGTCTTAATTAGAGTTTATTTCATGTAATTTGTACAAGTACATCAAGTGAAGTGATGTCAATGTCGCGAAAATAAAAGTAAGACAAAACCAGACTGTTTGCCCAGGTGCGGCGAGCTAGAGTACTGCCAACATGGAGGTCAATGTTACGGTACATTTACCTTTGGCCTACAATGGTAGTACGTACTGTATGGTTAGCAGTGCAACTGGCGTCTAAGTTACATGCAGTGCCTGCAATTTGGTCTTCCAGCTGCAGTGCGTGCGCAGGCACAGCGTATAGGTATTGGGCTGGAAGCTAAGTTCTTGGTGTTCTGTAATAGTTTGGTATATATTGTATTTTTCAACAACGGTATCTATTTCTTTCAA
Organism: Parhyale hawaiensis; assembly: GCA_001587735.2. Taxonomy (NCBI): domain Eukaryota; kingdom Metazoa; phylum Arthropoda; class Malacostraca; order Amphipoda; family Hyalidae; genus Parhyale; species Parhyale hawaiensis. Next base: position 18,152,883 of record LQNS02278160.1, read on the forward strand.
ACATTAAATTTTCGAAACATTTATAGTTTTTTAATTATAGTTTTTTTAATTAACTTTGCTTTTTTTCAGCCCGATAAAATTGGATGTCAAGCGGAGAAAAATGAGCATTTTCAACGTCTTCCTTCTTTTTCCTTTCAACCAAGGTGCTAAGCTAGGCCAAAAAAGCTGCTCACGATAGATGTACTATGTATTCGAGAGGGAGTCATAGCTGAAAGGACTACTCGTTATTGGTATCAAAAGTTCAAAAATAAAAATTTTGAGCTCAAAGTCTCACCTCGTCCTGGTCGCCCAGTTGAGATCGATGATGAACAATTAAACCATCTGTTTCACAAAAATCCTCGTCAAACGACAAGGGAACCGGCAGAGAAAATTTAATGCTCCCACACTGCAGTACAGAAGCATCTTCACTCGATTAGAAAAGTTCACAAGTATGGATCATGGGTTCCGCATCCTTAAAGTGACAGCAACAAAATCAACAAGCCATAATCTCCGGAAGTTTCGTAGTTCGTCACCGGTTAACTCATTTAGACACCCAACAATTTCTTTACAGTGCGGTCGAAAACAGGGGCCTCAGTACAAAGTTATACCGTTCAAGCCACAGCAATGATGGTTAATGGGGACATTGTGAATGCCGCGTAGCGTGGCACGGGAAACGGGCAATTGCAGCACGATGGGATATCATGCGCAGGAGTAACGGATTTGTTTCGCAGATGGGCATTACAATAAACTAAAAAAATATCATGTTCATGTGATGAGATTCACAAAGGTGCACATGTGTAGCCACTAGAAAGTTGATAAACTATTTTTAGACAGCGAGTCTCAAAAGAAAAAGAACTAGCTTCAACGAGAGCAGGAAAGTAGAGAGAAGCAAAATGAGCGGGATAGAAAGACTTACCGAAGGCCTATCTAGGTTAGAGTAACCCTTAAGAGGCTTCTCATGCCGCATAGGCTGAGCATGCTTAACTCGTCTATCTCTATGACCACTCGTGTTTTCCTTACGGAGACGTTCAGCATCAAAGGACGTTGGTATTACAGCTAACAATACATCGGAGGTAAGACCACACAACCGCGATGAATTGTCAATTTTACTCATACCTTGCTGGCCACTGCGTAACAGCTCTCTAACAACTTCGCCCCGTCAGCCGCTCAAAAGAATAAACTTTTTAACAGGTCGTCTGTATGCAATTGTTCGAATACAACATCAAAGGAAGGTCAAATTGAAAATTCAGTTCACGAGCATCATTTTGAGATATATACGAGCATCATTTTGAACGCAATATGTACTTGTTTTCACGACACTATCATAGTCTGTATTTTAGCAGCATGGCACAAACTGGGGAAAAACTACATTAAGACAAAGAGTGTTAGGTAGGTACCTAGCCCAAAAAGATATATCGACACATCTGTCTATTGCCATTCACTACAAAAACATGATAGCGGTGAAGTAAAAAAAAAACGTTTACTATTGCCTCAAAAGAAAGGTTGCGGAGTCGTAAGATAGAAGGTGCCACTCGGACTCGAAACATTTAACAGATAACTGACACCGGGCACCAGAAGGCCTCCGACTCCTTAGGTCTGTAACTGTGCATACCTGGGCACATGTAACACATTCAAGTTCGCAAACACGTGACATGGAGTCAATTCATCCAAGCCCGTGAGTAGATTAAGGGGAGGAGAGAAACCGTTGCAACACAGTGCGAAGTATTCTTTAGCACAGGAGTGTCGGGGGAATCACGTGCCAATGGACCATCAGGCAGAAATGCTTCTATTGTTACCAACCTGAAGATTTTCCAATGTCGCGGTAACTGTAACGGAACAATACGAAAAAGCCCACAAGCAACTTCCTCTGCCCCCGAGACACACATGTCCATACACAGAAATCTCGAAAGGTAAACCCATTGCCACCAAAAAGGACAGTTCGGTCAAGTTAAATATAATGTAATGGAAATTTAAGTTTAATGTGGATAGTAAAGGTTTATACGACATGATCGTTGAAAAACTTAGCAAAATCAACTTTGACACAACTCCGAATTAGTAGCGGTCGGTCGATTAGCAAAACGTACACCGTTGTCAAGCTTATCCCGTAAGGCCGGCTATCATGCAATACGTGACACATATTTCCACACGCAGAAAAGGTTCAGGTTAAGAACCATTGACACACACGGAACAATGGTCTTCAGAGATATGCACGACAACCTTAGAAGATGGCATTAACTCTAGAAGAAGAAGAAGACGGCACAATCGCTTCTGGCCCGACGACTTCAGAAGATACCACCAACACCCGAGTGGCTGAAACGCTCTGCTCAACGTCACACCAGAAGACCGCGCCAAGACGGCATAAGGCAGTGGGCAGAGAGGCAATTTTGCTGGCTTGTTGCACATCAAAGCGCTTACAGGGACAAAACAAAGCCATTAGAGCGTCGCAAGATAGGCCCGAGTAAAGCTGGACGCTGTTTAATAACGTAGTTAAATTGCAGAATACGGTGGACTGTCGGGAGCAAACATTCAAGGGTGACCGTGACCAGCAAAGGGAAAATTCTGAGGCAATTGCATATCTTAGATTTGGTTTTAAGTGCACGGGCGAGGATACAGCTTTAACAGAGAGAGAGTTCAGCTAACCAACTGGTGCTGCGACAACTGCAGACTGGGCTTTAATGTTAGGATCAAGTCGGACAAGTACATTTACAAAATAAACCTGAAATTTTTTACTGTACAATAAGACTTTATGTCTATCCGTGAATCACATTCTTAATTATGTGTACTGTGCACTCAATAAAACGCATTCCAAAATGTTCAAAGTTTGCACGAGAGACACACTTAGGTTAGGCGTCATAGGCATTATATATTGAGTAGAATTGGGAATTTAATGCATACGAGATTACGACCACAGAGACACTGAGTCTGTTCGTGTGACAGGATTTATATTGGTCGCGCGCGTCCAGCCTCCTTTTGGTGAAGTCACGACACCGTGAACAAGCCAACAAAGCCAGATCATGGTACTATAACACTACCAAGTTAGAGAATACTATAACGCGCCAACAAGTTTTGGGTCTCGGTAGCCTCAATAATCGACGAGGGGTCCCAATTAACTATAATTCGAAGATTAAATACAAAACATATAAAACTGTAAGACCACCTCTAACGGGAAATCCCACGAGCAGACGTCGTCCAATATGGGAATGTGGCGATGCAACGTAGGCAAGCGTGGCATCCTCATGGATGCGCAAGGCCCCGCTACATAAACATGAAGCCAAAGCAATTCAGGAAACATACGCGAGTGGATGCATACACGGCGATAGCCTCAACATGGCAAGATAGTTCAAGGCAACTCAAACGAGGCTACAGAGACATGAAATCAGTTCGCTCAGCTTGACTCCTATTTGGAGTGGTCCCTGCACCCAGGAACTAGCACACTAGTGGCGCCAAGGAAAATTTGGATTATTTGGTCCCGTTTTTGAGAGTGCTGCGAATTCGAAAATTAAGTGAGATTGAGGCATAGAAGGCTAGGCCGTATCGGTACCAGCGGCAATAATCGACCACCATTACGAATGTTGTGGCCTGACCCTATGCCGAAGTCTCTGCAGAAGCCACGTCCATCGCTAACTCTTTGAGCTCCGGTAACGCCGATTTGCAACAGTGCAGCTCCATGAACTTCAGACCGATCCGCTACATGCAAAAATCTTTCAAACTAGCTAAAATTGTGCCTGGACACGAACACTATCGGCCGTAATAAATAAAGAATTACAAATGGGATCAAAAGTGACTAAATTGGTAATAAACACATCCCCGCGTCAGGAAAAAGCAAAGCAAGTCTCAACCATTTAAATAAAGCTTTCGTTATGATGGAAATAGGAGAGACACGGCATAATTCGAATAGTTTTGTTGCTACTGGCCAAGAATGAAGAAACATTTTTCTTGCGAATGACGCTTTTGTTTCTCAAAACACCACTCCTTAAGTTTTTGCAAGCAAGACTAGTCAAAGCCAAATTATTATTTATACAATTACAGAAGTGCAACCCTGATCATGAAGAACAAACTGCGCAAAAACGGCGCAAACAGACAATCGATGGCCTGCATTTATGAGATTTGGCTAGTGTTCATATGAAACACTGGTCACCACGGTTGTGGAGTTGGATGTTCAAGTTCGACTCCGACTCATCTCCGATGTCTAGTCAGTTCCGACGCCGACTCCTCGGGTCACAAAAATGTCTAGATTGAACTCTGCGACCCTAATAACCGCGATGGTAGAAAACCTACTTCAGAAGTGGCACGTGCCATGTGACTAACGTAACGACGTAGAGCAGCGTCGCAGGAGGAGCGCAGAATAAAAAAAGAAGCAAGGGCGTGGATTTATTTGATAGTCATTCCCCGAGCAGGTGATGCCGCCCAGCTGAAGAGACGCGACCAGACAGGTAACACAGAGACCCGTTAATATGTTCACTAAAAATAAATACAATGTAACAGAAACTAGAACGCCTTGTGGCGTAAGACCATCACCCGCAGTAGGGGGCAAATTCAACGAACTCATTTTTGATGAACGAGTTGAGCGCACAATCCCAATCCCTCTTCAATAATAATGTGCCAGCGCAAATCTCTGCACGGCTTTGTGTGCACCAGGAAAGCTGCCGGAAATGCAGTGGCACACCCTGGGGCGATAGCCTATAAAGGGAACTATCAACAGGGCCCCTCAGCTCAGTGTCCGCCAACCAATACCTGTGCGTAGAGTCCAATTAATTAACCTCGCGCCACGGCGGTGTAAACCTGTCAACTGATTGTACTAGATCCACAAGTACATCACCTGTTACTACACCTTAGTCTCATTAACCCCAGTTCCAGATACGGTACAGTGTGCGTACGGTTGGCCAAAGGAACCTTAGCCGCATATATTATACAAACACTAGATATCGAGGTGCACTGGCATAGAACCGCCAACACGATATAGGAGAAAAATAGAACGCCCCGTGCTCCAGACGATCTTCAGCGGTGGATGCAAATTCGCCGCGGTGGAGGAAAATTCAAACGCCGCCATTTTTTATGGTCAGCTAGGTATGGTTTTTTGGCATGGATCACATCTAGGTCAACCCACCAAACTCCTTACATAAAATTATGAAGATTGCTCAACTCTTTCGACCACTTATTGGGTGGACAGACAAATATACAAATATACTTAAATCTTCAAGGAAAACATTATCACTTCTCTCACTTCGTTCGCGGGGGATAAATACGCGTGTGAGCGGAGGAGGAGGAAGAGGAGATACTAAGAACTCACTTTGATACTTAGAGAGCAGCAAGCCGGAAAAGTATGGAAAGAAATGCTCCAGAACACAGAATAAATGTTTAAGTCCACGGATAATGCAACTAATATTTAAGTAACTTTTAAGACGGAGGGCTGACAAGCCCCCCTAAGTTTGGCTAGAAAAATTAGGTTCGGTTCGGGTTAACTATAATAGATCAAAGATGTCTGACCCATCTTGAAGGCACACATACTGCACCTGACTCTCAAGTAGGATACATGCTCTACACACCAAACTGGCTTACCGATGGTGTGGTCACTCAAATACATGTCAGTTCCAAGTTCTCCAATGTCCGCCTAGCAATATTAGTGAGAGTTCCGTTACGCAAAAGCAGAGTATGTCCGGACACATACAGCGTGCTGGGGAACGCAGTATCACAGGAAAGGTAAATGCGGAAACACAATCAAACATGTTGAACGGGATCTACAAGTCTACAGCCCATCAAGATTTTTGTCGATGAAATTTCTCGATGAAATTTCATGACAGAAAAAGAGTCCCTCCGCATAAATACACAGTCGATTGAACACGTACCGTTACTCGGGGGGTGGGGGAGAAATTATGGAAAATACACAGGTACATACAAGCTGTTCCCAGTCCAGCTGTAATTACTCGAAATAACGCTTTGAAAGCATGCATGACACTACCGTTTAGTGTAAGTTCAAGCAAACGCTATTGTCTTACTAATGTAAAGGGACACACTACATATATAACTCACGATGAGAAATTAAATAACACTTAACAACCATTTGGAGCATTAAATAATTTAAGCACCCCCTTAAAATTTTCAGGTATGTGTTCAATTAGCATCTGGGGAAAACTGACTATTTGGCCATATCACGTGTAATCGTCTTGCGACGAACGCCTGAAACGCGATCCAAATTGGCATATCATGCGCACAAGATTGAAGTTCGGAGCAGGTTTAGCTAACCGGATGAGATTATCAAGTTCAAAGTGGGCGAATCGCAGACACCTCCACACTAGCCGACAGCAGTATCCCAGGTAAGTGCTTGCAGTATAACTATAGAGCCACGACTGGCAGACCGAGGGAACTGAATGCCAGCACAAGCACATGGTGTCCTGGTGTTGTATTTGCACCACTGCTATATATATATATACAGTACCTACCTAGTGAACTCGGCAGTCAAAAGGACAGCAGCGGTGCATTGGCAGCAGCTCTCCTCCACCGTTTATGATCGTGGCCAATTTTCTGTCATAACTACAATCAAATTTGCATAAAAAACAATACAGCGAAACTTTGAACAGTGTGGTATACAATGACGCACCCAAAGTGCGCTCCACAATACAAGTCAAGCCCGAGTAAAAAGATCTCGGGTTCCAACTTCGACATTTCAACTCCGAGTTCGAAGACTGTTTAATTTACAAAGATTCATTTCCATGCATCTTAGCCATAGGGAGGACACAAATTATGGGAAAAATTTACTACGTATACAAATACCTACACAGTCGTACCTGCATAGAATAGTATTTGGCTAAGCGCAGCTATCATAAAAATACCCATCGATGTTGCAAACACAACCACGCAATAATATTAGACGCGTGTTCCACGGAAGTGCCCACACTAGCGTTTGGGTAGCACAGCTAAAGCGAGCAATGCCTGCAAGTACGAAATGAAGTGCCAACACTACCACGCACTGCGAGTTTTGCTATACATTAACATCACCCAATTAGACATTTTTATACACGTGAATATCCGAATCTAACCCAATAAATAGCTATCAGATTAATCCCTGTGATATTCCGGCAGTGATGTATGACTGTCATTATTCTCTCTTCTTCTTTTTATTTTTTTGCAGCGCCCCGCGACTACAGCTTGCTGCAGTTGCAGAAAGAAGAGCTGGTATTACAACTCGGGTAGCATACCTAAACGGACCCGAGTCTTAATACATGAGGAGAATGAAGTACGAACCATCCGACACACCAGCAGGAGGCGCTACTGAAAGAAGCCATGCGGCCAGGTAATGCAATAAAGCCCTGCAGCAGAGCCGCAGCAAGACAGATAGTTTGCTTGGGCTCCCAGTAAACACCAATTCACGCCCATGAAAGCCTCTCATAAAAACAAGACAATGGGCGAATTTCGCACAGGCCTTGCTAAAGCTATGATCCTGATCACGGCATGTGGCTTCCAGAAAAAAGGTTTCGAAAAAGAGAATGCAGACGTGCAACATGGAAACAGTTGAGGGCCGCGGAAAAAAAGAAGTAAAAGAGCAAAATCATCCATTTGAAATAATAAACTACGTGTTATCCACACTAACCTACCTCTGACGCAACTGTGCCCAGATGCAAAAAAAGTCTAGTAGAAAAAAAGAATGCGTACTTTTATTGCAAGATTAGAAAAAACCTGAATCTCTTTTTCGCGCAAATCCGAGAGTCAAACAGAAAATGGACTCAAACTAACATATAATACATAACTACAGCATGGGTAATTACTCACTTCTTGGGAACGTAACCACTGACATGGAGATATCACACCCGATGCTACCATCAAACAGCAGCATTGGTTAGAACCCCCAGAAACACAAGAGTAAACATGACTTGAGCGAGCAACGAAAGGGTCACAGAGAATTACTGGCCGTGACTTTGGCAAGGTCAAGATATGCGGAACCTGCATGGCTTTCAAAACCGACAGGTTCGCCACGATATGTGAAATATTGGCCTTCGCCAACGCGAAGGGGTCGCAAGGATCCGTGAAGCCTACAAGACTTCCAAGAGCGGCGTGAGAGTGGCCAGGATATGTGCAGCCTGCACGGCTCCCAAGAGCGGCGAGAGAGTGGCCAGGATATGTGCAGCCTGCACGGCTCCCAAGAGCGGCGAGAGAGTGGCCAGGATATGTGCAGCCTGTACGACTCCCAAGAGCGGCGAAAGAGTGGCCAGGATATGTGCAGCCTGCACGACTCCCAAGAGCGGCGAGAGAGTGGCCAGGATATGTGCAGCCTGCACGGCTCCCAAGAGCGGCGAGAGAGTGGCCAGGATATGTGCAGCCTGCACGGCTCCCAAGAGTGGCGAGAGAGTGGCCAAGATATGTGCAGCCTGCACGGCTCCCAAGAGCGGCGAGAGAGTGGCTAGGATATGTGCGGCCTGCACGGCTCCCAAGAGCGGCGAGAGAGTGACCAGGATATGTGCAGCCTGCACGGCTCCCAAGAGCGGCGAGAGAGTGGCCAGGATATGTGCAGCCTGCACGACTCCCATGAGCGGCGAGAGAGTGGCCAGGATATCTGCAGCCTGCACGACTCCCAAGAGCGGCGAGAGAGTGGCCAGGATATGTACAGCCTGCAGGACTATAGCAAGAGCGGCGAAAGCATACACAATTCGTCACAGGAAAGGAAGAGCGCGGCCCCAGCCTTAGACAGCTCATTTAACGGCGGCATGCACCCTGTCATGTAAAGCATCAGTCTCACAAAAGCTATAAGCTCGCAGCAGTGCATCGCCACACTGTACCCTCACAAGTGTGGTCTTTTCTTTCCAAAGTCACTTGGCTGAGACACAGAAGTATGGAATTGATGCACTGGCTACACAGTGTACAGAACGCCCTATCATCAACAGTAAATGTTCAGAGGATGGTGAACGCGCAAACAAATGGCGCATCTAATACAAAATAACTTGGAACGACTAGCAATGAGTATAAAGTAATGAGTAGATGTAAGGTTAATACAACAAATTTCAGCAAAATGCTACCCAATTGAACATACTTGCAATAACAATAAAAGATCATAGTAGCGATACACAGAACGAACTTATTATTGCGCGAAGCACAATTTTTTCAATATATTAGACAGGAAAGAAAGTTATCAGTTTTCTTTTTCACTCGTGTAACAATTTTTTTTTTTTTAATCACGTAATACTAATTTTTGTACTGGCAGTAGTTCCCCCTCATATTCAATTACTTTTCCCAAAGTTCCACTAGCTTCTTGTACTTCATAAAAAAATAATATCTCGGCTTTAGAAAATAATGAGAGCATGATTTTCCTCGGGGTTGGGGGTAGTCCTTCGGAACTAATTGGCTATAGACATTGATTTCTATCTAACCACGTTTTTGCGGTATTTTTGTAAGGAATCGATTTCTCGCCTCCAGTGACATTCCCTATCGTAGTTTAAACACAAACTGCCCAGATAGTTAATCTTTGCTTCCGTTGGACATCATTCAATTGGTGGGGAGCCCATTGCCCAAGTTCTGAGGGTTTCTCTATCTCACGACGGCTTGAAATTATGCCGGTATGAATTATATAGAATTAAGCTTATTCTCTACTGATGAATTTTGAATCGGCCTGTCATGTATCATTAAGGGCTTCTTTATTTATTCACTTTGGTCTCTGTAAACGTAAACAAACCTTGTGAATAAATCTCAATGTTCAAATTTAGCAAACCACCGTTGCTATTTTCGAACATTTCCAGTAAAACATTGCTACTATGGAAAGCACAAAAGTCAATGTTTCTTGCGGCATGTGGCCATGTGAACCTAAAGCGCCTTTTTGTAGTCATACAGCATAAAGTGTCTTAGACGCTCCTTATTTAAGTCCATTTGAGGGTTGAACTAGTTAAATCTGTCTCATATAGCTGATTGTTTCTAAAAAAATTGTGCTTAAGAGATTAAGAAAAATTTTATTAAAAGTAATAACCGATAAGACTCTCAAGAGGATAGCAAAGTAATCAGAACAAAAAACGTTATTAGTTTCTTTCACACCTAATCGATCAGAAATGAGCGATAAAACGGCGACCATTGTTAGGTCACACGGAGAGTCGCAAGATTCTGCGATTTTCTCGTCCGTTTTTATATGCAGTATGTATGACTGTGTTCGTGGCCAATAATCATATTTTCTGCATATCTACAATGTTTTGATTTAAAGTTTTCCAAGTTATTTAAAAAAAGTGCCGCTGAAGTTTACCTACATCAGCCAGGGGTGACGACAAAAAATCGAGTGGAGACTCAAGTCTGTAAACTGACCTACCATCTTCAACAGATTCAGAGATGTACGGTAGCTATCTTCCATAAGTATACATTATATATTGTTGCGAAAAAGAAAACATATGTGGCAGGTGGAGCTCCTTCAATCATGCCTTCGGCGCCCATGTAGATTTAGCAAGACGTCGTTTTCTTAAAGTTCAGGCCCATAGAAAGATAAAAAATAAGTTATGTTAGTTAGTGGAGAAAAGTTTCCACATCACTGTCGTCTCAGTCGTATCTACCTCTCTAGTCAATAAAAATTAGGAAGAAACCACCAATCTCATTCATCACTGACTACATACAGGTTTTCACTTTATAGTCGGTATCAGTTTAAAAATCAGTTACCGCTAGCTATTGTCAGGAAGATATTAATTAAATAAACGGAAAGTAGTTGACCTATGCCTAGTCCGTATTACTTGAAATTCGCGAATGTTAATCAGTGATTTTGAAAAAAACTCATAGCTTAATTCCGAGCAACGCCCACGTTACGGACACGAGTGTGTAGAGTACGGGATATATTAAGTGACAACTTTACGGTCGGCGACACAACTTAATTAAACGAAACTAATGACATTACATTTTTAATGAAGGGCAACAAATGCTCAGCATACGAGCCGCAATTTATCTTGAAAATTTCACAATATAATATTAGTTAGAACATCAAATTTGCTTTAGCTGATCGCACAACTAAATACAGACGACTGAGATTATCAATATAGAATAGAAACGAAAAATCAACACGGCCTTAATGAGATACCTCGCTGGAACAGCGGCAAGTCGAATCTAAATTTCTACGAGTATAAATTAAAGTGGAAGCATTCGCAGAGCGATATTTGCGGCGTTTAACGCGCTGAAAATACGAGTAGAGATATTCACAGTACGGTAACGCAAACTCAACTTCGACGTGTTCCATCATTACCGGAAATGAATCAAGGTTTCCAAAATCATTATACTGTTATACAGGTTGCACTTAACCTTTTCTCACATGAAATAATCCGCCTTTCTCGTGGGAGCAGTAGTACCGTAGCTGATATGTAGATAATTACACCATGCCATGAGAGAAAGGCTTAAGCAACCTCAGATACTACGTGTGTGCTACATGGGGAAGACAGGAAGTGTACATCAACAAATAGAGAAATCAAGGTAGTATTGGCCAAACACGTACGCAGGAATGGGAAGTTGAAAAAGAAGAGGGCGAACAGAACAGATACTTACGTAGAATGTTAGAAAAACCAAAAGTGGGCAGAAAAGAAGTGCGCCTGACTTGGGCTATGTAATCCTGTACATCCCAGGAAATATGATTTACCAAGAACAGAACATGGGCGGTCTAAAATCTTCAAGACACGCAACTGAAAAAAAGAGCAATTATATACACCAACAAAGTACTAAAAATACTCAATAAGTTTCCTCTTATTTGTGAAAACTGCAAAAAAATAGCTTCGAAAGCAAACAACTGAATTTTCATCTATAAAACAATTGATTGTGATATTCTGTAGCCAAATGCAAAGAATGACATAAATAGGAGGTCAAACGTGAGTTTCAATCGCAGCGTAACCCTCTGCTGGAAATCAAATGGCTTAGAATTAATCCTAAGCGAAGTGTAATTTCTGTAACAAACCAACAACAATTACACGGCACTGAGCAGGACCGTAATAAACCTTGATGGAGAGACGTGAGATTTTCTGAGGGAGCTAAAGGAGCGCTTCCGGAGCAGAAGTTCGTCGCACTCACTGATACTTGTAAACAACAGATAATCTGTAGCAATTGTACCGCTGTAAAATAAGGGATGACACTTCCAAACTCAATACATCACCTAGGAGATCCAACAACGGTAGAAATCAGTAAGAATTGAAAGAAATACACTTGAAGAGTCGCCAAGCCCAGTGAGGATGAACTGCAAATGTTAAATTAGTAGGAATGGGCAACAAAGAATCAAATAGAGATACTTCGGGAGTCTGTTTCTATCTGAGCAGAATGGATTATATGCGTCAATAGAGTAAAACTTAAGAGAATAACGCTCCGTGAGTCAGGTTTGCTGTGAGAATGCACTACAGGTGTAAAATTCATTATAGGAATGACAACACAGACGAACAATCCAGGAATCAGCTACGCGTATATCACTACAGCCGTACTTTAGACCTAGTTACAACTTGTCGAGAAGAATAATATCGAATAAAACATAACTACTTCGGCAGTTGTCGAGAGGGAAGGGCGATGAATCAAACTTTTTCGCCGGCGGAGCTTGGACGGCCCAACCGCACTGATACGCCAATATACCTACTTCCGGTGTAGCGGGAGCACCCAATTATTAAGTTTCGGAGGAGTGAGGGCGGCACGTTGTACGCAACATGTCGAGAAACGGATACTGTTACTTCGGCCAAAGCGCGGAATAACGGCGAAACACCGTCGGACAAGCGGGGCAAAGTGCGCACTGCTAGCCTGTGGTCAGGTATATTTAGTTCATAACTTCTATGATTATAGTGCCAACAACATAATATCGAACAGAGACAAACAAAAAAGCGGATAAACAGATCACAAAAATATGGTCATTTACTTTTGTAATATACCTAACAACTCATGTAAATTTTATAAAAATCCGTTCATAACTTTTTGAGTTATGGTAATACGAAGAAAGAGGCAGATAAGCTGTTAAACGGATCTTCACCAAAAGTTAATCACCTCTTCCTCCTAAAATGCCTAAAATCCTGGTAAATTTCGTGAAGATCCGTCAATAACATTTTGAGTTAGCTAGGTGACAGACAAACACACACACTCAACAAACACATAACCTCTTTGCCGGAGGCAACAATAAAGCTAGAATAATGAATACTTCTGCAATAATTCCTTAAGATTCACATTTTTTCCGCTGGGTAACTTAAAATAACTGATTACACTGTGTTACCAAAACAACAAGAGCTATGAACTATTACTATACACCCTTTAGACGTTCTGAACCAGTTAGGGGTCCTTGCGTGAAGCAAAATGAGGTGCGTAGGTTCTTATGCACCCGACTGGAAATTACTGCACGAGAGAACTGTCCAAAAGTTATGACAGTATCTTTCATTTTTTGCTTCCGTGCTGTAGAGTTGGACACGAATGAAATTGTTAAGAGAAAACTTATCTTGCGAGAGCGAGAAAATTTAACACTTGAACCCGAAGAAAGTTCGCTGTCTATAAAACATTTAGCGCCTCCCACGACACATCTCTGGTTTTCGCGCATTTGACAATAAAAACTGCCGCTATTTTTAGCTTGTTAACATTTATATGCTTCAACTAAATCTCAATTATTCGAACGAATAATAACATTTGCATCATGGGTACAAGAGGCGTTAAGATATAACTATGGTTCTCAGCGCAGCACATTGAATTTTCAACTGGCCAAATAAATCCGTAGTGACAAAATGTCAAAACTAAAAGTCACTGCAGTCAACGCTCGGTCGTACGGACACTTTCAAGTATTTATGCACGTAAAAGTACATGTTTCTGCGTGTAACTGCTAAGATTCTCAGCAGAAAAATGAAAACATTTCACACACAAAGCCGAAATAAAAGCTACATGTTATGTGCTCAGCCGTAGAGACGCTTTCAAATCATTGTATACGTATATGCTTCCGTTAACTGTTAAGGCTGCACCGGAAAGTTTGCATACAGCTTAAGCATAAGCAACATGCGCATAATTAACCTATATCTCACCGCTGGTCACGTCACAAAACCTGACTGACAAAAGAATCCTCCAGACTGGCATGAGTGAACCGAACAGGAGTTAATACACAGCAGTTCCTACACGAGCACTTGCTTTCAGTCTTCAGTACAGGTTTCTGATGCTGTAATACTGAAGAAATAATGTAATTCCACGGCAAATCTGCATCACAAGAAGTTGTCAACTACTTATTCTAATAATTCTACTGCCTACAAAAGTTTTCATCAAGTAACTTAGAAAACCATGTTTTTTTCTGTCAGACGATTCACGACGAAAACCGTAGGAACCTGATACAATTTCCATCGCTCAAATACCTACGACCCAAATAAAAAAATGGTGTGGACAAAAATTGCAAAAATTTTCCCCGTGCTACAAGCAAATACACTGACAACTATATCCTTGCTCTGAATTTCCAGTGCTATACAAAGGCTGCCAACGAAATATTTTTCTTGCGATGAAGTGATCACGCAAAGAATTAAAAGGAGTTGATTTTTCAGTACCACCATGCGAAGCCCGCCAACAGAATTAATTGAACTACGAGCGACTAAGCTAGCCAGAGACAGTGAGATCATATGAATGCTTGAGATGTCGGCTTCGTTCTGATGGGTTTTCCCAATGAATAACAGTAAGTATATAAACGTTTAGTTTTTAGCTCAAGTGAATGCAAGGTACAACTAATTTTCCGATGGCGCACTGTGGGATTTACGGAAAGATAATCCTATATCTAATGCGACAACGCGATTTTGTAGAGATGCAAATCTTCTTTCTGAAATGCAGACGATATCCGGTCATTGTTATAGCGAAGTTTACTGAGCCTTTCTAGTAGCTACAGAGCAGTGCCTGTCAACGTGAAAGACAATGGACGGATATACCGTACAGAGTTCCGAATGCCAAGAGAAACGTGGAACCCATGCTGGGCCAATGCACACGGGCGTAGTAAGTCGACACTGATGAGGGAGAATAAAACAAAGTTTGTCATGAAAAACAACTAACAGGAAGGAAAGAGGGAATGGATGAGAGATATCCAGAAGGTATATCAGCAGAGCGAGGGAAACCTAGGCCTATATGGCGGCGATACCATAACCTTAGTAGAAATTCCTAGGCAACTCACACGAAAAGGAACAAACTAACATCAGCAATGTCCATGGAGATGGACCAAGGCGAACTAACGATGACGAAGTCGGCCCTCCAACCGCCCGACCTTCCCCGGTCGCACATTATCGGACTCGGAGAGGCCCTCGCAGCGACAAAAGACGAGTCGCGGAGCTGACTCAGCACAAACCACATCATCAGGAGCACCAGGGCAGGAACTCAAGCTCCATTAAAAGAATACAGGAGACAAAAAAGCCTGCCNACGGGATAAATTAAGTGACAACTTTACGGTCGGCGACACAACTTAATTAAACGAAACTAATGACATTACATTTTTAATGAAGGGCAACAAATGCTCAGCATACGAGCCGCAATTTATCTTGAAAATTTCACAATATAATATTTGTTAGAACATCAAATTTGCTTTAGCTGATCGCACAACTAAATACAGACGACTGAGATTATCAAGATAGAATAGAAACGAAAAATCAACACGGCCTTAATGAGATACCTCGCTGGAACAACGGCAAGTCGAATCTAAATTTCTACGAGTATAACTTAAAGTGGAAGCATTCGCAGAGCGATATTTGCGGCGTTTAACGCGCTGAAAATACGAGTACAGATATTCACAGTACAGTAAGGCATACTCAACTTCGACGTGTTCCATCATTTCCGGAAATGAATCAAGGTTTCCAAATTCATTATACTGTTATACCCGTTGCACTTAACCTTTTCTCATACGAAATAATTCACCTTTCTCGTGGGAGCAGTAGTACTGTAGCTGAAATGATATATAGACCACGCTATGAGAGAAAGGTTAAAGCAACCTCAGATGTGTGTTACATGGGGAAGACAGGAAATGTACATTAACAAAATATAGAGAAATAAAGGTAGTATAGGCCAAACACGTACGCAGGAATGGGAAGTTGAGAAAGAAGAGGGCGAACAGAACAAATACTTAGGCAGAATATTAGAAAAACCAATAGTGAGCACAAAAGAAGTGTGCCTGACGTGGGCTGTATAATCCTGTACATACATCCCAGGAAATACGATTTACCAAGAACAAACAATGTGCGGTCTACAATCTTCAAGACACGCAATTGAAAAAAAGAGCAATTATATACACCAACTAAGTACTAAGAATACTCAATAAGTTTCCTCTTATTTCTGAAAACTGCAAAAAAAACAGCTTTGGAAGCAAACAGCTGAATTTTTATCTATAAAACAATTGAGATATTCTGTAGCCAAATGCAAAGAATAACATAAATAGGAGGTCAAACGTGCGTTTCAATCGCAGCGTAACATTCTCTAGAAAATCAAATGATTTAGAACTAAATCTAAACGAAGCGTAATTTCAGTAACAAACCAACAACAATTACACGGCACTGAGCAGGACCGTAATAAATCTTGATGGAGAGACGTGAGATTTTCTGAGGGAGCTAAAGAAGCGCTTCCGGAGCAGAAGTTCGTCGCACTCGCTGATATTTCTAAACAAGAGATAATCTGTAGCAATTTTACCGCTGTAAAATAACGGATGACACTTCCAAACTCAAATACATCACATCACCTAGGAGATCCAACAACGGGAGAAACTACAAAGAATTGAAAGAAATGCACTTGAAGAGTCGCCAAGCCCAGTGAGGATGAACTGCAAATGTTGAATTAGTAGGAATGGGCAACAAAGAATCAAATGGAGATACTTCGGGAGTCTGTTTCGATCCGAGCAGAATGGATTATATGCGTCAATAGAGTAAACCTTAGAGAATAACACTCCGTGAGTCAGGTTTGCTGTGAGAATGCACTACAGGTGTAAAATTCATTATAAAAATGACAGCACAGACTAACAATCCAGGGATCATATGCGTATATCACTACAACCGTACTTTAGACCTAGTTACAACTTGACCAAAAGAAGAATATCGAATTAAACATAACTACTTCGGCAGTTGTCGAGAAGGAAGGGCGATGAATCAAACTTTTTCGCCGGAGGAGCCCGGACGGCCCAACCGGACTGTTACGCCAATATACTTCCGGTGTAGCGGGGGCACCCAATTATTAAGTTTCGGAGGAGTGAGGGCGGCATGTTGTACGCAACACGTCGAGAAACGGATACTGTTACTTTGGCCAAAGCGCGGAATAACGGCGAAACACCGTCGGACAAGCTCGGGAAAGCGCGCACTGCTAGTCTGTGGTCCCGGTATATTTAGTTCATAACTTTTATGATTTTAGTGCTAACAACATAAATTCGAACATAGACAAAGAACGTGATAAACAGATCACAAAAATATAGTCATTTACTTTTGTAATAAACCTAACAACTCGTGTAAATTTTACAAAAATCCGTTCATAACTTTCTGAGTTATGGTACTAAGAAGAAAGAGGCAGATAAATTGTTAAGCAGATCTTCCCCCAAAGTTAATCACCTCTTCCTCCTAAAATGCCTAAAATCGTCGCAAATTTCGAAAAGATCCGTCAATAACATTTTAACCCTTTAGTGCCTACAGTACACATATGATGACATTACATATAGTGTTATTCCTACGAAACGTGATGTTCTATTGAGGCACTAAAGGGTTAAGTTATCTAGGTGACAAACAAACACACACACTCAACAAACACATAACCTCTTTGCCGGAGGTAATAATAAAGCTAGAATAATGAAAACTTCTGCAATAATTCCGTAAGATACACATTTTTTTGGCTGGATAACTTAACATAACTAATTACTATGTATTACCAAAACAACAGGAGCTATAAACTATTACTATAGACCCTTTAGACGTTCTGTACCATTTAGGGGTCCTTGCTTGAAGCAAAATGAGGTGCGTATGTTCTTATGCACCCGACTGAGAATTACTGCACGAGAGGACTGTTCAAAAGTTAATACAGTATCTTTCATTTTTTGCTACCGTGCTGTAGAGTCGTTCACGAATGAAATTGTCAAGAGAAAACTTCTCTTGCGAGAGCGAGAAAATTTAACACTTGAACCCGAAGAAAGTTCGCTGTCTATAAAGCATTTAGCGCCTCCCACGACACATCTCTAGTTTTCGCGCATTTGATAATAAAAACTGCCGCTATTTTTAGCTTGTTAACATTTATATGCTTCAACTAAATCTCAATATTTCGAACGAATAATAACATTTGCATCATGGGTACAGGCGGCGTTAAAGGGTCAAGAGGCGTTAAGATATAACTCTGGATCTCAGCGCAGTACATTGAATTTTCAACTGGCCAAATAAATACGTAGTGACAAAATGTCAAAACTAAAAGTTACTGTAGTCAACGCTCGGTCGTACGGACACTTTCAAGTACCTATTTATGCAAGTAAAAGTACACGTTTCTGCGTGTAACTGCTAAGAATCTCAGTAGAAAAATGAAAACATTTCACACTCAGTCCCGAAATAAAAGCTACAAGTTATGTGCTCAGCCGTAGAGACGCTTTCAAATCATTGTATACGTATATGCTTCCCTTAACTGATAAGGCTGCACGGGAAGGTTTGCATACAGCTTAAGCATAAGCAACGTGCTCATAATTAACCTATATCTCACCGCTGGTCACGTCGCAAAACCTAACTGACAAAAGAATCCTCCAGACTGGCGAGCTAATTATTGCCAGGCCACACACCGGCCATTGTACATGAGCATCAGCGCTCGACATAAGTTAGTTTTATGAAGTATCGTTTGTCGTAATTAAAGTGAGGGATACTAAAGGCGTTTTTTTTCAAGAGGAAGTAGCAGGTGTAATTGTTATTTTTATGAGACAACAACCGCCGAGCAGGACAACAATTAAGGAGTACGTGGAAGTCTTTGTTTTGTGCTAAATTCTTTTGTAATTAGCAGGGCGAATGAAATATACGAGACGGCAAGGCGCGGCTGAAGAGAACTGCCCATCTTCGCTCTATCAACATCACGACAGTGATACCGTCATTATATTCTTTGTTGCACTCTATTTTAACCAGGTTGTGTATATAGCCGCATAGGCTCTTTGTCCCAATGTATACCTACAGCAAAAAAATTTCGTAGCAAAGTAGCACAGCTTGGTAAAGATAAGAGTTATGCCTCCCTACTCACAACGTTCGCTGTAATTCAGAGGTAGCAAGAAAGAATGAAGGGAAATCGAGGAGGCAAAAACGTCGAGTCAAAACTTCTGAGCCTTTGCAAAGGTACAGCGAGTTGAAACAGACGAGGCAGAGCAGCGTAACGACAGAACGCCATCAGTTAGGGCACATGACAGCATTTCCATACCAAGCAGTAAGTTGCAAGCTTCAGGAAGCATTATGGTAAACGACAGTAGCCCGTTGGATGCACAACACAACATGACCTACATCTGGGGTGTGTCGCAATCACGCCAGAACCCGGCTACCGCAACCCGAAAAAAGGCTACCGCAACCCGAAAAAAGGTTACCGTAACCCGAAAAGGGGTTGTGATAGCGCCACCTAGCGACGAACGGTGTCAGCTCAAAGACAGTGAAATTTTATTTTATTCGAAATATTGTGAATGTAAGTTTTAAGTAACTGATTTGATTTACTTATCCTGGTGTAAGAAGCTTACTTGTTGCGTATTTGAATAACTTTTGTGCTCCTTTTATTCAAAATAGACGTTTGTGCTCGGTCGGTGACCTACATCGCCGTAACCCGTGTCGCAGTCGTCATTTGAGCTATGATTGCGACACGGGTTGCGACTGGCTGGGTCACCGGTGCAGCACCGGTGACCCAGAATGGGCCAGAAATGCTGAGTACGACACACCCCAGATTAGATCACGCGTCAGCTCAAGCGTCTCTTGGTAGACACTACAGCGATGTTTTAAAAAAAGACATGCGAAATGAAATGTACGCTACAAAAACAGCTAATTTAAGTATGGAACACCGGGCAAGGGAACAGCCAATTGAGAACACAGAGAAAGAACAAAATAAGGAGTGATAGTAGGAGCAGGAAAAGGAATTTAAGAGTGAGCGACCAGGTCGGAAGAGACCTCCTTATTTCTTCACGAATACAGTCCTTAGATTGCTACAATAGATAACCTGAGTCTATTCCTGACCGTTTCAAATACAGCTAGGCACTACCGTCCCAGCCACAGCACGTGTTTCTTTCTACCCTTGCTAAATAGCTGCACATTGAAGGCACGAAAGAATGATGTGCCGAAGACATAAGGCAAGGCTAAGGTGATCTGAGGATGCAACTCCCTATAACATGCAGCAGCATGAGTGACCCGAAAGAGGAGTTAATACACAGCAGTTCCTACACGAGCACTTGCTTTCAGTCTTCAGTACAGGTTTCTGATGCTGTAATACTGAAGAAATAATGTAACTCCACGGCAAATCTGCAAAAACAGGAAGTGGTCAACTACTTATTCTTTGAATCTACTGATAATTCTACTGCCTACTAAAGTTTTCATCAAGTAACTGAGAAAACTATGTTTTTTTTTTCTGTCAGACGATTCACGACGAAAACCGTATGAACCTGATAGAATTTGCGGTCTTGAAATTCATCGCTCAAGTACCTACGACGCAAATAAAAAAGATGGTGTGGACAAACTCGCAAGAATTTTCACCGTGCTACAGGCAAATATACTGCCACTGACAACTATATCGTTGCTCTGTATGTCCAATGCTATACAAATCCTGCCAACGAAATATTTTTCTTGTAATGAAGTGGTCACGCAAAGGATTAAAGGAGTTGATTCTTCAGTACCACCATGCGAAGCCCGGCAACAGGATTAATTGAACGACGAGCGACTAAGCCAGCAAGAGACAGTGAGATCATATGAATGCTTGAGAATAGGATGAATGTCGGCATCGTTCTGCTGAGTTTTCCTAATGAATAACAGTGAGTATATAAACGTTTAGTTTTTAGCTCAGATAAATACTAGGTACAACTAATTTTCTGATCGCGCACCGTGGGATTTACGGAAAGATAATCCCATTTCAAACGAGACAATGCGACTTTGTCGAGATGCAAATCTTCTTTCCGAAATGCAAACGATATCCGGTCATTGTTTTCGCGAAGTTTACTGAGCCTTCCTAGAGCTACAGAGCAGTGCCTGTCAACGTGAAAGACAATGGACGGATATACCGTACAGAGTTCCGAATGCCAAGAGAAACGTGGAACCCATGCTGGGCCAAAGCACACGGGCGTAGAAAGTCGACACTGATGAGGGAGAATAAAACAAAGTTCGTCACGAAATACAACAAACAGGAAGTAAAGAGGGAATGGATGAGAGATATCCAGCAGGTATATCAGCAGAGCGAGGGAAACCTAGACCTATATGGCGGCGATACCGTAACCTTAGTAGAAATTCCTAGGCAACTCACACGAAAAGGAACAAACTAACATCAGCAATGTCCATGGAGATGGACCAAGGCGAACTAACGATGACGAAGTCGGCCCTCAAGCCGCCCGACCTTCCGCCAGCGTGTAATAGCCTGAGCCTCTCCGGGAGCGTCGCTGTTTTCTGCTCAGCGCCTCGACTGAGTCGTGTTTGGTGTAGTAGTCCTCGTGGTCCCGTCCTTGAGTTCGAGGTAATTTTCTTATGTCCTCTGTTTTTTCGGACGCACTGAACTTTCTAGCGATGATACGCTTGATGCGGCCCTGAACAGGGGCGGGTAGTGAGGGACGGTTTGCGAATTGAGGAAGTGGTGCAATTTGGTGCAATGCGAACGTAGATTAGAAGATGTTAGCTGTGTGGTGAAGGAGCACTACTGGGGGAGATCTTTAGCCGCGTTTCTTGCTCACGACAAAAACTATTACTGCAATAAAAAGCTTTTCATTGCTAGAATCTGAAAACAGGTAAACGCGATAAAGGAGTGGTAACTCCTCGAAGCTGCTACGCAGTTAAAAGACGTCGGGATGAGCCATTGCTCTGAACGCAAAGTTACCAGGCGCGTTGTATCAACCAGCAGTAATAGCTAGGATTTAGCTTATTATTCGCGGAAGACATCCTAGCAGTGAATTAAAATCACAAAACTGGCCCTGTAATTCTAACTTGAGCAAACCAGCTGCAAAATACTACGAGAACTGTAACCGCAGAGACATTGCAGTTTGCACCATCCTACAACCTAACCTAGTACAAAACACTTTGAGCGCTGAAAAGTTCAGGTTTTCTCGGGTGAATTTTCACGGGAATGCTTAAAAATGGAATTATAATTATGAAACTCATGCATGCAATGTCGGCAGAAATATTTGTTTACATCACAACGCGCGAAGCAACAAGTGAAAAATAGCGCCAGCGAAAAAAAAACGGGGTTCAGACAACGGGCTATTTTTTCGAAAAAAAAAAAATGCGCCCCAAAACGCAGCACAAAAAGCCGTGCAACAGGCCTGCCGAGACTCGCATGTACCCATCCTTACTCGAGGCGTGAGGCAGGAACTAATATGTTGGCTTGCAGCACCGTACTATCGTGCCATTCTTTCTCATTATTTAAACCCATAAGAATAGTTTACGAGGCAAACTTAGCTACGAAATCACATCACTATTCATGAGACACGAGCGGCAAAAAAGGGCGATAGCTACGGCCTGTCCAGAGGCTCTGAAAATTTCTCCGCGACAAAGAAAGAGAAGAGCAAGCACGGCTGCACGCAGAACAAAGGATACGTCGCAAAAACTTGTGATTTGAACTCTCAAGTCGCGAGTGTGGGATGCTTCGTAAGTGATGAGAACGGACGACCTGTACCATAACCAGTCAGAATAAATGGCGCTAGAAAGGAATGCATAGTGGCTGAAAACGAGATTGGAAATAGAGAAACAAATACGTGCAGCTGAAAGTAACGAGTAAAAATCAGAGGGCGAAAATAGTTGAGATGTGCTATAAAAAGTGAAGAGCGACACAGTGGTTTTACTGCAACAATGATGGAATTTATGTTATGGAAAGTGCGGCAGGAAGGGCTAAAGAAGACGTTATTCTCTGTAGCAAGAATGACCATATGAAAATCTGGAAAAATCAGTTTACATCCCAAAATCTATATTGCCCACAACAGCAGAAGGGATGCACAAGAAACTGAAACGACTCAGGAATATATTGAGGAAAAATGAATTATATTTACCTATAAATGTAAATAAAGTAGAAAATCAAACGAGTTAATGAGGCCGAAGAGAAGAAACCAAAATATTACAAAAAACACTAGTGTCTGCACAATCGATCAAAGACTGTCTAAGCAGGAAAAGCTGCAGAGAAGAGGTGTGCCGCCAGCACATATCATGTGCTGCAAGCACAGGCTCCTGATGTTCGCCGAGAGTCAATAAAAGTGCCGACTGAGATGGTAAGAGCGTTCATTCTTGTCTAGCAGCCGTATTAGGCAGTCACTGTAACCAGCGTATAGATTGCCACCCTGCGGAGCTTTACTGAAGTATAGACACATCTGAATTCTACGTTTAATTCCACCTGGCGTTTCCAGCCGAAGATTGAGAGTCAACGGATACTAAGATAGATTTCCAGAGCCCACTTGTGTTCGCCTAATTCTCTCCCATCTACTGAAAGATATACTTGAGAGGCCCATAGAGCGGCATAGAGGCGAGAAGCTAATGTTCAGGAAACCGTGTAAAGCGCAGTTCACTGCGGCCTAATAGAAAACGCGCTGTATTAGCAACAGAAGCTTCAAGAAGTGGCAATAAGCTAATGTCCCGGAAACCCTGGAAGCAGAACGCAAGCTAATACTGCCTAAAAAGACAAAGCGCTGGAAACGCGACGATGTGGATCGCTGCGAGGGTAGGCAAGCGGAAGGGGCGACCCAGAAGACAGAGGGGTTGTAATCTGATAAGTTGCCAGCATCCTGCGACTGTGACGAAGTTAGGAGAGACTTGAAGTTGTGCGGCGCAGCGCAACATGCCAGGCAACGTGAACGTCCGTCCTGCCTTCCAGAGCTCGCTGCAGAACGGGCGGGCAGCGCACGCGCTCGCGAACTTGCCGCCCCCAACGAAAATTATTCAATTCACTACAGATGCCCTGCAATGTTAAGATACTTGCATTAACTCCACGGCTTTAAAAGCAATAGCGATAAGAGCAGCAATATCTGAAGGAAGTCTGAAGTAGCATAGAAACAAAACGACCTGATGTCTATGGAGTACGGAAAGAGTAAAATGCTGAGAGGGACACTGAGAATGCGTAGGCCAAACGCTGATTGCGGTCACGCCCCCTCAAATTATCTCTCATCCAGGAGCTTTAACCCAAATAACGCACACCGTCCAATTTTTTGGACGGCATTAAAAGAGGTATTCCTACAAGAAATGCAGGCTTAGTTCGGGTCTTAATAGGCTGAGAATCGCTGGAGATAATTCAACTCCATTGATAACACATCACGCCCAAGCTAGCTAGGTACTGGAATCACGGCCAGTGCATTGGTGACATCGGGTGTAGAAAAGTTCGGCAACTGCAGTGGCACGAGGAAGTTACAATGCAGTAATGTATGATGTATCGGCACTGGACACGAAGTCATCATGCTTGAGGGTAAATGAGTGGGTAAAACCCTTCGTTCAATTTGTACCGACATTAAATAATAAGTACAAATCAAAAGTAACAACAATCTTTCTATTTTCACACGAGCAGTCACAAAAAATTTAATACCTCAATTAAAGTGAGAACAGATCACGACGAGATCGATTTCAGTTTCAACTCCTGTGTGCCTGGTTTATGCATCATTATTTGTACCACCTACACTATTAAATTGAGGCACCTTCCGTGGCAATAGCACCATCTGTAGCGTTCACAAATGCCTACACAGGGGACAAGAACCGATCATTTCATTTTGAATATTCGAAGCACATAGAAACTCTAAGAACGGTCAACGCCACGAATAAAGCTAGTGGCGATCTCCTCAGTTGAACAACCTGTAACTCGAAATATATATAAGTGTGACTCGGAACAATAATTGGAAAAACAAGGAATTTGGCACTCAAGCCTATTCCTTTCATTCGAAGGCCTAAGGCGTACGGTACTGAAGCAGTTCGTTTGAACGTCTGCTCATCGATACAAAAATTATGTAATTTGTATACGACGTTCGCTACTCGAAGTTTTAATCAACCATAGATTAACGACTACCGTTGCATACAAGCTCGTGAACCTAAGGCGACTCTGGCTGGATAAGTTCTATCGCAATGTCCTGCCCTGTCACTTTCTTCACGTCGGAAATAACGTTATTCGTAAAATCAAATCAGAGAGAAATCGCACGGAAATGCATCGGTAGTTCTTTTACATATTCCCTTCAGAACGAGAACATGAACTGCCAGGGGCGACTTCGATCAATGCGCATTAATAAGATGAGCATCCACCAGATGAAAATAAGCGTCAACTTCATCCACTAGCGATGATTAAGTGAGACATATTGCCTATTGGTGAGCGGCGGAGGAGTTATGCGTCTCAATTATTGTCTTGCAGAGCAGCATTGTACCAGGTAGCCGTGGGGATATTGCTACCTCTGCGCCTGTTTCTGGTTCGCCAACCACACTTTGGCTCTTCAATGCTGTTGGTTACTAAGGTGTAACTGTGGAAATTCCACAGCACACAAGTTTCATTCTTTGAGTCTGCACTCGTATAATGACCACGTAGTGTGAAAATCATATTCTAATTCAGACAGCACAGTAAATCTTAACCTATGATAAGAAAAATCTTAAACTCGACACCTGTTGTTCCAGAGTCGGCATCACAGATAGGATTTTGTTCCCTACATCCTAAGCCTGAAAGCGTAGCGTGCAGACGCACGGACGGATACTGTCCGGCGAGTATACAAGCAAAATTATAATACCGTACAGATACGACAATCCTAGTTCAACAATTCAATGCAAAGTGTAATTTAGATGGCATGAGCGAAATCGAGTTTTTGCTACGAGATGGAAAAGGTAATATCTTGTAGAAACAGTTAAGCCTCCCAAACTACACGGTAAGGGGCGATTTCAAGAGAAAAATAAGCAACGGAGGAACAGGAAGTCAAGCGAAAGGAAAAGAATAAAAAGAAGTACAGCACCGGAAATTGGAAGGAGTAAGAAGAAGAAAAACGAAAAAAACAGAAAGGAAAAGCGGTAAGGAAGGGGTTCCGAAAAGCTAACCGCTGCCTGGGTAGCTTATGGAGTCAACTGGAGGTGCTACTCCCCAGAGCAATACGATGAACGAAACTAACCATACACGGCCTATGGCTTACTTGGTGCTAAATTAAGAGAATGCAGTGCAGTAATGTAGGCACCGAGGCTACTGACACCAGCGCACAACTGTATTTGCCGCACAACCGTATCAAATTGTACCGTACCACCATATCAACGTGCACAGCATCGCCATTTAAAAGTGCACCGCACCACCATATCAAGGGGCACCGCACCACCCTATCACAATGCATCGCAGTCATGTAGGCCTAGTTGCACTGTTGGACGTTTATTCTCTGAGGAGGAGTGACTTTTGTTTCCAGTAGAGCATTATTCAAGTAGCGTTCCAATTAAAATAGGGAAAGGGCTTGACTGATGACTCAGTACTGATTTTCCATCCTCTATATTTCGAAATCAGCAGCGACAGGCATAGCAACACAGGTAAAACAGTATGCAGCAAATTCGTATATAAGTAACAAATGGTCATGGCGGATGATGCCATGAGGTCGCTAATACAACTTTACAAAGCATACAATAGAGATTAGTGGAGCAAAACCGGAGAAAGGTAATACACCGGGTCCCCGACTCGGACTGCCCTCAATCATACGAAAAACTGTGGCTGCGTCTCTATAAGGAAATAAGGAACTCTCTTCTTAGCTTAATCTCTGTCCAGAGGTCAAATATCATCGGCTATGGATTGAGTGCTTGGTCCAAACACCAGGTACCGCAATTTGATTGTCTCCAAGTAACAATGGTATCCTCCTTGGGATGACATTCCTTGTCGCTCTGAACTCGTGAAGCATATTGCGGCGAAATAAATATGCGATAAAAGGCCAACGATTAGGGAAAGGGGCCCAATGGAGACGCACGTGCGGTGAGGGGCAGCGGCTGGACGTTGAGAAATGTCCAATCATACATCATTTTTGGTGGGTGTATAGTAGGAGACATACTGAACTTTTTTTACAGGCATTTCACATTGCTTGCTACGCCCGGTCGAAGAGCAACAGCCTTCCTACCGCAAGTGCGTCTCCATTGGGCCAGTGCGACTCCTTGGGCCACTTACCTAATCAACAATCCGAGGATAGAAGAAGATGCGGTTCACATACAAGCTTTCTCACGGTACTTAGCTTGGAATGCCGCGTTCGTAAACTTAAGAAAATAACGTGCAACTTGCGCGACAGGTAAAAAATTGTATACAGTATGTGACATGAAACGTATTCCAAGCAAGACAGCTTTACACTGTGTTCTTGACGTCCCAATTTCATTATCAGTACATGGATACTGGCTGATCTTAACAAGTCTTTCAATAAATGCGGAATATTAAGAAAGGTCGTAATCTGTAATATGACACCGCACCAACGTGTCAAAGTGCGCCGCACCACCGTATCAAAATACAGAGCAGGACGATACCGAAGTGCACCGCGCCACGATCGCAAAGTGCACCACGCCACCTTATCAAAGTGCACCGCATGACAATAGCCAAATGCACCGCACCACCATATCAAAGCGCACCGCACCACCATATCAAAGCGCACCGCACCACCATGTCAAAAGTACACCGCACTACCATATCAAAGTACACGGCACCTCATGCCCTTGGTTGCCGTGAAGATCGATGAGCTTCCTGCACAGCTCTCCACAGCACAGGAATGTTGCTTTCCGCACAGGACGGTGACACGCACACAGGGCATCCGTACGTTGCAGAGACACGCTCACAGGGCATCCGTACGTTGCAGAGACACGCTCACAGGGCACCCGTACGTTGTAGAGACACGCTCACAGGGCACCCGTACGTTGTAGAGACACGCTCA
>LQNS02278160.1:18187959-18221703 GCA_001587735.2 Parhyale hawaiensis
GCGTGCGTGCAGCTGTCGGGGCGAAGGGAAGCAATTTAAGCCAAGCATAAAGAGCGGGCGGAGCAGAAAAAGTCTGCCGACCAAAGACTCTCTGGAGACAACAATAAAATCTCGGCCCTACAACAAGATGCAATTAAACTGGACGAGCAGCGGGGCTGCGCAGGCAGGCCTTCGTTTCGCGAAACGGCAGGCGAGAACGTCGAGAAGTGCACGAAGGCGGCCTCGCCCGACCACTGTAGGCGGTGATTACGCTGAGCAAACATTATAATTAATACATGCTCAACTATGTATAAGGTTGCGTAGCCACTTGCACACGAGCAAGCTACGAACAAAAATATCCAGTCTTCTTTATATGGACATGAAAACTTTTTTGGAAATTTCTGAAACAGGGTTTTTTGTATACGGTACTAAACTTTGACGTCTAACTAATTCTTTAATATTTTTCTAAGGGGCCTATTTTTCGTTTCAAATGCCTCCTCTCTGTCACCTGTGAAATGGACCTCGTACCATTTTTCTGCTGCTGAAACTTTTGCCGCAATGACTAAAAACTGAAAACTTTGCCAAGTAGTAGTAGTAGTAGTAGTAGTAGAAACTTTAATTAACGCTTCAGTGGCACACTGCCTATAGGTATCGCGCCGAACTATTCCTGTGTTTAGCCACAGGCTCGTGCGCCGCTAGGGCGCGGAATTTCTCATTTTATATCATAGAATAGTAAGGAGAACATTATTATCATCATTAATTTTACATATAGTATACTTAATTCACAAAGAAACGGGCAGGGCCATAGTTGACGATAGCATTTATCGCAATGGGTTCATCATAGTTTGTGATAGAGGTTACATCTGGTAAGATAAGTCTTAAGGGCATTTCTATTAAATTTGCAGCGAGATCCCTCAGAGAAAGGGGTCGGCATCTCGACCATGCAGGTCTGGATAGCAGTCCATCCGCTTGTCGGAGAAAGTGGGACACTCGGCCATTAAATGCAAGACAGTTACATGTACGACGCAGTCGTCGCAGAAGGGTTGCGGAGGCCTCATCCGCAGATAGTCGTGAGTAAGTCTCGTGTGCCCAATACGCAGTCGGTACAGTACGACGTCCATTCGGCGGTCGTCACTATTAGACGAGTGCCATTGTCGGACGGTTTCTTTGATTGTTCGTAATTTATTATTTCTCTTCGCCAGCCACTGGGATTGCCATAGCTCGCGCAGGTTTCGCTTGATTAGCGGGTCATAGTCTCTGCAGGGGACTGCATTTTTTGCTGCGGGCAACTCTGAGAGGGCCACCTGCCTCGACTCCTCATCAGCGAACTCATTGCCCGAGATGTCAACATGACCAGGCACCCAACAGATACACACGAACTTACCATCCTCTTGTAATTTTTTATCGTACTTACTATTCGGCTGATGACGGGGTAGACGCTGTCGTATGCTCGAATGGCCAGCACTACACTCAGTGAGTCGGAGAATATGGTAAAGTTGTTCTCATACTGTCTCTAATGAGGAGCAGCGCCCCGCACACGCCGAACAGCTCGGCGTGAAAATAGAGGTCTCCGGTAATAGTCAGCGTGCTCTAGTTTCACCAGTCGCAGCGGCTGCGTATCCAACTCGGTCTCCCGTTTTAAAGCCATCGGTATAGATGCGGGTAGAGTCACTATGTTGGTCTCTCACGTGATCCCTGAAATAACCCCCCCCCCGGGTGCCGAAATATCCCAACCTAACGGTATATATAAAATTACGCTTTGGCTTAAGCTCAAAGCCAAATCGTTACTGGTAGTGACGATACTATACAGCCTATAGCTCCAATGGCAAGAGTTCAAGACTAAGAGCGCTTTCCCGCTCGTCGTCAGGAATGAGAAATTTCCATGTGCAAGAATGCAGCCTTCACGTTTCTGACATTCGCCGTCCACTGCGAGAGCACTGACCTAAGCAACAATGGGGATATTCGTAGGTCTCAGTTTCCACGCGAGTCTTCCATCTTTGACGCCATAACTACGACAAACTGTGATTGACTAACGAGAACGAACACCAGAGCAAGTGGTTTTCCTAGTTGGAGTGACCGGTCAAGGTGGCTTCTCCTCTATTATATTTTCTTATTTTCCGAGGCGGTCACCTAATGACTGCAATTATCCGCTTGACATGAAATGGCTGGAGGTGGAAATCCCATGTAAACCAAGGGAAATGGTGAGGGGAGGTCTGAAAGAGTAAGGAAGTCACCAGCCTTCAGCTAAGCCATTTCCTGCCGGAACTGAACACCACTATCCCTAGGAATAGTACAAGTTTTAACATCCACAAAAGCGTATAATAGGTACGCAAGGGAGAGCGTTATTGTTCTGCTCGCTGGCTACGAAAAAGCAAGAAGTACTCGCATCTGCAATGTGTAGAAAACTCAAAACTCAATCATACCAGTACGCTGCAATACCGCGGTGATGTGAATATCGCGCTCTGACGCTCAAGAACACCCAGAGAATTTGAGGGTAATAACAATAGCTGGCTGAACTAAGAACGTCGCTTCAGGGTGACTGCCACAGAATACCGTACCACTAAAATCAAGATGAACTTGAAATAGCATTCAAGGTCTTCGTATGAACTATGAATCCATATAAACTATAATTTGATTGACGGAAGTTGTTCACTAGTGATGCATGCAACTATACGACCGCTAATTTTGATAAGCTATTGATAAAAAAACAAGCGTTACAAAATTTAAAATCAAGAGCACATCTCAAATTCAAGCATTTTCGGTAACGCAAGTACACTATCAAGATACAGATCACGTAGTGAATATCAGCGCTATTGTACAATTCCACAAAAAAAACAGATATAATTCACAATCATAAAATGCAATCTTCTAGATATATAGCGTGAGAAACTCACCGCCGCAGTCCAAAAATGCGACATTCAACCTCGTGTTTCACAACTACAAAATTTACCGGCGTGTTATAGTCGTAACGGCAGGAAGTTCGAGTGCTAAACTCATACGAATCAGAGTAGCCTACCGTACGAGAGTTCGAGCCTGTGTACCAGACACGTGAGGTCTTGCGGTGCCTAGCTTGCTGAGTCAGTATTTTGGTTTTCAGATGTTATTTTCTTGCGGGGGTACAGAACCTAACCTGAAATGATCGGAGAGTTGCAGTTGTCGCGTCAGCCTTCAGTCTCTGACGCCATAGCTCTAATAAAATGTAGTCGACTCCAGCCATGCACTACCTTTGAGCCACGGGTATATATCCGCAGCGCGAACCAGTGCATGTGGAGCTCCTAATTGAAGTGTGCGGTCAAGTTCACTTTACCTCTACCTTGCCTTTCACTACTGTGAAATTCACCCACGCCTTTCAATAACTCCGAAAGTCACCCTCATACTTCACAATTGAAATTCACGCACAAGTATTACATGGGTAAAGTTCGCTTTCACACTTCACATGAACAATATTCACCCTCGTATTTCACAGCTGCGAAATTCACAATTGTATTTCACATCCATGAATCCTGCCTCGTCTTTCACATCTATGAAAGTCACCATTCGCAAAACACAGCACAATATTTTGCACAGTACCAACCCAACATCACCGCCCGCCCTCCAACAGCAGCAAATTTTGCCCGGTACCAAAGCCAGTTGTGCGACCCCCAAACGTGCGGAGTGCACTTGAGGCCGCCGCCCCGCAATCGACAGTGAAGGGGTCCGGCGTAAGAAGCTCAAATTCTTCGACAGCCCTGTAGCCAAGGGCGACGCTCTCTTGCAAACAATGGAGTTAAATTCCGGCCTTTTCAAACTCGAGACTCCGTAAAAAATTATACTGAAATACTCGGAAGAATGATCTAGCGCGAGTCCTGAGATATCGCGTTGCTGAGAATCTGACGTTTACTGCTGTGCAAAAATATGAAAAGCTGCCAAGAGAACGGAAATGTTTTATGTTCGCAGGCATGGACGCTGGTGATCTGATCATTTCCACAGCTTAGTCAGTCAGTTCTCTTTTGAAATTTATTGGCTTTCATTTCCCTGTTTTTGAAGCAATATTTGTTAAAATAGTGGAGCAGGGAGGAGACACGCCAGCTTCCGTGCATGCGCGTGTAAGTGGAGTTACCCCCTATCGGAAATTCATAGGCAATTATTCGATGTCAACAGTGCCTGCACCAGACAGTATCGCGGATAATTTTCCGATTGTGTGCATGTGTTCGCTTGCATGTATAATAGAGCAGGTAGCTACTATGACAGACAACTGAGAGTGCGTTTGCCTCATGCACAGGCAGAGTCGGCATGTGCAATAATGAGAGAGTAACCAAGGAAAACAACCACATTCTCTCGTTACAAAACATGCCAAGAAAAAATACCTCATAAAGTAACGAACAAAAGCGCCTCATATATTCTGAAAAAAACACCTCATACATCAACACCCCGCGAATCACCCATCTACCTCCTCCTCCTCCCTCTACCAAACATCACAGACGCTACACCACAGAGGACCATAGCGCGCCCATTTAGCCTACCATTAAACAAAACAATTGGGTGATATTCCCGAGCTCCTTGTTAACATTAGAGCTGGGGGATTTGAGGGTGTGGTGCTGCCCCCGAACTAACCTCCCTTGCCTCCCCTTCCTTGCTTCCCAAGCTACAGTCGACACTGCTACGCCATGCAGTCGGCAATATCGGAATTGCCTACAGTCTGATGACGTCATCCATGGACGTATGAAAAAGTGCGAGCAGAACAAGCAACATTCTCTACACCACGGAACTTTGCTCTAAAATCGCAGAAAACCAAAGTCAAGCACCGGTAAGTGAACGCTGATGACATGATCGGGTGACATCGCCTATGACTGAACGCGGCTCACAGTAATTGCTTTGCTAGTGAACGGGACGGCATTGGCTGCTGTCACCCAACAACGTGACTTGGGAATCACTATTACAAACAAACTACAACACAGTCAGCACGTTGACAAGAGTGTAAAAATGGCAAGAAGAGTACTCGGATTCATCACCAGAAATTTTGAATGGAAGTCCAAGGACATCATCGATGGTTCCCTTGTACAAAGCATTAGTGCGGCCACACTTAGAATTTGCTGTTCAATTCTGGTCGCCACATCTGCGCAAAGACATCGATAACATGGAAAGAGTCCAACGCAGGGCAACGAAATTGATACCTCAGCTGCGAGGCAAGCCGTATGAATGTCGCCTAAAGGAACTGGGTCTAATCTCGAGCAAAAACGACTCAAGGGGCAACAAATAGAAACATTCAAGTATTTGAATGGCTTCAACGACGTTCCTACAACGGGACTCTTTGAAAGAGACCTCAATGATCGCTTGCGAAACAACGGTCAAAAACTTAAGCATAAAGCTCGAGGAATGACCTCAAGTCAGTTCTTTCTGTATTTCATAGTCAGCATTTGGAATAAACTCCCTTCCGATGTTGTTAGTGCGGAGTCAGTCAAAGCTTTTAAAAATCGTCTCGACATACATTGGGAGAGACATCCTCCACAGCTAAGAACTCCTCCTCCAGGAGTCGCAAACTCTTAACGGCCAAATCTTCCGATGGAACCTTAATCCGTTTTCTTCTCTCTCCCTTGCTCCACCTACACAATTTGACATCTCCAAGCGCCTCTTAATTATATATGCGTACATTCATGATCGTCTCTTTGGCAGGGATTCTTACCCTTTTTTTCTCTTTTCTCCAGTCCTCTATATTCTACTAACATAATGGCACTAAGCTCATGGAGGGCCGGGGCGTACGTTCCGGTGTCTGTTTGGGAATGGGCCTATTTGTTCGTCTACTGCCGCCTATCTAATCTAATAATCTAATCTAATATCGTACTAGTTTCAGTTCAGGCCACCATAGACGCCGAGTTTCGTTGCATCCAGGAAGAAAAAGCAGAACGAAGAACCCGTGAGTGGGGACAATAAACCGACAAAGAAAAACAGCTAACCACAGAAAGAACTCACCAGTAGCACTGGAGTCAGGAATATAGCCTATTCATTACCAAACACAGCATGCGTAAAGGCAGTGCTACCGCAGCCAATCACTCATGCACTACCGAGCGTATTGTGAGCACAACACAAGTGGAGACAAGAAAAAACCCTGTATGAAATGCAGTATCGCAGTTGAGTACCATGACCGACCATAGCACGTGTGAGAGCAGCACTTTCGCTACCAAGCACTACACAGCCATCGTCAGCATTTCACAAGCTGTAACTGCTCTCGCCAGGAAGGGAAAAATCCCACAAGCAACCAACTTCGACACTAATTTCCCACGACCCCAACAACAACTGCCGGAGTTGTTGCTCTACAAGTCCGCCTTCAGGCCCTCGTTGACGACATTAAGGGTTGGTTAAGAGTTAACGAGTAGCTTGTTTTTGGCTGTTGATATTAAACGGTTCAACACCCACTTGTGTGTAAATATAAGAGCTTTAACTCACTATCAGCGTTGAACCAATACTAGAGAATTGCACAGCAGTATAATCCAACAATACCAAGCAGTAAAGTATTTAGATTGCTAGTAATTGTTAGAAATTTTGAGATTAATCAAAAAGCCTAAGCTGAGTGAGGAACATAACCCCGTAAGAGGCAATTGATTGAATGACACTTCAAAATTCCTCACCGAGTTATCCTATAGCTACGCCGCACAAAAATAAACTTCAATTGTCAGGTAATAAACAGAATCGAAGACGCTGGCAGACTACATGTACTCCATAACGCTTGAGGATTCACTGTTTTCAAGGTGTTAACCGAAATCTCCGGTGACATGAATCAATTCAGTAGGTACCTACATGCTGGAGGTGAATTGTAGATATATAATAGGCACACTCAAGACAGTGATCATGGATTGTAGTTAGTGGTACATTCCGGCATTGATGATCTTTGGCCCATACATTCTAGACACAAAATGCCTAGGTGGATAGAAAACATTTCGTATAGATACGCGGATTCATAATGTACTTACAAAACTACAACTTATGTAAATACAAAATCTACGGAGAACTGCAACACGATTTCAATAGCACCAAATAAGTTGTACCTCTGAGCAGTAAACAACTCAGCTGCTCGTAAGAAGATAATACGAGCGAATAGAATTACTAAGCAAAACTTGGAACGTTCCCCGAGGAGAAGAATTACCGCAAGGCAAGTTAGCATGCAGAACATGGCCGCACAAGACAAGCTGAAGCACAAGCAACTCTTGGAAATGAGAGTTGAGGAGGGGAGGTAGCAACGCATAATGAGCGCGGGTCGATGAGTGAGTGTTGTGTAGTTCGCGTGAGACGCAGTACGCCATCTCGTGCCACTTCAAAACCCTCAAGAATGATTAAATGATATATAAATGTATATGTATAATTATTCTAAAAATATAAGCTTCGTCCGCTTAGTCTCAAGTCGACCTCAATGCGTGGCACGCACAATGTACGTCCTCTTGTCGGGTAACATTTTGTGTGAAGAAGGTGTGGAGTAACACGCCATCCTCCAGCTACAGAATAATACCAATAGTAAGAATACCTACGTACGTTTGTTAAACCCCTGGCATACCCGGCCGCCGAGAATGAAGACGGGAATTAGCGATAACTTTTCACTGATCATTTTTTTTTTGTTATAATGTTTATGAATGTCATGCAAATGCTATTTACAATGAAGTGAAGATATGAACGCACGCGGTTTCAGTTCACTGAGTAGTACAATACGATCTTCTGTACGAATCGCGCGGGCGAACATCACTCCAAAATTGAAGTGCCTCAGCGTATCACTGAAATGTCATAACGAAACATTCGCGCCTGCCCGAAAAACTTGTAAGCAAAGGAAAAATTCGAGAGGACGAAAACAATGGCCGCAATGAAGCCCCGTTTATTCACTCATCAAAAAAATATCACTGAAGAATTTATTATACTACGCTTCGTTGATCATCTCAACTTGCTTTTTGCAAACTTAGAGCAAACTAGAACGCCTCGTGGCGTAAGACCATCACCCGCGGTAGGAGGCAAATTTTATCGCCATCATTTTTGATGGCGGCTAATCCTAATTTGCTTTTCTTTTTTGCATTGGGCCACTTGAGGGCAGCCCACCAGACTCCCTGCAGAAAATATCAAAAACACAGCTCAATTCCTTCTACCTGTTTTTAA
The DNA here is from genome assembly GCA_001587735.2 of Parhyale hawaiensis. Taxonomy (NCBI): domain Eukaryota; kingdom Metazoa; phylum Arthropoda; class Malacostraca; order Amphipoda; family Hyalidae; genus Parhyale; species Parhyale hawaiensis. The sequence continues at coordinate 18,196,051 of LQNS02278160.1, forward strand.
GTGGAGAGAAAATTTCATCGCCGTCAGTTTTTATGGCCAGCCAATCCAAATTTTTTTTTTTTGCATGGGCCACATCGAGGCCAGCCCACCAGACTCCCTGCAAAACATCATGAACATAGCTCAACTCCTCTCTTTTTGGGTGAGAGCAAATTTCACAACCGTTATTTTTCATGGCCAGCTAATCCCAGTTTTTTGGCATGGGTCACATCGAGGGCAACTCACAAGACTCCCTGCAAAAATATCATGAACATACCTCAACTCCTTCCTCCTGTTTTTGGGAGTTTGGGTGGAGAGTAAATGTCTTCGCCGTCAATTTTTGTGGCCAGCTAGGCCCAGTTTTTTACATGGGTCACATCTAGGTGAACCCACTAAACTCCCCACAAAAAAATTATGAAGATTACTCAACTCCTTCGACCACTTTTTGGGTGGATAGACATACAAATATATATATTTATATATATATCTATATATATTTGCTTAAATCTTCAACGAACACATCATCACCTCTCACTTCGTTTGCGGGTGATAATCAAATACTGATGTGGGAAGCATGCAGATGTTAGCATCCATGAGAGTGTTAATAGATACTTCAGATTATTACGTGATTAGTTTAACCACCGTGGCTGCTAGGGGGATAATTGCAGTGATGCTAATAGGCTAGGAGTCTTCAGTGTGTCGTTTGGAAATCATAATCTATAATTATAGTAAATCTAACACAAAAACTTATGGCGCGCAAGTGTCAACTTATGTGGCCATTGATTTACAACTGGCAGGCACATGGAGAGATCTTTCAGAAGTTTTCCTGGCCTGGATTTCAACGATGAGGCGTCTTTACTTCTGCAGTCACTTACAATTTGGTCCAGCTAATTTTTGTCTCTAGGTTATGAGTGGAATGATACACACGCGCCACACACTCTCGAACTTGGCCTATTTTCCTCGCATCCAACTTCTTCAGAGCGAGACACGAAAGATACAAAATATATAAATGAACTTATACCAACACACGCTTGCGTTTATTACCTCCGCCAACGAGTTACGATTTTATCGACATTCACCGGGCTGTTTGTCTAGTTGTCAGCCTGTCACAAAGATAACTAAACAAGTTATGGACGCGTCTTTATGAAATTTATGAAGATTGTTGGGCATGTTAGGAGGAATAAATGGTTAACTTTTAGTGTGAAGATCCGCGCAACAGTTTGTTTGTATACTTGTTATATCTTGACAACGTAACTCAGACAGTTAGAGACGAATTTTCTTGAAGTTTGCAGCGAATGTTAGGAATTTGATAAGTAAATTGGTATATTTTTGTAATGATCTGTTTCTCTGTTTACCTGTTTAACCGTATATTTATTGTACTTTTTGTTAGTAACACATCCCAAAAAATTACAAAAAGAACATCAAATTTGCAGAAACTGTTAGCAATGTTAACAGGGACAAGTGACTAAATTCTAGTGTAGTCCAGGCTCTGGGGGGAGGGGGGGTGTCTGTATACGTTTCTCTTCACGGCTCTACCATGTATTTTGCTATTTCATATGATGACATTAAAAAAAACAAAGTCGAGTATAACTTTCGCAACTGGTACATTTTTGAGGTGGGGCATGGGGAGGGCACAAAATTATCACGACAGTTTTGGAATCCTTGAAACATTCTTAACAAAACTATAGAGATGGATTCTCCATTATTGCCCTCATAATTTTTTTTAACACAGATGGATTCTCCAATTCCTATTTCGTTGCGATCGCTAACTAAAATATAGGGAAAAAACAATTAAGGGATTCGGTGTTGAGCTGTGATAATAAAATATTATGAGGGCAAAAATGGAGAATCCAGCTGTATAGTTTTGTTAGGAATATTTCAAGGATTCGAAAACTGTCATTGTTTTTATTCTAGCATGAAAACTCATTGAGTTTTATACATTTAAAATTTCCAAAATATACATATATATTTATATATAAACCCCATTATCTCAAAAACTAAGGCCTAAATTGAAAAAGTTGTAAAACAAAATGTGTTTCTTTTTCGAAAATACATATTCTGAGCAAGCTTCAGAACAATCAGTCCGCAGCTGATAATTTTGTGCTCCTTCATGGAAGTCTGAGTTACCCCCCACCCTCAAAAATGTACCAGTTGCGAAAGTTCTATCCGACTTTTTTTTAATATCATATGGAATAGGAAAATACATGGTAGAGCCGTGAAAGAGAAATGTACACAGACACCCCCCTAGAGCCTGGACTAGTGATGATTTATTCATCCTTTTATGAGTTTGTCGTTTCGTTTATCAGAACATAACTCAAAAGTTATTGACAGATCTTGCGAAATCCACAGGACCTGCTTGGAATGTTACGATGGACAATTAATTGCTGTACTTTTTGGAGATGATGAAACAGAAGTCCAGCGTTCAGGAGCAATTTGAATTTTTCGATAACATTGCACTACCTGGCGGATGTAAACGTTCTCAGAGCGCTTCTCTAATTATTATTTTGATTATTGCTATTTTTATTTTTATATTACAATTTCATCACATATTTTTAGTTCTATAGTTTAAGGGCGTTATCGCCTGACCGGCAAAAGAAAGCCCAATAGGGTTCAGTAGTCCGGTACTCTAGTGAAGACATATGCGCTGGCTTCGACCCACTGAATTAGGTTTCAGGCATTAACTCGGAACTAATTACCATGAAGACCTACCGGAATTTAAATTTTGCTTCCGAAATTCGAGTTTTCAGACGTCCCAAGCTGCTGTTAACACCTGTAACAAGATCTAAAATGAGGAAGCCAACGCACGTGCCCCAAGTTCCGGACAAGTTAAGCCCTGTAGGCTGAGCTTAACTTGACAATGATGAGCCACTCAATGACACTGTGAGTCTGCCTACCCCCACAGCTTCTGGGGTCCTATAATAGGACGAAAGACTTGGACTATAGAAGTGGCACAGTATGTACGACCAACAAAACGAAAGCCCCATAGACGGACAATAACCGGATCGGGAGCAGTAAGCTGAGGAGAAAGAAGGGGTTGAACAAAAAATAATAATCATTAATAAAAGTACGAGCGCATCACTGATCACCTGAGGATGCATCAGCTCCTATCCGACACTCAACATGGCTTCCGAAATGGAAGAAGCTGCTTAACAAACCTTCTGGACTTTTTCTCAAAAGTTACAGATACTAATGATGAAGAAAAGGGTGTAGACCTGGTGTATCTAGACTTCCAAAAGGCTTTTGATGAAATCCCTAATCACCGGCTAATGAAAAAATTGGAAGCCCATGGCATCCAGGGTGACTATCTACGATGGATCAAGGCATGGCTTATGGGTCGGCAGCAGCGAGTGAAGCTTGAAGGAGAGTCGAGCGCCTGGACACAGGTATCATCAGGGATTCCACAAGGTAGCGTGCTTGGCCCACTTCTGTTTTCAATTTACATCAATGATCTCGGTCTTAGCATCCGTAGTAAAATCAGTAAATTTGCAGATGATACTAAACTATGTCATCCTGCCACGAAAAGAGCCGAGCTCCAACAAGACCTTGACCGCCTCATGGAATGGAGCGCAACGTGGCAGACGAACCTTAATGTCGACAAATGCTCCGTAATGCGCGTAGGGCTGGTAAACCCTTCCATCCCATTGAAAATGAATGGGACGGAATTGGCTGTCACCCAACGACGAGACTTGGGAATCACTATTACAAACAAACTTCAACACAGTCAGCAAGTTGACAAGAGTGTGAAAATGGCAAGCAGAGTGCTGGGATTCATCACCAGAAACTTCGAATACAAGTCCAAGGACATCATCGTTCCCTTGTACAAGGCATTNAGCAACTGCTGTAATTCCCAACCAATTCTCAATTGCTCATCGAACAAAAACCGACAACTATAATTTGCCAAGTTGTGGGTGAACACACATTTATATTCTCGAAATTGAGTGATAGTGCGTTCAACCAATACTAGGGAATTGCACAGCAGTATAATCCAACAATACCATGCAGTAAAGTATTTAGATTGCTAGTAATTGTTAGAAATTTTGAGATTAATCAGAAAGCCGAAGCTGAGTGAGGAACATAACCCCGTAAGAGGCAATTGATTGAATGACACTTCAAAATTCCTCACCGAGTTCTCCTATACGCCGCACGAAAAGAAACTTCAATTGTCAGATAATAAACAGAATCGGAGACGCTGGCAGACTACATGTACACCATAAAATTATGTTTGAGGATTCACTGTTTTCAAGGTGTTAACTGAAATCTCCGGTGATATGAATCAATTCAGTAGGTACCTACATACTGGTAGTGAATTGTAGATATATAATAGGCACACTCAAGACAGTGATCATGGATTGTAGTTAGTGGTACATTTCGGCATTGAAGATCTTTGGCCTAACCATTCTAGACACAAAATGCCTGGGTGGATGGCAAACATTACGTGTAGATACGCGGATTCATAATGTACTTACAAAACTACAACTTATGTATATACAAAATCTACGGAGAACTGCAACACGATTTCAATAGCACCAAATAAGTTGTACCTCTGAGCAGTAAAGAACTCAGCTGATAGTACGAGCGAACAGAATTGCTAAGCAAAACTTGGAACGTTCCCCGAGGAAAAGAATTACCGCAAGGCAAGTTAGCATGCAGAACATGGCCGCACAAGACAAGCTGAAGCACAAGCAACTCTTGGAAATGAGAGTTGAGGAGGGGAGGTAGCAGCGCATAATGAGCGCGGGTCGATGAGTGAGTGTTGTGTAGCTCGCGTGAGACGCAGTACGCGATCTCGTGGCACTTCAAAACCCTCAAGAATGATTAAATGATATATAAAAATATTTATAATTATTCTAAAAATACAAGCTTCGTCCGCTTAGCCTCAAGTCGACCTCAATGCGTAGCACGCACAATGTACGCCATCTTGTCGGGTAACATTTTGTGTGAAGAAGGTGTGGAGTACACACGCCATCCTCCAGCTACAGAATAATACCAACAGTAAGAATACCTACGTACGTTTGTCAAACCCCTGGCACACTCGACCGCCAAGAATGAAGGCGGGGAATTAGCGATAATTTTTCACTGATCATTTTTTTTTTTTGTTATATTGTTTATGAATGTCATGCAAATGCTATTTACAATGAAGTGAAGATATGAGCGCACTCGGTTTCAGTTCACTGAGTAGTACAATACGATCTTCTGTACGAATCGCGCGGGCGAACATCACTCCAAAATTGAAGTGCCTCAGCGTATCACTGAAATGTCATAACGAAACTTACGCACCTGCCCGAAAAACTTATAAGCAAAGGAAAAATTCGAGAGGACGAAAACAATGACCGCAATGAAGCCCCGTTTATTCACTCATCAAAAAAATATCACAGAAGAATTTATTATCCTTTACTTCGTTGATCATCTCAATTTGCTCTTTGCAAACTTAGAGCAAACTAGAACGTCTCGTGGCGTAATACCATCACCCGCGGTAGGAGCAAATTGCATTGCCATCATTTTTGATGGCCTGCTAAACCTTGTTTGCTTTTTTTTTTTTTGCATGGGCCACATTGAGGATAGCCCACCAGACTCCCTGCAAAAAATATCATAAACATAGCTTAATTCCTTCTAACTGTTTTTGCGCGGAGAGAAAATTTCATCGCCATTATTTTCTAGGGCCAGCAAATCCTAACTTTTTTTTGCATGGGCCACATCGAGGCCAGCCCACCAGACTCCTTACAAAACATCATGAACATAGCTCAACTCCTCTCTTTTTTGGGTGAGAGCAAATTTCACCAACGTTATTTTTCATGGCCAGCTAATCCTAGTTTTTTGGCATGGGTCACATCGAGGGCAACTCACAAGACTCCCTGCAAAATATCATGAACATACCTCAACTTCTTCCAGTTTTGGGGAGTTTGGGTGGAGATTAAATATCTTCGCCGTCATTTTTTATGGCCAGCTAGGCCCAGTTTTTTTACATGGGTCACATCTAGGCCAACCCACTAAACTCCCCACATAAAAAATTATGAAGATTACTCGTAAGCACTTAACGGATTAGTCGTAAGCACTTAACGGCCAAAGCTTCCCAGGCCATCTTAAGCCGACTTCTTCTCACTTCCGCCCCATCTATATTTTCAAGCTCCGCATATCAGCGGCTATCGATCATGCGTGCGTACATTCATGATCATCTCTTTGGCTGTGATTCTTCTCCTCCTTCTTTTTCTTTCTTTTTTCTTCTTTCGTCTTCCATTTTTTCTCCTCTTGTTTCCCAAGTCCTCTACACCCTACTAACATAATGGCATTAGCTCATAGGGGGCCGGGGCGTAAGTTCCGGTACCTCTTTGGGAATGGGCCTCTTGGTTCGTCTACTGCCGCCTAACTAATCTAATATATTGAAACAAGCATACTGGGAACTGAATGGACATCGAAGGAATGACGTTACAAGGGGATGAGACAAGCCACTATAACCTAAAAATATAAAATCTAAGAAAGGAATTTGCATGTAAGACTGAAGTTGCACCAGCCCCGCTCACCGCCAAATGTTTACAAAAGAGATCTTTGTTTCCATCAGGGCAACGGACTGCTCACACCAATCATTTGCAAGTTCGCGCAAAACTGCCTTATCAAGTGTTTGCAACGGACCTTTCTTCGACCGAGCAAAGCTGCCTATATTTGCGAGTGGGCATTTTTCTGGGCGAGAATTACAGAATTCTTGAAGAAATCAAAGAGGGAAAGCGGCGGCAAAGAATTAAAGTGATCGTAAAGGCGCCGTTGCTCAGGCATCTGTTCCACGATAAGGTCCAAACGCCTCCTCTGACGACCACTTCTGAACATATTTTCACAGGAGCGCCAGTCTCAAATAAAGACTTGAGCTCAGCTGAGTATTTTTAAGGAACAATTTCTTTATTCGCGCACTTTGTTGGGCGCAGCGTGACAAAGGGCTCCAGCCAAAATATTCGGCACCAGCCCAAGCTTTGTATTTCAATAAAATTCGCCGCCAACACCTCGCACCAAAGGCGAAAAAACGGGGGAGTGCACCCAAGAAATCGGGCGAGAAACGTGCCGCCGTACTTCAACACGGCGCCCAAACGATCGTAATTTGCTTCCTGCCAGGAATTTCTCCAAAGAAACCCAGTGATTATCTCTCTGAAGAAGCTCATTCGCTAAAATAAGTGCGCAAAAAACCCGCTCTGTTGCAGCAAAGAAGGTGACGTATGCGCAGAGCGCACGTCCATTCTCTACCAAATTTTATTTAAAGTTATTGCAAGTAGCTTTCTTTGTTTCCAGAAACTCATTCGACTAAAGAAATAAGTAAAATAACATACCTACAATATTACGGTAATGACAATTGAGGAACGAAAACAGCACGAAAAATGTTAGCAAAAAGGATTAACACATTGTTAGCCTGTAGCAGCCATGACGTGAAAAAGAAACCGTAAAATCGAAACGTTAACTACACACTCTCATAAGGAAAATGAAGCTATTTTATAGTGCTGTAATAGGCACTATAGAATTCATCGAAAACGTTACACGGTACAAAATTAGGGGCAGCGCAACAGTAAAATTACATCAAAAGGAAAGAGAATATCGTCGTATCCTTCCATACTATACTAGACTGCATTGCTGCCAATGGTTTGGAGTATGTGTGGAACAGTAGGCCTACACGTTTGAGTGTACAGACCCTAGGACATTAAGACTTAGCTACCTACTTTTGACTTTTCTAAAGAGTTATTAGATTTGTCGAATTCTCCAAATATGATGAGTAGGATGCATCAGCCTTTGGCTTAGCGATAAGCGTATTGCTCTGACGCAGTCCAGAATTTCATGTTAAATATGTAATGCGAAGTTACAATAAAGTGACAAAGAATTTAAAACTTACGCAAACGTTTTGGCTCATACCTGCACGGTGCTTTCAAGATAAAAAAATACAAAAAAAGGGTAAGATGTAGCTAATCGATGCAATAGCCATTAAGATATTTAGAGCCGACAGGCAAGAAATCAGATGAATTAATAGCTAGTAAGAGATAAAAAAAAACACAAAATTAAAAACGAACAAATACACTGCATGGGGATTCAGTAACATCGGCGATGTTCTCCCACATGCAGTGCTTATCAATATAAGTTGATATCTTTTGCATTATTGATTGCGAATAACTTTTATTCGTATTTGAGCCGTCGGAATTCACTATTAAATAGCTCTTTCTGCCACGCAGTGGACAACGAATCTTTTATATTAAATGAAAAGCAGTGATTTTCGCTTTATAGATGTCCAGCGAGCTTTAAGGCCGAGCTGTAAAATTTCAACATTGTCTTCATGCAGTAAACCAACCAACTTTGATATCTACATCTTCCGTGACTCTTACTCTCAATTTACTACAAAAAAGTTCATAGCACGAACCCTCGTTAACAGAGCCCTTAGACACTCCAGAGTACTGAAGCAACTGGACTAAAAACGTACTTTTTCCAAAATACTGCAGGTAATTCGATAAAACTGCACACATTCCCAACGCCATAGGTACGTCTTTTGTGTAAGAAACCTTACGATAGCTACTGAGCACAAAGATCATTTTGACGATGTATAAGTAGTCATAATTCAAGTTATCAGCCGCACTCGAATCGATCACCGAAAGCACAATATTTGTTCAATAGCACTTTGCGTTCTAAACAATGGACGAACTGATAATAAGAATCAGTGTATTTATTCGATGCACATTCATGGCCAGAACACACAAGTAGAGCAGTGAAAGCAACACTTCACCGACGTACAAACCAATCCAATATTCAGTGGGAGCCAATAACGAGGCAAGTTGGTCCTTCAATCACAGAAATCACACCACCAATCCATTCATATAAAAGGAGCATTGTTCGAGTAAATGACCACAATAAATATACCGCTTTCATAACTCACTGCCCCGAAATATCCGCACACTAAACAGATTGCATTAGATTACACGTTAGCCTCGGCTTCCACAAACACTACGACATGATTCAAGAGAGAGAAAATAAATGATGTATGTAAAGTACTGTAAGTAAAAGAAAACTTGAGCTCTTCGGACGACCGCCAATTGGGAACAGCAAGTCGGAAATTAAGAAAAACGATAAAAGATACAGGTAGGATAAATGTGGAAGATCCACGACGCAAAGAGAGCACTGAAACATGGTGTTGCGATTTTCTGGCTCAGGGCAAGGTGACCCATGAAGTTTAACTCACTCAACAAACATTATTACTTCAATGTAGAAATGGCTGTGAGCTTCCAAGCAAGCTGCCCAATTGCGACAGATGCGACCATCACTGCAAGACAGTTACCACAGCCGCCAACACCAGACAGAGAAAATACACGACCGAGCACAACCAAGTACTATATATCAGCACTGAAAATCCACACGCAAATGGCTGTTAAGCTTCTTACCCGGCTACACAAGGTGACAGAAGGCAATGGTCTCCTCCGTACGGCGGTAGCATCTGAGGCGGTCACCAGACAAAAGAATGACACTCGTACAAGAACGGACACAACCAAATATTGCAGAACTTACACACAATGGTTGAAAGCTTTTAACCCAGCGACACAAAGTGACAGAAGCTACGGTCCCGGCACCGCAGTCACCTCAGGGGCAGGACCAGACAAAGAAGTCATAGGTCGTTCATCAAAGTTTTTGGGTTCGCAAGGGTGGGCGAGGTAGAGGGAGGCAAGGCTGCACCTGAGCACCTCCAAATTGTCTTTAGTGCAGCAGCGAGGGGAGCTTTGAGGGAGAGGGAAGGGTGAGCATAGGGTCCGCGAAGTAAAATTTGTCTACAGCACACAGTTTCTTAGTCTCACTCGCCCTTACAGTTGAGCGACAAGCCTCTGGTTAAACGGCTCATACCCCTGAACAGAAAGGGGCTTTAAAATAGAGAAAATGAAATCAAAACGTAAAATCAAATACGATGAAGAGAATGGAGAGCTCATCGCGACACGGGCAGAATCAGTACTATACAATAATCCACGTCGTGTTTTTATTTATTTATAACTATATTTATATCTTTCCTGTCACGCTCTATGGGAATAAGATAGGAGAAAATTCAGATTTTAAAAGGCGAAAAAAAAGTTGGGTACCTTGGAATCTTTTTCTTCAGTGTTAGATAGGGGAAAAAAGAACTCTGTCTGCTTGCCCCTTTGGCAAAAAGAACAGTTGGGTACCTTGGAATCTTACATACATGGGAATAAGATAGGAGAAAATTCAGATTTCAAACGGCGAAAAAAAAAGTTGAGTACCTTGGAATCTTTTTCTTTAGTAATAGATAGGGGAAAAATGGAACTCTGCTTGCCTCTTTTTGGCAAAAAGAAAAGTTGGGTACCCTGAAATATTTTTCTTTGGTAGGTGGTATTAGATACAGGAAAAATGAGGCTTCGGACCGACGGACAGACAGAATGCTGAATTTACATTTAAGAAGCCTTCTAAAGAGTAGGTAACAAGCACAGGAGACGACGGGTGGTTTTGGTAAAGTGTTAATTTTTTGCCGTCATTTATAATGACGGCACGGGCCACTAGTTCTTTTGATAAATCACAAGTTCTTATGAACATAAATGAAAAGAGAAACCCCATCAACGTCCCTGCTGCCGAAACCAACTGAAAGCTCTTTTGACAATGCTTGGCAACAACAGACGATCCGACACATGAAAAAAAATAGGAAGTTTCTTACCTCACAAAACATGACACTTCGCGTTCGTGAGCAAGATACCCAGGGCAATACAGCAGAAATTCACCGCTAAATATAACATACCTACCTACCGATACGTGTTCAAGAGAGTAGCACTACAGGACTTTATAAATTTATATGGGAATCACACAAGTAGGGACTAGTTCGACCTGGAAGACAGATCGGTCTCGGCAGACAGTAGAGTATGTTGTTTACCTCACAGTGTCCGATCAGAACAGGCTCGGTTCAGCTAGGAAATAGGTCTCGAATGTTTTAGGCACACACCTTAATCTGGATATAAGATGGCTCATATAGCTACTATACTATAGAGGCACCGATGGATATTTACAGGCCTAACAGTACAAGACTTGAGGCTCAGAACCAGCAGGAGATGTTAAGTGCCAATGCCAGATCTAAAACATTCAGCCCGCGATGTCAACAATAGCTAGCGCAAGATATAACGTCGGGGGACAACACAAAAGAAGGCAACCAATGAGACAAAGTTGACAAAAGCCATCCAAAAGGTGAAACCTCGCTGCAACATAATGCAGTCACAAGCACAACTTATGATCGGACGGTCAGCTCGCACGTCGTCCCGATAAAGCGGGTCGCGTTGAGTTGAGCAAGCGAGTGTACAATGTGGCCTCGACATGAGATATATAGGACATCAACGTAGATCCCTTGGACAACGACGTTAGCGTATTAGCAGAGTCAGTTCTACGTAACAATCTCGTGGCCGAATTTTATAGCTAAAAAATCGACTGCGACATTAACCAATCGGAAAATTAAAGACGATTATCGCGAACTATCCGATACTGTCCTTATAGACAGTCGATCATTGCCTAAGAATTTCTGTTAGGGTATGAATCAACCTGACAACATCGCTATTTTTAGGGTACTTGACACGCTAAAAAAAAAAAAAATACAGTCGACAGCGGACGTAAATGTTGACGGTATTTTATAACCTTTCAATTAAAAAAAAAAGTATCAACACCACTCAGTTTAAAAAATGCAAGTACAGTACCAACAGTAGAACTGCAGTGCTCGACCCTGTTACGCTCCATAATCACCAAAAAATTAGTCGACAGTATCAACTTTGTTTACCAACGTCTTGTACCAGCAGTACGATGAAATCCTTCAAATAGGACCTACTTGTTTCATGCAGTTCCACTATTACAAAATATGTACTTCCTGGTACTCGATAAAGGAACTCTTGCATCAAACGTACATACGCCAAATAGGTACGCACCGAGAAGAAAAAATTCTGAACCTAAACACCAAAAAGAGGAAAAAACCTTTATTGAGGACTGCCAGTGTACAGACTCCAGTTATCGACGTTGTGACACGGCCTTAGCCATCAGGAAAGAGAATTTATGGAGTCGAGTACGCGCACACGTGCCAAGAATGCAGCTGCTGGCGACAGCCCATGCACGCGAGTCCCCCTCGAGACAAGGAACCACGCACGACAAAGCTCCCCACGTTGGCGACGTAGCACCGAATTATGCACCCGAGTTAGGCTCGAGTTAGGGCAGTTAACGCAGATATGTCACTCAAGTATGGCAAGATGTTGCTCTGTACTTGCGCATTATGGCTGCACCGGCTGCTGTGTGCCGCGACATCACGTCCAAAATGAGATGCTGCGCACAGTGAAGGCTACAAGGAAGTGAAAGACCTCTAGAGAATACAACACACAAGATACACACATAATAGATGCGAGCACTCCTCTTGCGCCAAAGCAACGTAAGAAACTTATGCTCCTGTCCAACAGCTGGAGGCTGCAGAAGTTCATTTCAATCCACCGTCATGCACACTTGGGACAAGATGCCACAAGGAAGAAGTAGGTATTTTCACCTTTGAGCATCTCGGTGTACATTTCAAGTAGGTACAAGTTTTTAACGAACAAAGATATAATAAAATTAGTAAAGAAAATAGTTTTGCGGCTTATGCAACAGTCTAGCCGTAAGCGTTACACGGTTCTTCCATATAACCCCAAAACATTAAGTATGTAATTATTACGAACACCTTATTTTCATGGTACGACTTCTGTTCTATATCACGGAAATGCTCTGAAGGTGTTTTCTACTCGTTGAGAACGACGGCATTAGTTTTACAACAAGCACAGCAGAACACTAAACGAAACGTAAAAAGTCTGTACGTTAATTAAATACACCGTACAATCCAGCGTGAAAACATTTCGAGCTCTTACCGAAGTGCGAAATGAACTGGAGAAAATAGCACACATTGCAGCCGACCCCATGACAGGGGTTAAGAATGAGTCAGGTAAGGCAGTTATTCACAAACACACAACAAAATTAACAAACTACTGTGTGCGCATTTTTTTTACACCGCCGATATTACAGTAAATATATTAAGTCACAGTAAAGCCATTGAGATGAAAAAGTGCTGCAGGTTATGTAGTAAAAAAAAACTATCGCTTGATATCGAAGGGAATTCTTATATTCAGTATTTATAAAAGTGACCGAAGTAAATCAATAGAAAGCGATAAGCTAGGAGGTGTATAAATATAAAGTAGGCTACATAAGAGGCAAGAAGAGTACAAAAATAAAACAGGCTCTGCATAGGATCGGCTGCAAAAGAATCGGAACTCATCAACGGACGCGATTAAGAGAGCACGTCGGAAACGCAGGCCGCTTCAAAGACAGAACAGGAGCGCGCTCTGCAAAAATGAAGATGAGTCCATCAAGATAAAAAATACACGAAGCAATCCCAGTGAAGGAAAGGAGAGAGGCAGCAACAAGCAATTAGAGAGAGCAGTTTTGAAGAGGACTTTTTTGTGGAGCGAGAGAGCAGGTGTGCAACGACAGCCTTTGCTGGTGTGTGCGTGGCGAGGTGCGGAGAGCAGAGGGCCTGGCGGGTGCACCAAGCGTCGCCGTGGACGGAAGCGTATGGTACAGCGGCGGGGCTTCCTAGCCCTAATTAGGAACAGCGTACTTCATAAATACTAGTCCAAACTATGGTATCCCTCAGGGATACCAGGATTAACAGGGTTAGGCTATTTACTGCTGAAATGAGATTTTTTACGAATAGCACCAACTGTACATGACGTCCACAAATGTACTTACACACTAGGCATTAAAGGGTTACCGTACTAAGCTGAGATATCTCGTGGTGTTTTCTAGAGATTCTGGACTTCCTGTACGATAACTCGTGTTTTCTTATAGTCTAATAACGGAAATCGCAGTCATCTTCAGCTTCTATGTAGGTACCTTAATAATATTATGGCGTCAAGAGCACCTACCATATTTTCAATGCATCAGATTCAGTGTGAACGCACTACTAAAGAAAAATATCTTACAGCGCCGAATACCTATCCTCTGCATGAGAAGGTTCGTGCAATGACATTCCTACGAAGAAAAGAAGCTCGGTTTGGCTTTTTCCAGCAACCGTTCGACTATCCAGAAACTGTGCGGAATTTTGTCTTAATATTTCGCTACGTTCTCAAGGTGTCAGTCATCTATTCGCGGGGACTGCAATAGTGCAGAATCATTCTTAATCTGATAGCATGAATACAGTTGCACAATATTTTCTCATACTATACTTAGGTACATTCAACCTTGGTCACAAATAAAATGCAACATTCATATCAAAAGCATGAAGGGGTCAGAAGCTTAAAATGGCGAAAAAATTACCTCCAATTCGACAAGCAACATTAAAAACAAATATATTCTGAGAGAAGGTTAACTTTTCATTTTTGGAATTATTAAACAAAATTAGTTTCGGTCTATTGGCCACGGCTGCTGCTTCAGATCCATAAAGAGTCGGACAATGTTGCGAACTAAGAGTCGGAAGAAAATTAGCAATGAACGGCATGGTACATTGGTGACGGAGTCGGAAGCCTCTGGGTGTACGGGGTTAGAGTCTGACACCAGATGGACCCCAGAGCCGGCCCTGCAACTTGGGTGGAGTTTAGAGTAAAAGTGGGGCGTATCCCGCTGATGGACCGTCCAGAAATGACGATATTAACCTAATTACGACCAAATGAATACAATTTCGATTTCTCGTACCAATATCATTGTTGATAACGTCCGTGATGGAACTCGAATACACGCTAATTGTGCCTATATCCATGATCGATATTTGCACGTGATACCGTGACACAAACACGTGGGCCCAATAATGACGTCTCAGTGACATTAGTTTACCCACGAAAACAGAAAGGGTACGGTAAGTTTAGGTAATTAGTGTATTGCATGGAAAAGTTAAACAGCGAACGGTGCATCTTGCCTGATGCAGGGACCACACCATACAATCAATCACACACTCAACTGACGAGCGAGCATTCAGCGCGCAAGTCATTCAACTCAAAGTGCTTTCCAGGAGTATCTAGGATACAGACACGCGCTGTTCTGGGTGACGCGGGAGCTGAATGTCTGCTAATAAGGCCAGAGATTGCATGACGCTGCCCCGGCACGATGCGTTGCACTGGTATATATTTCAGTAGATAGAGACCATAAAAATGGCACTTCAGCAAGCAGGCGGTGTCCGGCAGTGAGCAGCATGAGCGCGGGACGACCGAAATGAAGCCGGGGCCATCAAAGAGCGTTCGCTGGGCCGCGCCATGTGGGAGATCTGATTGAAGGGGACCGTTGACAGGCAGATTGGATCTGTAGGAGAGGGAAGAANAGTGCAACACCATCACTGAGCATCACCCTTCGCCCCTCCCACTGTGGCCTGTGACCTGCCACGCCATTGGCTGCCTTGAGACTGTACTTGCTGAAAGGTTCAGGAAAAAAATTCGCGCGCCCGGTACGGTGCTTTGCACTTTTATCTAGTCCGCTAATAAGCTATGCGAGATTGCATGGTGCTGCCCGGCACGGTGCGTTGCACTTATATCTAGTCCGCTAATAAGCTATGCGAGATTGCATGGTGCTGCCCCGGCATAATGCGTTGCACTTTTACTTAGTCCGCTAATAAGCTATGCGAGATTGCATGGTACTGCTCCGGCACGATGCGTTGCACTGGTATATATTTCAGTAGATAAAGACCATAAAATGGCACTTCTGCAAGAAGGCGGTGTCCGGCAGTGAGCAGCATGAGCGCGGGACGACCGAAATGAAGCCGGGGCCATCAAAGAGCGTTCGCTGGGCCGCGCCATGTGGGAGATCTGATTGAAGGGGACCGTTGACAGGCAGATTGGATCTGTAGGAGAGGGAAGAACTGCAATGGGAACATGAACGACAAAGGCAGTAGCAAATGTAAAACGGTAAACTGCTGTAGAAAGCAACAATTACCGGGAGCTAATGACATCAGACGACAAAAATACGCCAAGGATGAAGAAGGGACAAATGGAACGGAAAGAGACTGCAAGGGTAAGGAGAAAAAATCCGCGACACAAGAGGGGAGCAGGTAGTGCAACAGACAGCGACGAAATGAAGATATGGGGCGAATGACTATGAAATCGACGAGTGGAAAATCCAAAATAAGAAACACGTGGTCCGTGGACGGGGCAAATGACTACGAAATCGAGAGGAAGCTCCAGACAGAAGAAGCACGAAGATGCGAGGCAAATGACAACGAAATCGTTTAGTAGAAAACTACCATGCAGAAGCAACATGTGGATGTGGGGTGGATTTCTATACAATCGTCGAGTGAAAATTGCGAGAAGAGTATGTTTAGGAAATTGTCGAATAGAGAACTTCAAATAGAAAAATGTGAAATTTTGCCAATTGCAGCCTCAAAAATATTTCCTTTAAGGCAATAATGCGAGACAAGGAAAATGGGGAACCGGGTATCATAGTTGAAATCAAGGAAAAAACTAAGTACAAGGAATTGCGTAACAAGAAAAAAAATAATGAAATCGGACTATATTGGACTGAGACAACAAACTGCATATAGGCGAGCAACAGGGTTGGTGATTTTTTTTAATAAAACAAATTAAAAATCAATGATTTTTTATTTTATGTTTTATTTGATTTTTTATTTGATTTTTCATTTTTTCATAATTTCTTAATGTGAAATGATACAATAATTCTTCATAGTTCTTCTACAGTGTGATAAAGATACTCATAAAACAAGTGCTTTCCTGCTTTCCTTGTGCTCCAAATTTTCAACACACAGTGAAACAACACAAACTAAGGCAATTGCAAAAAATCATGTAGGGTACTAAAAAATCTAGTGTAGTAAATGGTCGAGTAATAATTACGGTAGTTATCAGCCATGCAGTTGCTGAGAAAATAATGGTAATATAGCTTCACGTTTGGAGATTTTGGAGATGATAGGAAACTCAGTAAAATATACATGCAGGGAGGTAAATGATTTTTTCAGTTGTCTAACCAAATTTTTCCAAGAGTGGTGAACAAGTTTAAGTTGCTTGATTGAGTGAAAATGCAAAGGTACAGCAAACCGAATTTAACAAGAGATTCATAGCATCTCACTGTACAGCTGTGAAGGCAACACTGAAAGGTAATGAGTAATGACACAAATATTTCTGCAGCAGCAGCAGCAATAAATTATATAAATAGCTACCATAAAAATACAAGCATTCACTTTCTCTTGTTTTAATTATGTAGCTAGCAATGTAGAGGTATAGGTTGATCAATTCTATTAAGGGGAACCTGAGGTAAGGTGAACAAAATGGTGTTGTGTTCCCTAATTGCTTATAACAGCCAATCATTTGATAGCGTAAAAACATTCCATTTCATGGAAAAAAAAACTAAAAAACCATGATAATTTAAAAAATCATTCTTTTTTTTCTATAAAAAATCAATTGATTTAATCAAATGATTAAATCAATTTGATTTATTGAATGCCAACCCCGATAAATGCTCGTAAGTTAATAATTTGATACTATAAAAATATTTCATTTAGAGGAACAATAACATAGACTAAATAGCTACATAAAAAACCAATAATTTTTTTACGAAAAAAATCAATTGATTTACTCAATGCCAAACCTGCTGCAATTGTAGTTACCTAGAGAGTGGCTCATTAGATCATAGATTAGATTTTATAAAAGCATTGAAATATTTAAATACCGTGAAAATTTACATTTAAGCATGAACTTCCTCTTGTTTTAACTAGCTATGTAGAGGTATATGTTGTTGAATTCTTTCAAGGGGAACCATTGATTTGTTGAATGATAGAACTGGTGTTGTGTTGCATAAATGCTGACAAGAGTTAATCATTTGATAGTGCAAAAATATTTCATGTCATGAAAAAATCAAATAGCTACACAAGAAAATCATTATTTTCTAACAGAAAAAATTGATTTAATCAGTTGATTAAACAAATTTGATTTAATCAATGGCAACCCTGCTGCAATGGTAGTTACTTAGACAGTTGCTCATTAGATGATAGATTTGATTAAATCAGAGCATTAAAGTATTTAAATATCATGGAAATTTAAGCATGTGCTTCCCCTCGTTTTAATCAAAGGTAATACAATGGTATTACCGTATGGGGCGGGGTCTCCGATAGCTCAGCCAAACGACTAATAATTACAATGAACGATGTACTGCGAATTATTTTAAATGTTAAAAAAGATCACAACGGTATCCCGCAAATGTNGAGCAGCATGAGCGCGGGACGACCGAAATGAAGCCGGGGCCATCAAAGAGCGTTCGCTGGGCCGCGCCATGTGGGAGATCTGATTGAAGGGGACCGTTGACAGGCAGATTGGATCTGTAGGAGAGGGAAGAACTGCAATGGGAACATGGACGACGAAGGCAGTAGCAAATGTAAAACGGTAAACTGCTGTAGAAAGCAACAATTACTGGGAGCTAATGACATCCGACGACAAAAATACGCCAAGGATGAAGAAGGGACAAATGGAACGGAAGAGACTGCAAGGGTATGGAGTAAAAATCCGCGACACAAGAGGGGAGCAGGTGGTGCAACAGACAGCGACGAAATGAAGATATGGAGCGAATGACTATGAAATCGACGAGTGGAAACTCCAAAATAAGAAACACGTGGTCCGTGGTCTGGGCAAATGACTACGAAATCGAGAGGAAGCTCGAGACAGAAGAAACACGAAGATGCGAGGCAAATGACAACGAAATCGTTTAGTGGAAAACTCCCATGCAGAAGCAACATGTGGATGTGAGGTGGGTTTCTATACAATCGTCGAGTAAAAATTTCGAGAAGAGTATGTTTAGGAAATTGTCAAATAGAGAACTTCAAATAGAAAAATGTGAAATTTTGCCAGTTGCAGCCTCAAAAACATTTCCTTTAAGTAATAATGCGAGACAAGGAAAATGGGGGACCGGGTATCATAGGTGAAATAAAGGAAAAAACCAAGTACAAGGAATTGCGTAACAAGAAAAAAAGAATAAAATCGGACGATATTGGACTGAGATAACAAACTGCATAGGCGAGCAACAGGGTTGGTGATTTTTTTAATAAAAAATAAAAAATCAATGATTTTTTTATTTATTTTTTATTTATTTGATTTTTTCATATTTTCTTAATGTGAAATGATACAATAATTCTTCATAGTTCTTCTACAGTGTGATAAAGATAACACTTACTCATAAAACAAGTGCTTTCCTGCTTTCCTTGTGCTTAAAATTTTCAACACACAGTGAAAAAACACAAACTAAGGCAATTGGAAAATATCAAGTAGGGTACTAAAAAATCTAGTGTAGTAAATGGTCGAGTAATAATTACGGTAGTTATCAGCCATGCAGTTGCTGAAAATATAATGGTAAAATAGCTTTAAGTCTGGAGATGATAGGAAACGCAGCAAAATATACATCATGCAGGGAGGTAAATGATTTTTTCAGTTGTCTAACCAAATATTTCCAAGAGTGGTGAACAAGTTTAACCCTTTGCCTCCTGATGGCATCATCAGATGCCAGTCTCTATTTTTCCCTATACAAAAGCTATGCATCATGTAAATTACCCAAGACACTGACGGCATCTGTAGTAGCCGATACAAAAAAAAAATACTGTTTTTGCAAGTAAAACTAAATTTTTTCCCAAATATGTGTTTAACTAACCTATTTTTCATAAATTTGCCCAAAAAAAGTAAAAAAAAAACGTTATCTGAATTTCAGGAGGCAAAGGGTTAAGTTGCTTGATTGAGTGAAAATGCAAAGGTACAGTACATCGAATTTAACAATAGATTCATAGCATCTCACTGTACAGCTGTGAAGACAACACTGAAAGGTAATGACTAATGACACATAAATATTTCTGCAGCAGCAGCAGCATTAAATTATTTAAATAGCTACCATAAAAATGCAAGCATGCACTTTCTCTTGTTTTAATTATGTAGCTAGCAATGTAGAAGTATAGGTTGATGAATTCTATTAAGGGGAACCTCAAGTAAGGTGAAAAAATGGTGTTGTGTTCCATAAATGCTTACTTATCACAGCCAATCATTTGATAGCGTAATAACATTCCATTTCATGAAAATAACTAAAAAATCATGATCATTTAAAAAAATTACGATTTTTTCTATAAAAAATCAATTGATTAAATCAATTTTAATTATTGAATGCCCACACAGATAAATCCTCGTAAGTTAATTTAAGTGTAAAAATATTTCATGTTGAGGAACAATAACATAAATAGCTACATAAAAAATCAAGATTTTTATGAATAAAATCAATCGATTTACTCAATGCCAAACCTGCTGCAATTGTAGCTACCTAGAGAGTGGCTCATTAGATCATAGACTAGATTTTATCAAAGCAATAAAATATTTAAATACCGTGAAAATTTAGATTTAAGCATGAACTTCCTCTTGTTTAAACTAGCTATGTAGAGGTATATGTTGTTGAATTCTTTCAAGGGAAACCATTGATATGTTGAATGATAGAACTGGTGTTGTGTTGCATAAATGCTGACAAGAGTTAATCATTCGATAGTGTAAAAATATTTCATTTCATGAAAAAACGAAATAGCTACACAAGAAAATCATGATTTTCTTATAGAAAAATCAATTTATTTAATCAGTTGATTAAATAAATTTGATATAATCAATAGCAACCTTGCTGCAATGGTAGTTACTTAGATAGTGGCTCATTAGATGATAGATTTGAATAAATCAGAGCATTAAAGTATTTAAATATGAAAATTTAAGCAAGTGCTTCCCCTTGTTTTATTATATAGGTATATATAGGTCGTTGAACTCTATTTTTTGTCTGTCGTTGTGTTGCATAAATACTGAAAAAGAGTTGATCGTTTGATGGTGTAAAAGTATTCCATTTCATGAAAAAAATTAAAAATCATTATGTTTTATGAAAAATCAATTGATCAAATCAATTTGATTTAATCAATGCCAACTCTGGCGAGCCATGCAGTATAAAAAAAACTAAGCAGCGACAGCGAAACTACAAAATACAGTTACTGTTATTACCATTTATGCTAGTTTGGGCCTCTAGTTTATCCTCATAGGTATTAGGCGTCAAGAGAGTGAAAGAAGTTCGCCAGTAGTAAGTCTAGTGTATCAAGGCAAGAAGGGAAGCCATGCACGCAAGGCCAGCTTATATGTAACGCTTTGTGTGGAAAATCGACCAAGAGCAGAACCAAAACCGTCATCCTACAGAGAAGAAAATATAAAGAAGCGACGACAGCTCTAGTCCGCGCGTGATGAACGAGGGCTGGCAGCTGCAAGAGGGGAGACGGCGATGGTGGAAATCGGCAAACACTTTGTCGGATTTATGCTAAGTCGATAATGAGATTAGTCGCAACGCGGATTCATCTAATGTAATAACCCGATACTACTTACGTGGATACTTGCATGGTCTCCGGAACGAGGTCCAAGGCGTCGCTCTGCACGTTACTCGAGGGGTGGAAAAGTACGGTAGATTCTGTACGTAAATCTAAAAGATATGCGTACCCTACGTAAGTATGGAGAGGTACTTTCTATGAATTAATAGACCCGGTCTATTCGCTACCCGATGAATAGAGAGGTATTTCATTTTTATAAATCAACTCGTTTTGCACGCGATCCGACGGTGGTGATGGAACACAAATATAACGGCTGTCAGCCATCGTCATCATGACTTATCACTATCATCAGTCAAACAAATTAGGCCTAAAAACACTCTTGAACTCGCCCTTAAAAGACCTAAACAAAACATGGATGGCTGCTGGACGCAATACCATTGTTGAAACGTAAAAGTGGGACGGCGCTATTGGCTTAACAATATCCGTGTCGAATTGTCTATCTAAATTATGTATTGCACGGCTTCAAATTAACAGGCAGCTCTGAAATAAATAGAGCAACATATTAACCTTAATTACCATTGGTATCTCGCTAGCGCAACTATTATGTAACTAAATAATAGTGATGTCAGAGATTCCGGCTATCGTAGTTGGTTGAGGGCTAAATAGGAAGACGGACCAAGCATAGTACAGATAATTACATGGAGAGAAAACCGAGTATAAGATAGCCTAGAATTCTACTTAGTTATCCTTCACGTTCAACTTAAACGTAAAACAATATATTTGAAAATGCAAATGCATTCCATCCTATTGCCTTAGTAACTGTTCGCAAAGCAACGAATTTTTAAACGCTTCTGGACTGTGTCGCGTAAAAATTAAGAGAACAAAGCAATATTAGAATATAATGAAGGAGGGAGCAGACGAGAAGAAAAATCGACAGGGTAGGAAGGGCTGCGAGGAAGGAAACATGCGCAGCAGCAGCAGCAACTCAAGTAACAACGATACATCAGAGGTGGGAAACGCTGAATAAGGCAGCGGAACAACAAAGGCGCGAAGAAGCAGTAACAGTAGAAGGCAGAAAGTAATACCAAAATAGTAACAATAGACAAAGGCAGAAAATAGTAATAGAAAACTCACGGTACAAGAGGGGCAGGAAAAAATAGAAAAATAATTACCCTAACATAAATTTTTAGCACCCCAGCAGCTCGTTTATGGTTTTAGCTCCTAGTCCAGAATACTGTTAGGTTGACGGCGCAGGGGAGGAATTATCGGGGAACTAACAACCTAGCAGGAAATTACTGCAAGTGATAATTTAAGCATGAAATAGAAGCAAAAGTAACAACGGCACACAAGGAACAAGAAACGACAGCGAAAGTAACAACAGCACACCAGAAGCAAGAAACGGCAGCAAAAGTAATAACGGTACACCAGAAACAAAAAAAAAACAGTCGAAAGAGCAGTAGAGTTACACTAACGACAGACAACATAGAGTTGCAGTACGGTATAACAAGGGCACATCGGTGACCGCAAACAGCAACGAAAGGAACAACGACACACCAGAAACACTGACACACGCAGCACGGCTCGATTAACAGAGACGGGAAAAGTTATTGATCAGCCATAGCGCCATTGCAGGCGCAGCTGAGCAGCGCCGCAGAGCTGATGCACGCAGAGATATGCCGCCGTGGGTGGCTGTAGCACCAAGCGAAACTCTTCTGCTGTGGCCGGTGGTGCTGGTGGTGAAATGGCTTATGCCAACTCAGGAAACTGAGGTGGTGTAGTAAACATGCCGACACCTACCCAACTATGGAGGATGTGCTTGAACCTAGCTGTACCTATTGTTGCACTTCCATTTAGGCGCAAAATGTTAATTTATTTCGATACACAATAAAGTGAAATACTTTTCAGACAGGACGTCTCACCTTATGGCTAACGTACTGGGAAAAGTCGATCCGCGTGACGCGCTTTATCGTCATCATTGCGCCACTACTGGCAGGAAAATAGGCCCAACACATCTCCATGAGACGAAAAAGAAGAAGAACAAAGAAAAAACTACACGTGTGGACGGTTTCCTCCGATGTTGTCCACACGGGAGCAGGTAAGAGTTACATGAGGTCACTCAGCAGCATCGGCGCAACGCCTCGAGGTGCAGGAAGAGAAGCAAATAATACCTACCTAACACGACCAACTCATCTTTCACAGTAATATTAAGGCCAGATGCACCGCCCTCTGCGATAAAACACACTGGTTATTCCTGGGTTTATAAGGCCCGCAGATATTCTGACTAGGGCCGCTCCAACAGTAGGAAGGACTGCAGAGCCCTGTGCACAGCCCCATCTCTTTTCAAGTACTAAAGCCTAGTTGGTGCTCAGGCCAGGACAAGAACACAGTCATAACCATTTAGTACCGAAATTGTGCAACTTTTCAATGTAAAGTCGTATACCCCGCAGCTTAGTAAAAGGACAGCATCAACGACAGAAAATTAAAATGCTAAGAATCGTAGGAAATCTGTCAAAACAAAACAAAGTAACCATAAAAAACCCCAAACGAAAAAAAGAGGAAGGCAATGCAGTCTGAAAATAAACGAAAGCACTCACACTTCTGAAAAAAGCATGCTCAGTACGACAGTATCTACGACGACACAGGTGAACGAGACGAAATTTTCACCGGTTTTTGTTCAGGTATGTAAAACAAATACAACATATACTTCGTTAACTAACCATCTACAGTATATACGGAGGGGGAAAAACAAGGGGCAAAAAAGCTACAAAAATCTGCGGTAACAACAACGAACACTTCAATTAGTCTGGTGCACCTGGAGCCTGCCTGGCTCGGTACGGTGAAGCACTGCCGTGTAGTGCTCTCTGTACCTCTCGATCGTCCCACCGCTACGACAGATGAGTTACATAGTAAGAGTTCCTTTAATAGTAAACGACATAAGCACTAGGGAAACTATAACCATCTATGTATTAACTCTATACGGTCGTAATGAGACATCAGTGTCTCTAGGAATGGCCCTTCCTGAAACGCAACCAAACGGTTCTCCTCTGGACGACAAAAGGCTAGACAGCATGAGGTGAAAGAATTTTTGTAAATAATGTCGTATTAACAGTATGTTAGAGCCTTGCAGAAATTATTCAAATGTTTTATACAGAGGGAATCTCACTTACCAATAAGGGAAACTCTTACCTGAATCGACTGAGTGAATAAGTATCAAAGATTTAGAATGAAAAATTGAATTTTTGCACATGAAAAGAATCGGATTCCTAGAAGGGAAACTTCGCGCAGTTATAAAACAGCAGGAGGATTCACTGAGGAATATAGAAGGTAATTGAACTACAAGTACAACATTTACGATTGAAAGGAAAGAATAATTTTTTCCTGCTTCAGCCGATCCAAAGCTACAACTTGATGCAGGTTGTTCACCTTGCAGTTCAGTACCTATGCTGCGCAAAATTGTAAGCAATATACACTACAACTTCGGTAATACCGTACTCGTTACTGTAGCAATATTTCTATGGTTAAGCCTCCGTAAGGACAGAGTCCGCTGTAGTACAATGGGAGGAAGAACAATGTACACGAAATGCGCCAGGAAAACTGGAGGACCAGTACGCAAATGCAATTCCTATTGAAGAAATTCAAAAGAAAAATAGTTAGGATGGCAAACTCGAGGTGGAAAAAATCCAACCGTAAGAGCATTAAAGTGAAGAAAGGCAATTTAATATAGGCAGAAATACTATTTATACGACTTTTTTGCATATTAATACGCACACGGCCCAGTAAAACCAGCACTCACTCACCCCGTGCCCTCTCTCATTTAATAGTAGTAAATTTTTTTATTATTGTCTTCCGTCTCATTATGCCATTATTTCCCCACTATTCTGATATTTAGACCAAGCAATCCCCACATTCAGCAGCTACAGAGAATTTTTTATTATTCATGCTTGTTTTTCTGAGATACATCAGGAGCCATCTTCTCAAACCTTAGTATATTTCTCCACCAACTCAAGTTTACCCCTTTTTCCTTCTGTTTTTTCCTACAAAAACCGACAAAACTTTCCACCACTTTCATCCATCTGCAATCGATTAGCTACTTGTTACCTCTACATTCCAGGCACTAAAAAATGTAATGACTGCATGCCGGTGCCTGAAGTTATTTTGGTAGCAGTAGAATGACCTATGCATTTCTCAAGGGGTATGTGTGCATTTGTGAAAGCCATTTGACGCTGTTACACTCGTTAGAGATGACTAAAATTAATGATTATAATAAGACACCCGCCCACCCGTAATTTCAAAGGTTAACCCAGCCCACTCATCCCTGATGTCATCGGTGAACCCCGCCCACCCACCCCTATTTCAGAAGACAACGTAGAAGAAAT
>LQNS02278160.1:18221743-18266562 GCA_001587735.2 Parhyale hawaiensis
TTTCAGAAGACAACGTAGAAGAAATGTCGGCTTTTTATTTATCGAATTTCCTGTACAACTGTCACCCCACCACATCTGCAATTCCATTTCTAACCCCAGTGTATTAAGTTGGGTTGATTTGGTTCGGTTGGAATTGTTTGTTTCGTTTTTTGATTTAGCTTGGCTCATTTTATACTTAAGACGAGTTCGGCTTGATAAAATTCGGTTTAGTTTGGTTTGGTGTGTCGGGGTGACTTGGCTATGACTCTTGTTTACCTGGGTTAAATTTGGTTTGACAAGGCTCGACTCAATCAGAAGCAGTTTGGTTCCGTTAGATGGGTCATGATGCGGGTTGGTTCGGTTTTATCCGGTATTGTTCAATTGGGCTCGGTTGCATTCGGTCAAGTTCAGTGCCGTTTTCTTAGGCTAGGGTAGGCTGAACGAGGGTAGGTCATAATAGGTACGGTAACGTTGGGTTAGAATTGGTTAGGCTGGGTTAGGTTGACTTGGTGTGGGTCGAGTTGATATGGGGTGGGTTGGGTTGGATTCAGTTGGTGTGGGTTAGTTGCTGTGGGTTGGATTCGGTTGGTTGGGTTAGTTGCAGTGGGTCGGGATGAGTTGGTGTGGGTTCAGTTGGTAGGCTAGGTTAAGTAAGAATACACATTAAATTAAACCCTCTGTTCATCGGTTACCCCAGTTATTCCACTGATCCAATTGTCTCCCCAATTTTTCCCGGATAATAATTGTCACCACAATATTTCTCACCTGGATATTGTCACCTCAAACGTTTATGAGATGAGAATTAAACAGGTGATCCTTTCTGAAATACCACAGCTCCAGCCTACAAATTTATCCTCCACAGAGACAGGGTTACATTTATCTCCCAGGGAGGAGTAAGGGTCCTCGTCGGAAAATAGTTTTCCTCTTCAGTCCTTATTCAGTGGTCCTGAAGTAGGTAGTCCTTATGAAACAGTTATCCATCTAGAGAAACTGTCCTCCTATAGTCGTAGTTGGGCATAGTTGTTGCCTAACTAAAAATAGTTGTCCTAGGAAGGAAGACGGTTATTGTCCTCCTGCAAATAGTTGTTCTCTAGAGGGTAATTGTCCTCGTGGGGCTAGTTGCCCTGCTGAGATATGGTTGTTCTCCGAGGGATGGCAGCGGTCATCGTAAAGGATGATTTTCCTACTATGCGAGACAATGTCCTAGGAGTGTGGTTGTCCTCCCAGAAAAGTTCTCTTCATTGAGAGATAATTGTCGTCTTCTATACGTAGTTGCGCAAATAGGGATAAGTGTCCTCCTTATGATCAAAATCGTGGATAAGGTGACCTACACAATCCACTGAATTCGTTAGTTCCATAACATAGGATTAATGAACTTAACAAACCCAACCCTGAAGTCCTTTTACATTCTTAATAGGTGTAGTCAGACAGCTTAGATGAATGAGTACACGCACGTGTTACACTCCTCTCTGTCGCGGGGTAGGTCACGTTGATAGTGTGGTCACAATAGTTGGTTCAAATAAACCCGTCCTACACGCCGCTAAAACAAACTTTGTTCAGTAAAATTAACCTGTCTCACCGAAACGTAACTTAACCCATCTTAACTCGGCTCAGCGCTGACTGGCTGGCGTGTTCTGAGGCCCAGCTGTAGCTGATGCTGCCGTTCACTGGAAGCACCTGTCGCTGGACTTTTTGGGGCAAATGTGATTGGCTGTTTTTTTTTTTGCATTTTTCAAGTATAAGGAAGCGGAAATTGCAAAAACAAACAAAATTTGCCAGGTAAATGTCCATGTGGCGCGTCTTTTTGTCTCGATGAAATTTTCCCAAAAACACATGGAAAGAGCAGTACAAGAAGATTTAAATGAAACAGCCGAAATTTTTCATCAACTTTTTACTAAATCGACTAGTAATGACTTCAGCAGGCACCTTGAGAGCTTATGGAAACAATAAATGTTGCCAGATAGACATACAAGGAGCCCCTTAAGAGCACAGCTTGTAAAAATAATCGACTCATTTGTTGTTGGCTACTATATGATAGGGGAGAAAACGACTCATATGACTAAACTCTTTGAGCGATGTCTCGAAGAGTCGTTGACAGAAATATTCAAACAAAACAGTTTTTGAAAGGTCTTTCCGTTCTCTTTTCGACTGTGTATATCACAGTCCTGCAAAAAATTAAAAAGTAAAAAGTTCATGGTTGAAAAAATAAAAGTTGAAAAATATGGCAAAGATTAACAAATAATGAAACGAAGCTAAAATTCATAAAGATGCTGTCTAATTTTAGTCCAAGTTGCTCCACAAAGTTTGAACCGCGTTTCATTGGCCGTTGGGAAGATATGAGCCAACGAGTACGTAATGTACTTTAGTGAACGAGTACTCGATAGATATATATATATACATCCGCAATTTCATCGAGACTCGGAAGTTAGGCTTTTGGTACCACTTGCTGCTCATATGCCGAATTTGAGCAAGCTGTTGTTGATAGTTTCGATTTTTGCTCCGTACCTCTCGATTCTACTCGATAGAAATGAGTCGAGTTGGTATTGTTTAGAAAAGAGTCGACAATTACAAGTAGCCATCAACACGACCTTTTTCCAACGCTATATTTGCCTTCGCCAAACTGGATTTGGTTGAGGAGTGGCTGGCGCCGGTTTGGCGGCTAAATCCGCGTACAGGGTAGCAACTGAGAAACGCAGCATTGTCCTTCCATATCTTGCCCAGCGGGCGTCAGGCTAGAGCAAGGTATAGCGCCATCATGTTTGAGTCTCTTCCGAGCCACGCTGACGCGGGTCAAGACCGAGAGCGCCGCCGGACTAGATTAAAGCGTGACTTCAATACAGTTTGGACGTAGTAGGAGATTTTGATGGGGAGCATCAGGTATGAAATGTAGGCAAAAGTTCTTACTGCGAGTTCATCTTCCAGGAAACCAGTTGCTAGAAGCAGATATCATCTTACGGAATAGCGAACGAGAGACAAGCTAGCATCGTCTCGCGCATTAGCATCGCGGTCGCGAAGACGTACAAGTTAATCAAATTTTGAGGTAATTACATGCGCAGCTTCCCTTGCAGAACAACAAAGTAATGAAGAATGCAGCACAGCATAACATTTTAAACCAGCACACTAAATCCCTTTGCCATTTAGTAGTGTAATATTTCAACGGTCGATGGAGTACACGGCGGACAAAGAGCACGCAGCGTTGGAGGGAGTATCACCTTGCCACAACTACGTGCAGCTTATAAATGTACGTACTCACCATCGAGGATACTCGCGAGAGTAACACGGACGAGCACTGATGGTTGTGCTTCCTGCCACACCGAATACGTACACTGAAGATCTGGTCATGTAATTTACTGATTATGAAGCCTATTCCTTGTTCGAGCGTATATAAAAAATTTACTCGAGTCCTCGCATCCCCTTCCAAGAGAATGGCCGAAAGCAAACGGTAGGCAACCACTGTTCATGGTTATGACAAGAAAATTACGTATTATCTCTATCGTTGCACCGATATCGCACCCTTAGGAGCAGCGATCACTCTCGGCTGAGACTCTCTGCTCTATAGATACTGACACAGCCCGATCACTCTCGCAGTTAGAAAGACGCCTACCGCTATCAGCTTCAACTTATCGAGCTGTAATCCTATTTCGAGTGAGCAATATAATATCTGCGACTACAGAGTTCCCATGTTACTATTCCGAACATTGCCACGACTCATAAACATCACAGGTCACACCTACAATTCAACGTACCTACACCTCCTGTGCAGTTATGGGTACACTCCAAGTGCTTACCTACAACTCAGGTAGAATCAAAGACCCGCTCCGACGCACAAGTACACTTTACGTAGTCACAGTCCCACTCACGTCACTTCATAACACGTGTAACGTACCATGCACACTCTCACTACCAACAACCAACACCTGGGGCCTAGTTCCAGGCACACTCCACCTCCACTTCACATCCTACCTATACAGAAAGACCCGTTTCCATGCACCAGCATCTCACGTGTAGCCACATTACCACGGACGTGCACCTCTCAGGAAGCATATCGGCCACAGCTAATCCCCCGAGCAAGATAAGATGTCGAGCATCGGCGCAAGTACACAAACAGTCATATTGCAGATAGCGTGAGTTTCGTAGGAATAACATTAGGGAACGAGGCCAGAGCAATCCAGTTGTGGAGCACTGGTGCCTCGTCCGAACAGCCTTCACGACACTCATTATCGATTCAGCGAGAGTGTAATGGGATTGCTTCCAACACATCGATTGGGGGACGCAATGCTTAAAAAGGGGGCACCTTGGGACCGGGGGAGCTGCTCCAGTATGGGTGGGGTTAGCAAGTACGGGAAGCAAAGGTGAAGGAAGATTTCAGAGTAGAGCTCGCGAGAGAAATAGGAAGACAATGAACTGAGTAAGGCTAAAAAAGAGAAGAAAAAAATGAAGATGCGTTTGCAAATAATAATAAATTAAAGTTGAATAGAATAAAAAAGTGAAAAAATTATGAGTGAAGCTCCAGTGAAATAATAAGAACAATAAAATAAGTAGATGAAATTAACGGGAACATCAATGGCGATTATAAAGAACACCAAGAATCGGAGTACAGTGCCAATCATTATTAAATATTTCGTTTGACCTCCGTAGCAGCAACTCAGGCGTTTCAACAGAGAAACCACTTGTGCAGTGTTCATATACCGCATAATGGGTAGGCGTGACCAACGTGCGCTACAACGGACAGGAAACAAGGCGCAAAGCATAGTAGGACACCACTCGAGTAGTCGGCGTCTTTTACTGACTTCCAAACGAGAGAGATGAGAGAAGTCCCGTGAACTTGGTACGCTACCTCGATCGGCAGCCCACCTCGTGGGAAAAAGGAAATAGAGAACCTACCTAATTTTACAACCTGTCAGCAAGAACTGCGGCCAGATGCAACATCTCCTGCGAAAAAGGTACTCGGGTTTGCTCCTGGGGTCGTAAGGACCATATATATCATGACAGGGATAGGGCCCGTCATAATAAACCCGTGAGGGCGATAGTAAAAATAAATCACGAAACTAAAATAAACGTGAAGATTAACAGTGATGATAACGAAGTAGGTAGGTACCACACATACGAGTATAGTGCCTAGAGCCCCTAGAGTAAAATAGTAAAAATAAAAAACGCAAATGAAATTTAGTGGGCATTCATTTTTTGGACGGTATACCAGTGTTATTGTTACCGAGAATAAAAGATTCCTTTAGGTGTTAACCCTATCCTTCCCCACGGGAACTCCATTTCCCGCATCAAAATTTTCATTATTGAAACCAGCGCGTTGTTTCTCGCTCTGGAAATATGGAAAACATATACAACCTCTCTGAAGTCAGTGCTTGTATTTTATTTAAAACTGAATAAAACGGGAGGTGGAGCTCAAGTGCCTACAATGACAGTGTCTATTATGAACTTCTTCTAGAACCTCATAGCAAGAACAGAGTTTTTAGGAAGGAAAGGGTTGAAGGGTGAAAATTGCCTTCGTATAACCTGAAAACCCATCATTTGACCGACCAAAAAGCAAAGGTACGATTCGAGCATAACAATTCCTTTCTGTTTTCGAGGCGGTTTCAACACTTCTTGGGTTACAAAATGCACTTGCATGATAAGATGCACATACAACTGTAAAAAACGGCAGACGAATGATTGAAAACGGCAAACAGGAAAGAAAGAGAGCAATTTACAAACAAGAGATATGACTCTTTACACCTCATCATGGATATACGTAGGTACGCTGTTCGTGTATACAGTACCAAGCACAAGATACTGGGAGTGATAAGGAGCACATAATCCCCAGTCGGCACTCTATCGAGAGTAAACGCAGTAATTACGCAACAATATTTGAGGACTTACGCGCTTACTTCTCACACAACGCTCGCAACTTAAACCTGCTCATATAGGGAAGATTGCAGGGGAACAGCCTTCATAATAGCAATAGAGCGTCCGCTGAAGTGACGTCCGTGTTTTGGCAGCAATCACTAGACAGCTACGAGCGCGTCCATTACAAGGGCCACTAGGACGCTACGTAAGTACCGCCAGCGCTCGTTTAAAAGCTAAAGTTAACTACCAAATGGGCAAATTAGGGCATCAACAAGCACTCTGATTCCAAAGCAATGACCTCCTCAGCATGCTTCCTATCCTATCAAGAGCATATAATTCTTCCATAAATATAAAGCGGAAGAAAAAGATGGCACGCCACTCTAATTAAGCAGGATAGATGGAGGGAAATAGCAATGAGGGCAGCACAAGTGTTCTATTTTTCCGAGTAGCAGTGAACGATTGTTCGTCTCAATAGGCTCGCGACAGCCCTTCCCACCTCACCCATTTTCAATATTTTTACGTGTTCGTAAGGCGTTAAAAATACCTTGGACATTACGTCGTAAACTCATCGACCAATCTTCTTTACGTAAGTTTTCTAAATGACAGAAAAGAGCTGCGCGTAGTGCAGAGCCGACTCTGTAAGGCAGCGTTTCTACAATCGGTTTTATGCAATATGATCGAGCATGCTCGTTTGTCAGTAGGTATGTTAGTATTCTAAAAGAGGTTCCATGAACTGACGAGAGCACGTATTACGAGAGCACTTGCCTCCGCAAAGCAAGACAACATTAACCAAAAATTCAACTTGCTCGAGAAACCAGGATTTCCTTTCCTCCATCACCAAAATTCTGTCATTTGTGCCTCCTGACATTAATAACAGTTTTTATCATTTTCTTGAAGCTTGGCCTACAGCGTTTTTGAGTTATGTTCTAATAAACATTAGTCAAACACACAAACGGAAGAACCGATCATCACCAGAATTTGGCCATATTCCCTTTCAATATTTCTAACAAAACCTGCAAATTTCATAAAGACCCGTTCATTACTTTTTGGGCTCTATTGCATACGCAATGCACTGAGTCTGAACCCTAAAATCCACCTAAACATTGTGCTTCCCGTAGGAATATATATTGGATACGCCAAGAAGACGATTTACGGTTCAAAGATAGAAGAGTGCAGCGGAGCGCTGAGTTTGCATGTACTCCATAAACGACAAGCTCTGTAAGTGGCTGGGGAATACATTAGAATGAGAACGAAAGGAACTTTATGGGAGCCTCGTCTAAGGAGCATATTTACAGGTGGGTGCGCGACTACCGATAACGTGATTTCATCATGCAGACTTCGAAATATATAGGTATATTTTCAAAAAGAGGATGAAAGGATGCCATGTCTCAGGGGTAAGTGCAGGTTTACGTCTACAGATAACAAGCTTCTATCATGCAGAATTTGATTTTCATGAAAGAGATTTAGAAAAATAAGCTAGCTATATTTTAGAGGTGGGCGCCGATCTCAGAAAACGGATAACATCAAGTGAATGAAGCAGAAAGTATACGAGCAAAAAGGTATACTGCTTTGCTTTGGAAGAGAATACTTTAAGGCACCCCGATGAGCTGTAAATTACGCTGTTCCATGAGACAGCAATAGATACAAATGAATATGGGATTGCG
This sequence comes from Parhyale hawaiensis, assembly GCA_001587735.2. NCBI lineage: Eukaryota > Metazoa > Arthropoda > Malacostraca > Amphipoda > Hyalidae > Parhyale > Parhyale hawaiensis. Next base: position 18,229,228 of record LQNS02278160.1, read on the forward strand.
ATATGCTGTTTTAAGTAAGTATGGTACACAAGGTCAGAGACATACTACCTACATGTTAACTATATTTCGAGTGGCAGTACACATTATGTGTTAAAAAAAGCAAATACTCCAAGTTATATCGGTCTCTACAGTCCGATCAATACTGTTACTTAGATTTTGCATAATCCTCGATCAGCTAACTCAAGCATGAGAAAGGTTCAAGTAAAGCTGTTGCTCGGAAGAAGAAACAGAGCAGGAACTAATATGCAAGGACAGAACAAAACTAAAGAGCACAGAACTACCGTGAGCGCAATGGCGCGTAAATTCGCGCACCGAGACTTCGTGACTTAATATAAGTTATTCTCCGCCACCGGCCGGCCGATTACTCTCCCGTTGCCACCGTCCACTACCCGCACGCCGGCAGTCACCAGTGTAGTTCATCACGACCGGAGTGCACCCGGCATGCTACGGACGTAGGGGCCAGGCTTGGGTGAGGGTTAGGAGCGGATGTGAGTGAGGGTGGGGGCTTTGGTGTGTCGAGTGACGGCTTCCAAATCTGCCTTTAACGCAGGCTAACGGGGAGAGGAATACGCATATGTGCAAATGCAAGGTTAGGAATAGGAAGTGATGCGTCGGATTTTGTCTTTTACTCAGGATGACAGACGAGAGGATATCGCCACTTACCGTATTCCAAGTGCAAACCTTGATGTGTTTAGGGACGCAATTTTATATTTTCTGAAGCGCACGAGAAAATGGGATAGACGTATTAGACATAAGGGCGAGCTTGGGTACGTTGAGAGGCAAGTTAAAATTAATACAGCAACACAGGGTTTGGATCAGGTACAGGAGAAACGAGGTAGGAAATCGAAATGACTAGCTACGAAACGTTGGATAATGAATCAAGTTTGGCATGTAGGCACGCTGCGGGGCACTACACACAGAGACGGGAGCTGACATAAAAGGGATGAGCTTCTCTGCTTCGAGTGAAGCGTCAAAATTGGCATTTCATGCCCTCGCGTGACGAATTCGTCGTAATAACGGGAATTGGTAGTTCATGCCCTCACTAGAAAAATTCCTCATATAACAACTAGCACTTCATGCCTTCGTGTGAGGAAATCGTCCCGCAGTAATTGCGTTCCCAAGTGGACACCGTGAATGAGTCAAAGCCTTACAAAACTCGCTGCCTCATACACCACTTTTTCTAGTTATTCATGAATGCAATTTGAGCCAAATTCTAGGGATGAAATGAACATGGAATTCCTAGAAAAATGCAAGAGTACTTTGAATGGACCTGTGCTGTGAATACAGCATTACCTAAGCACCATAACTGTCACCAAACTACATACATACGATTGCGTACACAGAAGCGAAATAAGGAATAATGCCCTAAGATCCACGAGTCATCAAATAAAAATTTTTGTTTACGAATTTGCTTAGTGGAAGCAGAAGCGCAAAGTTACGCAAGATTACCTTTGGACTTAACATCAGTCTACTGCAAGGGTGCACTCTTCAGTTTCCGACAGAAATACTAGACGCGGCTACTGCATGATATCTGCAGCCGGCTTTCGACAGCATTACTCGCCAAAGGCATAATCCTGACTTTTGCCTTTTCTAGCTAGAACGCTGATGATGGATATTAATAATCCGAAATGTCCGTTTTGAATGATGTCTGTGGTCTCATAATGCTTCGTTTCAGCCTTAAAATTAGATTCTCAGTGGATCATCTAATTTTTAGGTTGGAACTATGGCTAAAGTAACCTACGGAAGCTGCCTGAGGGCGCTACTCCCCTAGCATAGGATGGGTTAGCCTAACTAACCCTAAGGTCTACAGTCTCGAGAAAATTTCAGCCTGCTCAGTCCATTGATACTTAATTTACGAACACTGCGTGCCAAACTGTAACTCTAATTTCATTTTCTTAATTGAAAGGCTTACGTTTAAACACATCACAGCCGTATCTGACACTCAACTAGATGAATATACTTGGTCAGATTAGACGGTGGGCTGGGCTAGATTAAGTTAGGGACCTAAAGTAATTTAGACAACATATCTTGCAAGCGCTGCAAAATAAGAATGTAGCCGTTAAGTGATCAGAAGCTGCCATTAAGCGAAAAAGATCCGATGGAAATCATTGCTGCTACTAAACGTGCAGCAACACGCCATATCTCCAGGCAGTTCCAAAACTTTACGATAATTAACTCGATCTATTACCAGTCTATAGTTGTGAGTGGTGTACTTTATACAAAGAAGTACCTTTTTCCAGTATTTCGGCTCGAGCATAATAAGCACCAGCGTAGGTACCTACTTATTTCATAAGCGTTCCAAGTAGTGTTATTCCTACGAGAAGCTGATACTTTGCTAGAACAAAGATTTTGGTACCACAATCTAATCTTTCAGGAATTCACGACGGTTTTTACGATGTGGTAGAGTAACTGAAATACTGATGAGTCACTTTTACGAGGGCAGTATGTAATTAATACCAACAGCTCGGCCTTTACTCTCACCTGCATTGGCACAGGTCTATTTAAAGCCACTGCTATCGATCCTGCACCCTAGCCAACTGCCTCACCTGAAATCCACTGAACTACATTCGTGAATTTTTTCTAGCCTCTGAAGAGTATTTATATAGAATGGAATATGGATCCAAGGGGAACATGCAACGTCGTGTTCTGCAGCTCTCATTACTTTCTGCTGATCAAGTGCCTATTTGTACATCGTTGACTTAAAGGTTTAACTCTTTAGTGCAGACTGTACGACGGCGTGGACGTTACAATTGTAATCATTATTTACCTCCACCAACGAGGTTATGTTTTCGTCGACTTTGTCTTTGTCTGTCGGTTTGTCTGTCACCAAGATAAGTTGAAGAATTATGAACGGATCTTTACGGAATTTACAGGGATTGTTAGGTATGTAAGAAGCAACAGATGATTAACTTTTGATGAATATCCGTTTGTTTGCCTCTTTTTTTTTTAATGCCATAACTCAAAAAATTAGAGACGGATTTCTTGTGAAATTTACAGGGGTTGCTAGGTATATCACGAAGAGTAAATGACCAAATTTTTGTGATTGATTTATTAGTTCGTTCGTTTGCGTGTCTCTGCTCTTGATTTTATACTTGTTAGCAAAAAACTCGAAAAATTATCAACGGATCTTCATGAAATTTACAGGAATTGTTAGTAGTGTTGAAAGACATAAATGATTAAATTTTGGCGATGATCAGTTGGTCTGATTGTGTGTTCGACTAACGTTTGTCAGACTGTTTGTGAGCAGCATAACTCTAAAAGTTATGAACGGATCTTCAAGAAAACGACAGAAACTGTTATTAGTGTCAAAAGGCAAATATGATTAAATTTTAGAGTTAATCAAAGGAAACTAGAGCACTCTGAGAGCGCATACCTCCGCCAAGTGAGCCAACGGTAGCAAAAATTCAAATTGGCTCTGAAACCACAATTTTCTTTGCATAAACTCAAAAATCTAATCATTTGTGATTTTTTATATTACTAACAGCTTGTTCATTTTTTTTTTGAAGATCCGTTCATAACTTTTTGAGTTATACTGTTAACAAACGATATGACAAATATGAGTCAAACATACAAACGAACTAACCGATCTGCACCAAAATTTGATCATTTATGTCGTTTACCATTACTAACAACTCCTATGAATTTCATGAAGATCCATTCATTATTTTTTGAGTTATTGTGCTAACAAGCATAAAATTAAAAACAGTGACAAACGAACGAACGAACAAACGGACCATTACCAAAATTAGGTCATCTACTCTTTGTTATATACCTAACAACTCATATNCCTGAAATTCACTGAAGTACATTCGTGAATTTTTTCTAGCCTCTGAAGAGTATTTATATAGAATGGAATATGGATCCAAGGGGAACATGCAACGTCGTGTTCTGCAGCTCTCATTACTTTCTGCTGATCAAGTGCTTCTTTGTGCATCGTTGATTTAAAGATTTAACTCTTTAGTGCAAACTGTACGATAGTGTGGACCTTACAATTGTAATCAATATTTACCTCCACCGACGAGGTTATGTTTTCGTCGACTTTGTCTTTTGTCTGCCGGTTTGTCTGTCCCCAAGATAAGTTAAAGAGTTATGAACGGATCTTTACGGAATTTGCAGGGATTGTTAGGTATGTTAGAAGGAACAGATGATTAACTTTTGATGAATATCCGTTCGCTTGCCTTTTTTTTAATGCCATAACTCAAAAAGTTAGTGACGGATTTCTTGTGAAATTTACAGGGGTTGCTAGGTACCGTATATCACGGAGAGTAAATGACCAAATTTTTGTGATTGATTTATTAGTTTGTTCGTATGCGTGTTTCTGCTCTTGATTTTATACTTGTTAGCAAAAAACTCGAAAAATTATGAACAGATCTTCATGAAATTTACAGGAATTGTTAGTAGTGTTGAAAGACATAAATGATTACATTTTGGCGATGATCAGTTGGTCTGATTATTGAGTGTTTGACTAACGTTTGTCAAACTGTCTGTGAGCAGCATAACTCTAAAAGTTGTTATTAGTGTCAAAAGGCAAATATGATTAAATTTTGGTGTTAAGCAAAGGAAATAATAGTTTCAGAGCCAATTTGCACGTTTCGTTACCGTTACCTTGCTTGGCGAAGGTAGGTATGAGCTCTCAGAGTGCTCTAGTTAGTCTAGTATTATATGAGTTAGTTTCAGCCTTTCTAGGCACTGAAAAATGATGCGGCAGGAGAAGGGGCATTTAGCATGTCGATAGAAAATATGGAATCCATATACGAGGGTATTCCCACACTGAACCAACGCGCATGGTAACAGCAATTCAGGAAACAAGAGGAAGAGAGTAACAAAGCATTATTAGCTGGAGCACGAAGGACGGAAGCAGAGTGTAGATGAAAGAACGAGATCCTGAAGCCCTACGAACGTCAAAATTAGTGCATACCTAGAAAAAGCGATGTTTAATTGAGGCACTACTGACAGGTTCATTGCTATCTTGAAATTTCTTCTTCCAACGTAGTCGTTTTTCGTAGAGCAGCAGTGCCAGTGCCTACATTCTTCTCACCCTAACCTTACAGCTACCAGTCTCGCGACGACATTCGCAAGGACAGGTAGGTATCTTACAGACTAGCCTACTGTAAAAGCTATGCTAATGCCCAAAAAATATTAATGGCTCAGATGTAGAAAGTCTTCAATAGTCCCAGGCGCATCGAGGAGCGATGAGAAAACTATTTTCGTGGGTGCTAAGAACTTTAGAAAAACTACAACTTCACTTGTTGACACAAATTTAGATCAGCAGCAAAAATTTGGGCAGCATGTCAGAATTTCATTAGATACTCATTATATTCTTGTAGGAATTATATTATTAGGTACGTCATAAAATAAGCCCATCAAACGCTATAGGAAAAAAAAAATCGTGTGATACAATGAACAAAATGCTTTGCAGACAACGGCTTTTGCGGAGTCACTGTGGAATTCAGAACACACCACAAGAAAGGTTGCTGACCAGGGTGATCTGATCAGTCAAGTGTGTGTATTGTGTAGAAGCCCTAGTTCATAACTATGTAACGTTACGACTGATTTTTCGTAACTAAACCCAACTCTGAATCCCAACATGTGCTGCCATATTGATTGGGTTTACCTTGATAGAAAACAACTTTAGCGGGCATCAGTAAGAAAAACAAGCCTCCTGCCGTTTTAATAAAATTGGCAAGTCCCGCAGAGAACAAAAAAGCGGGGGGAAGGAAGAACAGCCGATACACAGCACTACTAGTTGCAGTCCTCCGCCAAGAAAATCCAGCGCAATTGCATTCTAAGGGCCAAATAAAAAACTCAGACTCGGCATTAATCAAGAGCTGGAGCTAAAAACGCACTCGAGATAGTGAATTAATCGAAGGCCTGAGACAAAATAAACTCGTGATGCTGCCAGCAGTAAAAGGTTTGTTATGCTTAGAGGCGTCGACTCGGAACTTTACCAAGTCAATGTGTTGTGTGCATAGAATTTCTCGTGGCAAATGAGCCGGCTTCATTGGTCGGCGGCGGGCAAACACGATTAAAAAGTTTGTCGGAGCGGGGCGAGTTTATTGGAAAATACGGATGCAGTGGTGGCAGGCAGGCGTCAGCTGCAGAATACGGGTGGGAGAGGCAAGAAAATACGGATGCAGTGGTGGCTAGCAGGCGTCAGCTGCAGAATACGGGCGGGAGAGGCAAGAAAATACGGATGCAGTGGTGGTGTGGCACACAGGCGTCAGCGGCACAGTGCGGACAAGTAAAGGCAGAGGATACGTAGACATGTTAGCAGGAAGGCGCCATTTACACAATACGGGCGGAGAGGCAACAAAATACGGATAAAGTGCTGACCGATAAGCGTCAGCTGCACAATACGAGCAGGAAAAGGAAGAAGAAAACAGGAAGGCAGTGGTGGAACTTTGACAAGAGAAGACGCAGAAGATCATAAGCGTAATAACCAGGACACCTCTGAAGTGTAACGGCCCACGACATACATACGACAATTCAACTAACCTAAAAATGCGGCCCAGTGTCCTCCGCGAGTGACGTTTACAATGAGGCTAGTCCTGCGAGAAACTTATGACGTTCCCGGCCCTATTGCTATTTATGTCAAGGTGGCGGGAGGGGTCGCAGCCGCCATGAGACCTTCCATTGTTAGACGCCACAGCTCAGACAACCTTGTAGCTGACTGCAGCCGTTCATAAAGGCTATGTACCTACCTGCAGCACGAACTAGTGGATGTTGGTGTCCCACGTGTGGTGGGCGGTCAAGCTGGCATTTACATGACGACAAAAGAAATGTGGCACGAGTGCAGCATGACAAGTTAACAAATGCGACGGCCCTGTGGTGAACAAAGATCAAGGATCTCTACGAAGGAGTAATACTCTTACGCAAAGAGTGAATATACGCTCTGGTGCACCACGTAATAAGTACTTGGCATGAACTAGTAAATAGCTATAAGCTACAGAGAAAAAATGGATATTGTCCAATAGGTCAAAATAACTACTCTGATGTTAACTTTATACGCACACTACAAATTTATTATTAACCCTTTCTCGTAGAAACAGCGTTGTTTGAAATGTTGTTCACAGACCGCGCTATATATGAGACAGAGGGTTAATATTGCAATGAGAACACCGTAAGAGTTGCTTTTCACTTATAATTGACACAAATGTACGACGTATCACTTAATTAACACAGGGAATTACGGAACCGAACATTATACAAGGTAGTGTGACAAGTTCTTGACTGACAAGTAAAACGAGGTGCAAGTGACTTTCAACTAACATTTACTCAAGAGTAGGTATTCTTTTTATGCAAAATCATTGCAAGGCAAAGTGCCCTTAACCACACACACCAACTCAGCTACCCATATGTCTGATTCGTGCGGCAAGTAGATGCCACTTGCGTTCAGAAGTGTACGGCTGCAGTCGACCACAGATTGTCGGGGCTATTATGTCCTATTGATGGAATACCCAATCAACAACTGCGTTCCCCCGACCCTAAGGCCAGTGCCAAGTGCAAAAATTACGAATTTGCACCATCTGAGGCAAAATTTACCACTCATACAAAACAAGTACTACAGAACTTTGAATAGGCAAGCATATTTATGTCTCTGAAATGGCACCAGTAGTGTAAGTCCACCTCAACTATTTATTTTGGGCGTATAAACCCTGAGTGAAAGCGCGCTTGGAATGGCTACTTCGAGTGAGGCAATTGCTCCCAAACGTCTCCAGGCTAGCATCTTTATGGATTAATAGGTAAGTTCCTAGCACTCTTCCTAGCCAGTATCTAAGTGATTTGGATACTGGATAGTTTAACCCTCGATCCGCCTCTAGCACAAAGACGACCCAACAAGGGAAGAGACAAAGAGCCTCATTCAGTATGTCGGTAGAAACGAAGAGCCCTTGCACGAGGTATCCATAGTAAAACCAAACACATATCCTAGTATTCATTTCGTATAAATTCAATATTACCAGTACTGCGAACACGTCGCTTGCGTAGGTACACCGCTGCTCCGGATCGTTGAATCTAGTCACAGAGGGTGATACGGACCGCACCGCCCCCTCTGAGAACCACTTAGTTGAAACAAAATAACCGTAAAAACAGTTTCCCCGACAGCGCTTGCAATTGCCGACAGCAAAGACTGTAGGCGCTATAAAGCAAGTGCCTCAGTAGATCGCCGCGTTTGTATACACACTTGCGACTACCCTTGGGGAAAAAGATAATTGCATTCATCTCATTCCCCTCACTGCCTCAGCACAAACACAAATAGTGCGACCGAGCACGTTGAGAGCATAAGAGAGGAGAGACGTAAGTAATGAAAGAAGACCGGAGGGTAAATGGAAAAATATCATAATGATATCAGCAGGAGGAGACAAGGTTATTTGAATAACATAGTATCTGAAATAGGAGAACGTAAAAACAATGTAAACATCCACACACAAACGTAAGTTTTTTTTTTTTTAAAGTAGAGCATTAAAATAAGAAACGCAAGATGAAGTAGGGAAAATAATGAGTATATAGTGACAGCAAGCGCAAAGTGCAGAAACTTTAAAATCAGCAAAAACGGAGCACACACGCAAATCATAAAGGTAATACCGCAAAGATATCAAATAAACAAAAAATACACGGAAAGACAATATCATTTTTAAGCATGAAGAAGAAAAATGCATTAGAAATAGTTAAAAAGTACACACTTATTGGAGGAATAAATGAATAGAATGAGCTGCACAGCAGCAGAAGGGCGAAAAGAGGGAACAAATGTCAAATCAATTTTGGATATCAGCATAGCCAAAATGGGGGGAGAGAGGGTGATCCGCGAGGTGAGTAAAGGTGACCTAATTACAATACAATGGGGTGAATAAATGAAAAAATAAAGTGTGGCATGAAAAAGACACTGTCCACGAAAATCAATTAAATGTAAAACAATATGTGTGTACTGCACATCAGAACACAGAAAGTGAACGACTGAACGCTCACGACAATAAATTAAATATGGCGAGCACATAGCCACAAAAATAATGGCTAATCAGTAACAATGAAGTCACAAATTAAGCAATCGAGTGAGGTAACAGCGCGCGTCGTGACAACCAGAATAATTTAAACTTTGAATGAAATAAATGATATACGGACAACTGAAAAAAGAAAAGGAAATGTCAAACAGGAGAAGAACTCAACTGGTATATGAATAGAGCAGCGCATGAGGCAGGAACAAAGAAGATAAACGAGCGACGGGCCACGAGACGGAGAAACAAGGAAAGGGAAGTGTGCAGTACAGTGCGTGCAAGACATGGTACACGACGATGAAGAAAGGTCAGGTAAATTTAGTAAGATATGATACTGTAAAAAACATGAAGACAGCTCGGGGAAAGATGAAAACACGGTAAAAATGATATAAAGGTTATACAAAGGATAGACAAAACGAAAAGAGACTGAGGGAAGTTGATGTAAAGCTAGTATAACTCGCAGATTAAGGAGAAAGACCCCGTGTAACTAACAAAGAACGTACGATGCACATACGGATCACGAAAAAAGATCAGTGACACCTCAATAGAAGCAAGTGCCGACAAGATGAAATGTAACGATCCCGTTAGACTTGCAATAGACGAAGAGAAGCTGAGGCAAAGAGCTGTTAACATAAAGAGCAGTGCAAAAGAGAGATCAGCCAGGATGTTGCTAGACATGAAAAGAAACCACTGCCGAGAGCAGACAAGATGACGAGCATTGCAAACGTAAAGATACTATGAGATATACAAAACACGAAAGGAAAGCAGAGACAAGGAGAAGAGGACGCAGCTGTAGCACGACAGAGGAAGAAGGAAAGGTGCTCTTTAAAGCTGACCCGTATATGGTTGCTAACACGCCACCACGCACACACCGGCAGCTACCTCCCTTATAATGGCTGCAGCGTACCGGGGCATGCCGTTTGGCTGGCATGGGCAAGCAAAGGTGCTATGTTGAGTCAATATGCAGTGCATGGTAATGGGTGATAGTGCTCAATGTTACAGGAGATTAAAACAATAGGGAGCTGGTGACAGAGGAGCCGCACCGAGCAAAATTGAAGGATCAATAGTGTTGGTAACAAGGTGTATGTACGTGTAACTGCGGAACAGAGCCAAGTTCATCGTTCTGCAGGCAAGCATTGTAGTTGGTTGCTAATAGGACCGATGTGTTACGGTGGAACATAGCAAAACTTGAGTGTTCAGAAGGGAAGTAAAGTCGTTGGTTGGGGAGACGGTATATGTGTCACTTCGGAACAGGGCAAAATTCATAGTTTAGCAGTAAAACAAACTAGATGGTTGGTAACACTAAGGATGTACGGTACTACTGGTATACTGGTAAAAAGAGTAAATTCGGTGCATAGTTTAGTTAGCCCATATATAGTAAGCAGAAGAGTATACTTCATATACCATGCAGCACGGCCAAAATATCAAAACGTGTGTTTCTTCTGAAGTTCTGAACAGCAAAAATAAGACGTTGGGAAGAGGTCGAGTGCAACACTTGCTTCCAGTGGGATCAGATAATCGGACAACAGAACCAGACCATCCCTCTGAGAGCGCATTCCTCGGCCAAGCAAAGAAAACAAAATCAAATTCGTCCTGAAACCAAGATTTCCTTTAGAACAGCACTAAAATTTGGTTATTTGTGCCTCTGAACTTCCCTAACAGTTCGTGCAATGTTTCTGAAGATCCGTCCATACCTTCTAAATTATGTTCTGAAAAACAATACGACATACATCAAGTCAAACATACAAAAATAAAACAGATTAATAACAATTCCCGCAAGTTTCTTGAAGATCCGTCTGTAACCATTGGGAATTAAGCTCTGACAGAAATTAAAAGCAAACCGTGGTAAACAGGTAAATTTACTGATAGATCATGACAAAGACTTGTGCAGTTACTATTCGTAACATTCTCAAAAATTTCTGCAAATTTCATGAAGAACCGTTCATAACTATGTTATGTTACCGCGAAAAACAGGCAGGTAAACAAACAGTTGGGTGGATCATCAAGCAAAGTGAATCATCTGTTCCTCGTAATATAGGTAACAATTCTCTGTAACTCTCATAACGATCCGTCCATAACTTTTTGAGTTGTGTTAGTGACAGACAAAGAGACAAACAGAGAAACTCAAAGAAAAACACAACCTTCAAGGCGAAGGCAAAGATTCCTAGCCGTGATTTTCAACACACGTATTCATAAAAATTAGATACAACAATATGGTTCCGAACGTAAGCATATGTCACTATGGTGGCAAATCCTCATTATTATTATTATCATCTGCTTCACAAATTAACTTATTTCGATTATATTAACTTATACTGCTCCCTTAGAAGCAACAAGAACCTCGCCGATGCTAGGGCGACATGGCACAATGCAGACAGAGGTGAGAAGGAACATGCGGACGATGGTCATCCATCATCGTTGTAGCTCCATTAGACAAGTGAAGAGCTGCTGCTGAGCCATGGAATACCAGACATCAATGAAGAGTATAGCATAACTCTATATGAGAGGCTCGGTCCTCGTAGCCAAGGTACGAACATACCAAGTTAAAGACGAAGGTTCTACGCAGATATTCATTTAATCCAACTAGCGTATCCCCATATTTGTTATTTTTATTTTTATTAGATGCAGCTCACTTCCAAAGTGCTGCATAGGGGCTTGTACGCATCGATGCACAGCGTATAGGTACACTATGACCGCTTCGTATCTTTCATCTTTACGGTTTTGACTACTATAATATGACAGGTGTGATCATGAAGTCACAACTTTGTTTAGAAAACAGACGGCAAAATTAACGTGAACTTATGACTTTAGTCACCACAACTTGTGTACGATGAGGGCACAGTGGAATGCCTATATTCGCGGGGAAACAGCGCTCGAGCCTTGTCAGACATAGCGCACAGCAGGAGCAAAATAGTGCCAATGACCACAACGTTATTGCTATATCGCAACTATCGTCAAGGTATTTGGCTACAGAACACTACAAGCTGCACGCAGGAAAGTCACTGATTCTTCTGTTGCAAAATCAGAACATAACCAGTGCTCCTAGACAAAATTCCGATTTAGCACATGTACCTACTTCAGAAATCAGACAAGTGAAAATCTCCCTTCGCAACGTGTTGTCCCGTATTTTCTATATTAACCTAACGTTGGAGAATATTAACACTCTACTTATTGAAGCAAAGGTGTTTCTATAAACAGAGTTTGGTTTGACGGTTTTTGAATACCTAGAATTCGTATTAACTCCACTAATGGCATATGAAACTGATGAACTGCTACTTAAGCGAAGCTACTAGGCATGGACCAGCATTAATTTATGGACTGATTGGAGACAAACGTAGGTATTCAAGTAGAAAAAATAGGAAAAAAATGCACTGCGCCAGCGGAGGCCTCTCAACTTCAAAGCATAAGCGATTGCTTCATAAATTCACCGACTAGGCGCAGGCACCGGTAATTGCGGATTCCAGTAAGCGAGACGAATTACCGTAAATTTGCTGTTCAGCCCATTGTGCAGTTAGTCAATTGGAACTTACGGCACAGATCTTAAAGCTCGCATGACCTAAAAAAAATAAAATAAATTACGATCTCATGATACTTTTGTAATGTTAGGAGACTTTAACCACGTAAGGAGATCTATATTCTTTTAGTATTGCATATCAGGGATGATCCAATTTTCACACGCTAAAGTGACAGTTATCTACTTGATAAAATAAGCGATATAAGTCCAATGAATAGGTTCACTTCAAAAAGATGTTGAAAAACAGGATAAAATACGTAAATGAAGTAGCATAAAATAAACTTTGTTCCCCAAAAAATTACATGTAAAACTAGAGCACTCCGAGAGCGCATACCTCCGCCAAGCGAGGCAACGGTAACGAAAAATTCAATTTAGCTTTGAAACCATGTTTTTCTTTTTATCAACTCCAAAATCTAATCATTTGTGCCCTTTGAGGGTATTAACAGTTTGTGCAATTTTCGTGTAGATCCGTCCATAACGTTTTGAGTAATGCTGCTAACAAACATTATAACAAACATGAGTCAAATATACAAACGAACAAACCGATCTGCACCAAAATTTAATCATTTATGTCTTTAAACATTACTAACAACTCCTATAAATTTTATAAAGATCCATTGATATTTTTTTGAATTATTGTGCTAACAAGCATAAAATTAATAACAGTCACAAACAAACAGATCACTCCAAAAATTTGGTCATTTACTCTTCGTAATATACCTAACAACTCATGTAAATTGCATCAAATCCGTCCATAACTTTTTGAGTAATGGTTTTGAGAAAAAAGAAGCAGAGAAACAAACAAATAAACGGATGGACGGATCTTCACCAAATGTTAATCATCTGTTCCTCCTAACAAACCTAACAATCCCTGCAAATTTCATCAAAGTCCGTCCATAACTTTTTGAGTTGTCTTGGTGACAGACAAAGCCGACGAAAACATAACCTCCTTGGCGGAAGTAATATAATAAGCTGTATGTCCCAAAGAGGTCAGAATATGGGATGAAAAAGCGTTACATAAATACCGAATTAGGGCAGGTCACAAACCGAAAGCCGAAGCGTGCATGATGTAAGTTTTACAGTTACCAAAAGAAACTTTCTTGGCGTGTTTATAATGGAAATTAGTAGAAAATTTTTCGACTGCGGAAGGGATGGATGACGTCAAAGTCCCGAGCTTAAATCGCGAGACGAATACAGTGTTGAGAGGCCAGCGTCTTAACAGTCGATCACTACTTATAGTACATAGTTTGTGCTACAACGCTAACCCTAGCTTAATGTTCACTGCATCGCTACAAGGTCTCTTTCTTTCATAGGAATACAAAATGGGAAAACCCTTACGTAACAAATGGTGCAACATGAGTAGAATAGACATAACCCGTTACCGCTGATCGGGTGAAAAACGCTTGCCCAGGAATAGCCCTATTAAAGTAACCATATATCGTCACTTGGCCGGTGAAGAGTCAAGGAAAACTTACGAAATCCCTCTATATGCAAGGATATTCCGAAGGTAAACATAATTTCTGAAATTTTTAAAACTTCTTAAGCCGATAACAAAATAACAAGAAACGCCTCATAAATTCTCTAAAAAAATATCCACTTCGCATGTGTTGTCTTCCGCTTACTTCACTAGAAATTACAGATACAGGGTCTAAAGGTCCAACTTGTCATACACGCTAATACAAAAGAGGCAGCTCGCATCAGTGCAAATGACCCAAGGCCCTGCCTCTTCGACATGTGATGGTTGGCATTAGTTATGGTACAAGTCACGGCAATGCATGGGGTATTTGGGTTATGGTAGCATCCCATTACTCGAATATAATGCGTTCCTGGAGGCGGCTCGGGTGAGAAATCAGCTGTGGTGGCGAGCAAACAAACATACCGTAAAACGGGGTGACTTCGGACGCCGGGGTGATTTTCGACAAAAACAGGTAAAAAGGAAGTTACTACAGTGACAAGAAAAGTATTAAAAGTTAGAAGGAAGCTTCAGCAGTGTGATAAAGGTCGATATCTCTGTAGTATATCACTAGGCCCACACTCAAACTCGACTAGCATAAACACAGAAAGGAATGAGTTTTGTAAACAAAACAAACAAAAATATCCCAATAAAGAAAACGTATTCCTTTCTGTGGTTATGCTAGTCGAGTAGAGTAGACCTAGTGATATACTACAGAGATAGCAACATTTATTACACTGTAGAAGTTTCGTTCTAACAAACTTTAAAAAAAAAACTTCTAAAACTTTTTTTCCTGTCACTGCAGTAAGTTCCTTTTAACCAGTTTTTGTCCGAAGTCACCCCGGCGTTCGAAGTCACGCCGTTTTACGGTACGCACAACAAAGTCTTGAGCGTTCGGATAACGGAAATGCACTCGAGAAAGAATAAGTCACTATATTTAACAACTGAGTCGAAAGCTTTTATTCCAGTAAGAGGTCACCCGAGTAACGAAGTCACCACTCTATATGAAAGGTTGTACAAGTGATCTCCATATCTGAAGTCTAACACACCAATATGGTCGCTTGGAAAGAGCAGTGCGCCAGCTCGATCAGATCTAAGCCAATAATTAATAACAAAGAACGTCCAGACGACGGCAATCATCGCACACGCTCAATACTGATGGTATGCCAAAGGTCAAGACTCGATTCAGAATCAGTGAAATTTGTAGCATTTCTTCGTTTCAAAGATAGAATAGGCGTTGCTGACAGTTAATCCGATAGCGTATTCGCCTCCATCTGATAGACATAATGAGCGCCGTAGAACAAGGGAATGATACATATAGAACCTTACTGAAAAACTAGAGGGCTTCTACACACGGGACATTTCTGAAGTTAGGAGAAAATGAAGAACACAATAAAAACTGTCGGCAATATTAAAAATCAATAGGTGCACTGGCTGTTGGATAGAAAAATGTCTATAAACGACCTGGTGACTCGACTCCCCATAAAATGGGATGGACATAAACTTTCTTGGCCTTACGCCTTATAAGCCACCGATGATCCTAAGCATATGAGAGGACGATTTACATGAATGGTAGCCACTACAGCAGAATAAACTAGAGCACTCTCAGAACGCATACCTCCCCGCCAAGCTAGGCAACGACTTTAACAATTCAAATTGGTTCAGAAACTGCAATTTCATTACAATCAGCACCAAAATTAGGTCATTTCAGCCTTTTGACAGTAATAACCTCATTCTGTAATTTTCTCGAAAATCTGTTCACAACTTTTCGAGTTATGTTCTGACAAACATTAGTCAGGCACACAAACAGACGAACCGATCATCACCTAAATTTAATAATTTAGGTCTTCTAACATTTCAAACAATTCATAAAGTTCCATTCGTAACTTCATGAGTTATTTTGCCAACAAACAAATCAAACAGAGAGATAAACAAACGAAGGAACGAACAGATCATCGCAAAAATTTGGTCACTAACTCTTCTTGATAAACCTAACAACTCGTGTGAATGAATTTCATGAAAATCCATCCATTACTTTTTGAGTTATGGTACTAAGAAAAATGGACAGACAAACAAGCGGTTTAACAGAACTTCACCAAAAGTTAATCATCTGTTACTCATAACACGCTTAACAATACATGTGCATTTCGTAATTATCCGTCCTTAACTTTCTGAGTCACTAGGTGACAGACACAAAAACAGACAACCTCAACAAAAATGTAACCTCCTTGCCGGAGGCAAAGACAAGTACGGAAACACAGTGCCGCTCATTTTACAACGAAGTGTAATGCCGAGGCCACACCAAGGATTTTTAATAAGGAAGTAGCAACGGCTACGGCGGTATCTTCATCTACCGAAATACCGATACCGAATCATTACTGAATCTTATACCGATACCGAATGGATGTACCGAATGACTTTCTTCGGTACATTTGAAATTCCTGCGCCTACAAAAGAAGCTTCTTAGCCCTCTATGACCCACCGTCCTTTCTGGAAGACATTAGAAAAATCCCATTGATTTAAATAGAATTGAGCCTTCTCACGCTGTATTGCACTTCATTCAAGAGAAAAGACGTTGCGCTGTGAGAATTAGGCGTAGTGTGTCATAATGTTTCGCTCACTCAACTATCACGTCCTTCCTAGGTTAGTGGAGCGTGAACTGCCAGTGGATGATGTAGTTAAAGGCTTGAAATAGATGTTCTATGGGGCATGGGGCGTAAAATGTATTAAAAGACTTTTAAAGCTGTTTTTTATTATACATATATATATATAGTTTTTTAAACTTATATGCCCGGTGGGCACGTTTCCTCTGTTTTATAAGCAGCTTGCGGGCGTTCTTGTCCCAAAGCTAGCAGTGATCTTCCGGCGCCTGATACGGTTAAGAAATTTTCTCCGTTGTTGGCGTACTGGGAATATTACTCCCATTCCCGAGGGTCCAGTGTCACCCTATGTCGCCAACTACCGGCCCATTACGCTGACGCCCATTTTGTCGGAATTGTTCGAGAAATTGGTCGCTTGTAAGCTTGGTTGTTTTGCTGAGGTTATGGGTTTGCTGCCTGCTGGTCAGCTTACGTATAGAACTGGTTTGGGTTGTTGTGACGCCTTGTTGTCGGTGCCACACCATTTACAGTCTGCGCTGGATGTCGGTCTGAGGCACGCCTCGTAAAGTTGGACTTTAGCACGGCGTTTGACAGGGTCAGCAACAGTGGTCTATTATAAAGGTTTGAGTCGTTTGGTGTGGGTGGCAGGGTTCTGTCAATCGTTCGTGATTTTGTTTCTGGGCGAACGGAGAGTGTGTCTGCTGACGGCGTTTTAAGGGCCTCAGTCGCGGTGGAGTTCGGCGTCCCTCAGAGTAGCGTGCTTAGCCCGCTACTATTCGTTCTATATGCTAGTGAACTGTTCTCTTCGCTGGAAAACACGATGATCAACCATGCCGACGATTCCACGTTAATAGCAGCGATACTTACTCCCCGCGTCTGTAATGCTGTCGCCCAGTCCCTGAATAGAGATTTGTCACGTATTAGTGCATGGTGCTCGGCCTGGAATATGAGGCTGAATGCCAGTAAGACGAAGTCGATGACTGTCAGTCGGTCTCGGACATTTGTACCGCAGCATCCACATCTGGAGATAGATGATACTTTGCTTCAGGCGTCTATCTCCTGGGAGATTCGTGGTGTTGGATTTGATGAGAAGCTTACTTTTGAGCCGCATGTTAGACGACTGATGCCACGTGCTTCCACTAAGATAGGGCTTCTGCGTAAGGTGAATTCTGTGTTTGGTGACAGTGAGGTTGTGCGCAGACGCTTTTATGCTTTTTTTTTTTTGCAGCCTGTGTTACGAGTATTGCTCACCGGTCTGGGCTTCAGCTGCTGACTGTCACGTCTGTTGGACCGACATGTTAGTTCGGGCAGCAGGCTGTGCGCAGATAATGATCTGGTGAAACTGTCCCACAGGAGAGGGGTGGCTGAATTCTGTATGTTTTATAAGGTGTATAATAATGAGAGGGATTGGTTGTATTCTTCTGTCCAGGCCCTCCAAGTCTCTAGGAGAATTACACGTGCTGCGGTCGGTCCGCACTCTTTCATTTCGGAGAATGTTAGTTCGGTCGCCGGTCCGTGCTTCTTACCCTGGTCTGTGAGGGTCTGGAACTCATTGCCGGCATCGGCTTTCGGTCATGTTGGCCAGCAGGCGTTTCAAGTCAGCTGTAAATGGCTTTCCGTTGGATTTCCTTCGGCAACGTTTCGGGCTTCCCGGTGTTGAAAAGTGCTTCATTTGAGTTATGCTTCCTGTCCGTGGGTCTAGGGGATAGAATGGTTAACTGTTACTTAGTCTAAATATTAAGAACCTGAACAATTTTATGAATTACTTTACATACAGCATGTTACTAATCACCTTACATACGTTACAAATAATCAGAAATATTCCAAAAGTTTTTAAAATATTCTAAAAGTTAATCAAGGTGTCCCAAGAGTTAAATGAAGTCTTTCTGAATTCATAAATATCTTTAGAGTCTCTTGTAGCACTCTAAATGTTAGCTAAAAATATTTTAAATGTTGCGCAAGACATAGAAAAGGCACGAAAATAATCTGCGAGTCATCTAAATTATTCTAAGCGTTGTCTAAAATATTCCAGGAGTTATCTAAAACAATTCAATACTTGCAATATTATAAGAGATACCTACAATACTATACTAAAAGTGGTAATGAAGCACCTAACTCGCTTTAGCCAGCTCTTAGTACAGTGCGTTACACCGATTTTATCATCCGGCCACACGGTAAACCACCGCGAATCAAAACACAAAAATAAGAACTGGACAGGAAAGGGTTAAACTAAGCATTCAGTTCCCAAGTTGCTCGAACTATACCTTGCCTTGGAGCCCCGTATGTGCCTGAGCGTCTCCAGCAAACCAACACGGAACTTCTGAGAAATTCGCGCAACAACTTTGTTGAGAGGAAACTGAAGACGGCGAGAGGCGGACCGCCATCAGACATGGAGGTGGACGGGGTACAGGACGGGAGAGGCGCCACAGCAAAGGGTACTAAGACTTGGCTGCAGCCTTAGCTCTGCTTGTCCCGCCAATGAACGCCGCCTTCCTCCTAGGTACAACACAAAGATCTGAAAGACGCGGCGTCACCAGGAATGTAAACATGAGATAAAGACGCGTGCATGAGCATGCCACGAACACGCTTCAAAGCCAAGACGGCGCCGTTAGCAAAAATTTGGTAATAATTAGTCAGTCTGGTACCTAAACAACTCGAGAAGTAGGGAGCCTGTGCCTCTTTAACACTGATTTAGTCGCATGGGGGTGTTACATCATCCACAGAACTTCCAACTGACATTCAGCTCGTACCGTACGTCGTTCAAGAACTTTCCAGGGGTATTTTGCATAAATACAGACTTTCACGATGTAGCTAAGCGGGACGACAGGTGAGAGGAACGTTAGCTCGTAAGTTCCGCGTGCGCTCGCAAAGTGTGACCACTACTTACGGATTATTCGTGTGAAAAACTTTAAGAGAGCAAAAATTACTACTGCAGAGTTAGTAGTGTATAGGTGCAACGAGCTTTGTTGGATATACACTGGGTAAATCGCTATATGGAAGGTCAGGATTTTGCTAATTTCTGAAGTAGTGTGAATCTCATATGAGTGAAAGTTAGTGATCTAAAAGACAACTAGGTACGTTAACTAACCAAATTTCGCTTGAATTCATGGAATATTTTAAAATTTATTAGTTGTTCTGTGCTTTGAATCCGTTTTAGCTGTCAACCACTTCATTGCAGTTCGCTGAAATTGTACATGTCTGGTAATAAAACTGTGTTTCAACATCATAATTATATTTAATTCTAACAATGAACCCCTCATAGAAAATATAATGAATTAATCTAACAGTTATGCGTTATTGAAGTTATTTGTCGACATAGACCTAACTTCGACTCTTTGAAATTACGTTCAACAGACTTTTGTCTACTGAGGAAGTCAGTTGGTGAACTTGAGATGATATGGTACCTACCAGGGTTGTCGCGTGAGTTTTACAAGGACCTAGTAAAATTCTGGTTAAACCCCTCGTAAAACTTTTACCAGGCCTAGTAAAATCTCCATGCCAACCCTGTATGGTACCAGCAACATCATTAACTTTCAGCCAGAAATTGTCTTTCGGTGTAAATTAGACTCCTTCATAAACCACCCTTCATAAAATTAACAAGGGCTGTTCAATGGATTAAGGTCAGGAGAGCACGGTGGCCAAGTCAATAAACGCTTTCCTCTGATGCCCCGAGTTCTACGGAATGAAGTGGTAATCTCTGCTGAATGCGATTGAGCATTGTCGTGCATGAAAATCCTTCGACGGCGACGTGACATTGGTAGGTCATTTAACAACTCTATGTAAGCTCGACTTCATCTGGCACTACTCCGAAAAGTCCGACAAACTCGTCACCTATGATACCGTTCCAATACATAACACCTCCACTCTCTTGTTGAAGTAGGGGCTCCAATAGGACTCCACACATTGGCTCATCCATTCGCGCCATCAAGCGCAGCTGCCTGTAACATCATCTCTAATAGAACATTTTAGAAGTTTGTTTTCATGTATTTTGTGGCAAATTCGTGCCCAAGCAATGTGTCCTTCCAACTGGGTTTTATTCGACGAAGGCCTGGCGACAGGTTTAGCGTTCTCGCCAATTCATTCAAGACATGGCTTCGGGTTTGTCTGAACAAAGGGGCGTTGCCAACTGTATCAAATATAGCGGCGCTGGTGCTCTTTGGATGCTTGCTGACTTGTTTGCGTATTTTTCGAATTTCACGAGGTGAAAGGTTTCTGTACGTGTTCTTATCTTTCCTTGGTTTGGTGTGGGGTTCTCCACTTACGAAGACAAAGTTCTTAGATCTCTCCCTAGCTCTTTGACGAAATCTATAGAGAAACACTTTCTAATAGGCCTGCAAGAATCGGTTCCTCTTCGGATGTCGTCAAACGTCCCTTTCGGACATTTTCAGAGACCTGCAATACGGCGAATTACCGTAACAGTTACAATTGACTTGCAATGCAGAAAAATTCATAACGTTGAGAATATTGCATGAATTCAAGCGAAACTTGATTACGTTACGTACCTACTTGTGTTTCTTCAGAACTACCTCTTTCACTTACTGAGAATTATATTACTTCAGAAATTTACAAAACTCTGACCAGCGATAAACCACGATTTACACAGTTTGTTGCTCGCCAACGCTCTGATCCGCAGAAACAACCTACGTGCCCCGTAGAAACGTCGCACAAATTCGGTGAGCCAACAATACCTACTATCCAAAACATACAGCTCAATTTGAAATTTTACAGCACGATTTTCTTTCTGTAACCAAGTGACAACAATACAAACAACGTAATTGCATGAAGTACAGTAACCCTTTCCGTTCTGCCGTGGCAATTTCGTTGCGTCGGACTCCGTCCACACACATTCAGATATCAGAAACATAGGATAACGATATCAGCGTTGTATAAGATACTAGAGTGCCTATATAGCAGTCAAAAATGACACCGAGGAATTTGTAATGATCCTTCTTCATCGCTTGTCCCGAGTTATCTGTGTAGCACCCGTCAGTAAATGAAGGCAGAAAATTAGTAGCTACTCCCCTTTGTATTCTTGTTTTTTTTTTATCGCTTCAGAGGACTTCTCAAATGAGAATTCAATATTCCGCCAGGAAATTTGGAATATAAATATATTTAATTATTCAGTCACGACGCATTTCTGCTATCATCTTCGACATGCACGAACACATGACCCATTCTTATATAAGGTACCGTAGGGAACTTGAGCTGGACGCTCAATGTGGCGTCATCTAGCAACGTTCGAAGTCCTTCCTATCTTATTCCTTCAGCGCGCGTTACGCGATACACATAAATAAGTAAATATATATATATAATAAGCTCAATCTTATGTTCAACTTATTTTCTGTTCGATGAATGTTCAGTAAGTCGAGCCTCGTTTACTTAATCTTGTAACACAATTAGTGTCAAATACGAGAAAAAAAGAGTAAAGGGTACCTAATATAGCCTAGTTCGAAGTAAGGGCTGAAGGAGCAACATCAAAGGTGCAGAAAGGAGGAAACTCCCGAGAAGGGGAGCTAGGCTACAACACACGCACACAGGTGTTAAGGTTGGGCCATCAAAGGTGTCACACGCAGAAAGCAGGCAAATCAGCGCCGAGGAAGGGGAGATGAGAAACACGAGAGCAAAGGTTTCGTCATCAAAGGTGTTGAGAGGAAAAGCTGGTATGGTGGGATAAAGGAGTGAGTACCGGTACTGCTCTTGACGTTCGTCTGTATTGGAAAGAGCGACGGAACTTCATCAGCACTTACAGTTATGTATTAGTAATACGGCTTCAATTAGTACTGAAATGCGATTTCCAATGTAAAATAATTGCGGCATCAGAGAGTAAATGATTATATAAGTCGTACAGTATCGTCAGCATGTAGTGCGAAAACATCTTCCCTCTTCAAAACATTGTGCTTCAAGAGGGAAAGGAAAGAGCAGGTATATATCTATATATATGCTCAGAAAAAGCCCATGCCAAAAATAACCGGTTAATGAAGACATAATACATGAAAAGACTAGCAGTGATGTAAAACTCTCAGAAGTAGTGCAAATTACAAGAAAGTAAAAAGAGCAATAAAAGTGCGAAGAGCTGACAACGTAAGTAAGGGAGAGTTTTGCTGGAAGCACAATAACGATAGCCTGTGAACGTCCCAATAAGAAGCACATTTTTGTGCGAATATTACTATTCGAAACTCGCCTAACTGGTCTTAGGAGGTAGGTATAGCGAATACAGACAGGACCAGCTGAACTACGCTCACCTTATGTATGACCTATCCTGGCCCCTTAGCTGAGGGACGCAGGCGCCGACCCAGCCAAAGAGACCGTGGAATTGGCGAAACCATAGAGCAAAAATGCAGCATTGGGACGCACGGCTGCGCTAGGGCGCGGCACAGCAGATAATCTGGGAAGCTCCACCACAATTACGAAGCCAAATCAGCACAAATTGATGATTGGACTGCAGCTCTGCAGGTCGACGGACGTGCTGGCTGGTGCAGGGGGATGCGGATGACATGGACGGCTGAATAGTGCAGGCCGGTGGACGGTGTAGACGGACGGTGTAGGCGGACGAACGGTAAGTAGACGGAAGGTGTGGGAGGAGGACGACGACGAAAAGTGAATGAGAATTGTGTATCGCAGCTAACCCAGGAAGGTAAAATACATCATAAGTAACGTCCTCTCCGTACACACACTATCGCTGTACCACCCATTTACAGTTGGTCAATTAAGTATTCGTAATACCTAAGAAGCTCTTGTGCATGAGGTAGCAATGCGTACAAGATACACAAGGCGGTTCAAACAATGCGGTTCCTACAATGAATTTTCTACAGCGTTACGAATTATTATCTAACCCACTGTCTCCGAAAAAATGCTGCCGCCTATTATCGAGCAATGGTAATGACGCTACAAGTAATAGTAATGTTTGAGTTTGCATTAAAGTAAATGAAATATTGGCGTGAAATTCCGTAGATTTTCGTTCCATTAGAGGAATTGAAGAGAACGTGTTTTCGTACAGTTCACGAACACCAACAATGACGTTGATAAAGTTATACCTATTTCCCTTAATATGCACCTAATTCACTTTGCCTGCAAAATCTCATGTTCAAAATAACACCTCACCTTATAACGCAGAGGCACATTATTATGATACGCAGCTAGAAGTTATTGCCTCCGCCGCCAAGGAAGTTATGTTTTGTCGTGTTTGTCTATTGTGGTCTGTCACCAAAATTACTCAATTATTATGAACACATCTGTGCGATAATTACAGGGATGGTTAGGCATGTTAACAGTAGCAGATGATTAATCTTTAGTGAATATCCGTCCATCCGTTCATCTGCCTTACTTTTCTCAAAGCCATAACTCAAAAAGTTATGAACGGATTTTATGAAATTTACATGAGTTGTTAGGTATACTACGAAGAGTAAATGACCCAATTTTTGTGATGATCTGTTAGTTCGTGTGTTTGAATTTACGCTTGTTAGCACAATAACTCAACAAGTTATGGATGGATCTTTATGAAATTTACAGGACTTGTTAGTAATGCTAAAAGGAATAAATAATTAAATTTTTGTGATGATCGGTTGCTCCGTTTGTGTGTTTGACTTATGTTTGTTATAATGCTCGTTAGCAGCATAACTAAAAAATTTATGAACGGATCTTCAAGAAAATTACAGAAGCTGTTAATACTATCGAAAGGCATAAATGATTAGATTTTGGTGTTGATACAAACAAAATCATGGTTTCAGAACCAACCTGAATCTTTCGTTACCGCTGCCTTGCTTGGTGGAGGTATGCGCTCTCAGAGTGCTCTCCAGTTTCTAATGTAGAAATGGGGAAAATGAAGAACACATTTCAGAGTGAAAAATAAAACCAAGTCCACGTACGCTACGAAAGGCAGCATCAAAGTAATCGCCGAATTCTTTGCATTTTTTCGTCGCGAATGCGAGCGGCAGAACCAAGGACTTTCAAAGTTAATTGCCAATAAAATTAAGGACGATCGCTCATAACTCCAAATTACCAAACCAAACTTCGGCCTAATTAGAGCACGGGATATGAAGCTGCAGCCTTGATGTTCGATTCCAAACCTGTGCTGTATATGGCACGCGGAAAGCTATATCCATGGGTAACATTACGGCATTAACGGCTATCGGTTGTGTATTCTATAGTTTGCCTACTTTATTGCATACCTATATTTCTGCAGAATTAGTAAAGACGAGAACGGTGGTTTTAAGTGTGCGATTTTTTAAGCGAATGGGTTCCGCAACGGCGAACAACAGCTGAAAAAGAGCAAAACAAGCTAATGAGAGAGTGTAGTGACAGAATCGAACGGTTACGCTCTAAAAAAGGAATAAACTAAAAAAAAACTAACATCAAACCACACAGTGTTGCCATGAATGGAAAAAGAAAAATACAAAACACAACTGTGCTCCCGTAAATGGTAAGCAAGACTAATAAATTTAAAACACCACATAGAACAAGTATAGATAGCGGATAAACGGGCCAGGACGACAAGAGGCGGCAGCGCCCGAGGGAAGCAAAAGAAGTGCCATAGAATCAAATCCGTTCGGGAACGCAAATATTGCCCGCAATCTGCCTGGCACTCAGCATAATATTGGGTGGCCCCGTCGGCAATGCCTATACAGCGTCGCTTGCGGGCGGTGCAAATATGGAACCCATGCGATGCCATTATTGCAAGTCAGCGACGTGCGAGTGCAGACCTGCTATACAAGGTCTGCATACAATGATTCATTGTTGAATAGAACTAACTAGAGTAGTACTTGTAGCAGGCACTTAGTGCTAAAACCTAGACGAGCGCTGCAGCTATGGGAGGGTCCTCGGGCCGCGGTGTCTCACCTGCACCAGATGTCGTTTCCGCAAGGAAAACACTACATGCTACTTTTTGACCGTACACGAGACTGCGTTTAAGTTCGAGGGACTTCAAGATAATTTTCGTTAAGCGTAAATCAAACTTTCGTATGTAAAGTTGAATCCTCTCCTATTGCGACAAGGAGGATCAGTGAGCGGGTGCACAGAGAGGCAGGGTACACGCAAATATAATACTCTGACATGTGCGGCAGATCCTGATCGTTTTCTTTCCGGACTAATGATAACATCGTCAGTGGAGTTTTCATTTTGTATTAGGAACATTAGTCATTTGCTCATTGCAACGTTCTGCAGAAACATAGGTATGCAATAGAGTAGGCAAATTATATAATACACAACATTAGACTTTAATGCCGCAATGTTATCCTTGGATATAACTTTCCGCGTGGTATATTTAGCAGAGTTTCGGGCTTAACGGTGTTGCAAAGTTCTTCATTTGGGTTGTATTACCTGTCCGTGGGAGCTCGATCGTGAAGGTTTAATAATAATAGTGAAAATCGTTGGCAAAAAAACATAAAAGCTGGCTAGTTTGCAATTCTGGAGAGGCAAGGTAAATCTCTGCTCGTTAAAGCGCGCACATCACTCTTGAAGACAAAACGGTGTATCGACAGAAAAAGAGACAAGAGGTACGACACGTAGTAAGTCATGAAAATCGGGGAACCGAAGACACCATAGCTCGAAGTAACAGGATGTCGAAAGGAATAAAGGAAAAAAACAGCAAGTTGGGGACACCAAGTCGAGAAGAAAAAACACCAGTGAAAAGGAAAAAAAGCGAGATGATAAAGAATACGAAGCTGAGAGAAAAAAAGAGTAGTAAGTCGCAAGGAACAGCGAGAAGACAAATTACATTCAGCTTGTCAAAAAAAAACGGAAAGCAGATGACGCATCACCGGGCACGAGAACAGCAAGTCGGGACCTCAGAAGAAAAGGATGGAAGCACTGGGCAACGGAAAAAGATGCCACGTAGGCCTACCAAAAACAAAAGTAACCTATAAGGCTCACTCGGGGTGTGACGTCCCATAGTGTAGATGAGCGAGCTGAAGCAAGTGTCTAACTGAGGTCGCCATAGGGACTGAACCACGCCGAAAATTGCGACTTTACATAATGTACCTAACATAACCTGCATACGAGTTATTGGTTCGGTAAAGAAAAAACGACGAAGTTTCGAGCAGTTTCCCACGATGAGACCAACTACCCCATACTGGCAACTTGCCGTAACAAAAAATGTTACTATTTATGCAAAACATCCTTCTTTTGTTTTTAACCAAACATTTTCAAGAGCAGGAGTTTATCTCATCTGAATTATTATTATTGTCTTGACATGACATAATATCCAATACTGAAGAATAAGATGAGAAGCATAAGTAGAAACTTAGTTGCCTAAGACGTACGTTTCGCTGTACCTCAGCTCATCTGGTGGGAGGGTCGAAGATGGTCGACCCTCCCACCAGATGAGCTGAGGTACACCGAAACGTACGTCGTATGTACGGTAACTAAATTTCTACTTGTGTTTCTCATCATATTCTTTATTATTATTATCATCATCATTATTAATTATATTATTAATAGAGTTCAAGCTTAACCATCGCAGCAGCTGACAGGACGGCGCTATGCAAGGAGTGATGCGCAAATTCAATCGACATTTCTGCCGGAAATTCAATCTAATGGTAAATTCACTAATTGAGTTCTATACTTGTCTCAATCTTGGCACAGTGCGCTACTATTGGCGGGAAAAAGGCGCAAAGGATAGAAAAAGACATTCGAGGGGACGGCCCCATTCGAGGCCTTCCACGCGAGAGAGAGTAGAAAAGTCCCGCGCAACTAGGTCGGCTTTTTCGATCGACAGCACACCTCGTGGAACAAAAAGGGAAGTATAGAGA
Source organism: Parhyale hawaiensis (assembly GCA_001587735.2). NCBI lineage: Eukaryota > Metazoa > Arthropoda > Malacostraca > Amphipoda > Hyalidae > Parhyale > Parhyale hawaiensis. Next base: position 18,256,530 of record LQNS02278160.1, read on the forward strand.
ACCTACCTAAAATAACAAACTAACCTTCTCAGCAGGAACTGCGACCAGCTGCAACATCCACTGCGGATAAGGCACCCGAAACAGCCCTTGGGTTCGTGAGTGCCATATATATTATTGCGAGAGGGAAAGGGCTTATCTGAAATACTGAAACATTCCGCCAATGCAGTTTCCGATATTACCTTTTTTTTTTCGATGTTGAAGTCAACACACGATCTCGCAGTCTGCCACAACGCAACGCAGCTCATGCTCACCCCTCGACGCCTCTCTCTCAACTCCAAGCCACCATCCCTCGGCCAACAATGCAGTGCCACAAAATATTCCGTTTTAATTAACAAGGCGCAGCAGCAGCAGCAGTGGCAGTGGCGGTAAGAGCGGAGGCGGCGGCGGCATCATATATTCCTATATTCCAATGCGCCATGAATAATAACATAAAAGCTGAAGTGCTCGGCTTCACGGCAGTTTAGGAGGAGGAGCAGTGCAGCGAGCACCTCACTAAAGGCATTAAATGGATGCAAGCACGGCGGTACAGACAGACGGGTGGCCCAACAATTGCATCAGCGCCGCAGACGGCAGCCGCGCACCCAGCGTTATGAGGCGCTAATGGCTTCAATGTAATAAATAGGGGGCAACAGTGAGATAAGTTAGGCCGCAGTGCAATCTATTTCAACGATAATAAATAAGACGGGAAAAGATGAACGTGTGACAACAGTAGAATATTTTAATTGGCGTTATAAATAAATCAAGAGAACGAAGAATGTTCATCGGCAGTGAAATGTTTAAATTAAAAATAACATAGAATGGATGAAACTGAAGAGTGACTGACAACGATGAAAGTTTTACACTTATAGCCTATGTTACAAAAGGTATGACATGAACAATTCACAGTAATAAAATTTTTAAAGGATCCAGAGGGTATAAAAATGAAATATGATTGACAGCAAAGTGAAGTCTAAATTCAACTGACATATAATGCTCGGCGGCAGAGTAATAACTGAATTTTAACGACAATGCACCTATTATAGACTAAGAAACTGTGGGACAGAAGTGCAAGTTCTGAAATACTCATGGTTCACGAAACTAGCAGTAAAGTGCTGCATATTTGAATAATACGAACGAGTGAGGTATGCTGGGTAAGGTGATATATTCTTAAATATAAATAAATGTGCGCACCGGAAAGAGCAAACATTAGACAGGCTAAAAATGAAAACCTATTAATAATAATCTGCTGAAATTATGGAAACACAGAACATTCCTAATACCGTAACTGCCACAATTGAACAGTGGAGCGAAAACTAAGAAGTTGACATGTGATTCTGCACAGCTCGCAACTCTACGAAATTATTGATCCAACTAAAACCGCATAAAGTATTTGTTAATGCAACCACATTACCCCCACAGCAACAGTATGTTCGATTCGTTCACTTAATCGAAATGCACTAATCAAATGATCTTAAACTAATTTGGCACTTCAATCCTGGGCGCTGGATTCGACACTTTGGATTGCACTTCAAGTGTTAGTTACAAAAGAATTACGCTTGATGCAACCGAAAAGCTCAATTTGCTTATGAGAGATTACAAGCCATGTATCATTTACTTACTTACGAGTTTACACTATTGCAAAGAACACTGCCATCATTTTTGTCGGCCGGAAATTATTTTGCGAGTACGACAAATTAACATGAAGTATTCCTAGCTAGGCCACTGCTAACGGCAATATGGAAGCTAGCCTGTAAGACTCTCAGCCTCGCAAATAATGCAAGTTACATAACAGAGCCATTACGGGAGGCCATAGAAGACGAGAAGCAAGCAATAGAGCAAGCAGAGAAGACTTTTATGGGGAAGATCCAATAGAAATTGGAGGAGGGTCTGGGGAATATGCTAATAGGCCTATATGGCTTACTAGAGTGTAGCCGAGCTTCCGGTGCAGCGGCCAAGAGCCTAGGCCTATTGAAGTGAGATGGCTGCGAGTGAGAAACTGCACTGAGCGGCTACGGCCGCCTAGGGAGTGGTAAACGAGAAGTTCGCTAAATGAACCTAATGCGGACAGCGTATAGCGAAGGCAAGCACCAATGTTGTTGCTGCAAGTTGTAAGTGCAGCAGCTGGACGTTGATTATTACAAGTTGTAAGTGCAGCAGCTGGACGTTGATTATTACAAGTTGTAAGTGCAGCGACTGGACGTTGATTATTACAAGTTGTAAGTGCAGCGACTGGACGTTGATTATTAAAAGTTGTAAGTGCAGCGACTGGACGTTAATTATTACAAGTTGTAAGTGCAGCGACTGGACGTTGATTATTACAAGTTGTAAGTGCAAGGGCTGGACGTTGATTATTACAAGTTGTAAGTGCAGCGGCTGGACGTTGATTATTACAAGTTGTAAGTGCAGCAGCTGGACGTTGATTATTACAAGTTGTAAGTGTAGCAGCGGGACGTTGATTATAACCAGTTGTAAGTGCAGCAGCTGGACGTTGAGTATTACCAGTTGTAAGTGCAGCAGCTGGACGTTGATTATTACAAGTTGTAAGTGCAGCAGCTGGACGTTGATTATTACAAGTTGTAAGTGCAGCAGCTGGAGACTGATTATTACCAGTTGTACGGGTAAGTAGACTTTGAATACTTAGAAAAATAACTATACGCGAACGTGGGTTGTTTCAAGTCGCCAAGAGTTCTTACCAAGCAGAACGTATTAAGTTGGCGTAAGTAGTTGTTGCTATTTGGACATGTAATGTCAGGGCCCCACTGTGCAATCGTATGCTCAACTTAATGAGCGGACGTTGATTAGCAGAGCACGTCACTGACTGCAGCGTATCTAGGCTATGCTACCGCTTTTAAAAGGCAGGTACACAGTTCTCACTCTGTAAATGTACTGTGGAGTGGACGACACATTCGCTTATAAGTTGACCGGACGATTGCAAAGCGTGACCCCGCTATCAGAAGACGTTGGAAATTGCAACTGTACTGGACTGTAGGCGCCAGTGGACGTTACAATCCTAGAGGTGCCACATTGCGGCACACTGCCCTAAGTTGTGAAGCATAGTCGGGTGTTATTCCACAACCGTTCGAACTTTAGAATAAGTAACTGCATACGGTAGTTTGAGTGACTTACAACGAAAGTAGTTTATGGCTCTGCACATATGGGCTATGAACCGATTCTGTTAGAGCACAAGACGCGAAGGTCACGTAAATGCACTTACGGTACTGTTTACAAGGCGGCACAGACGTTATCAGGTGTCGGAACTGTATCAGCTAGAGAGTGAAATGACGCGATTGCACTGTAAGCAGCACGGCAATTAGGGAGCATGTCATCATCCCTGAGTATCCACAGGGTCTATTTCCTGCACTACCATCACGAAAATGTAGAAGGAATATACTGCTCAGACTGAATGCTTTGTGCGAGCTTGAGCTTGTAAGCGAAACCTTGACATGTACGTACGTTTTCCGCTAGCTTTCATGGGTATACCCTGAAACATTTCATATCATACTTTCGACACTGTAGTTGCACTTGCCACCACTTGAAGCAAAGTTGTAAGAAAACCGAGACGGGCTTAAATAACCAAACATTTATTAATAAATAAGCTTTAAACTAGTGTATAAAACAAACACTGCAACACGGAAAATCAATGGAAATAGAACCGAAAAAAAGAGATTGCGGCAAGTCACAACTTTAAGTGCGGGTGTGACACTATTGAAACCACATACTGCAACACAGAGGGCAATCTAAGGGGAGAAAGAACACCATATGTAACGAAAAAAATGCAATACATTAACAAATAAGCCACAAGAAACACGAACGTTCCAACAAAGAAGTTGCAACGAATTGAAACAGCAACGCAGCATCTTATAAACGTTACTCATGGACAGCAATAAAAAGCGTGCAACACCGGCATGATGAAAAAGAATGGAGCAGAGGCGGCGATAGCACGAGTGCCGTAACTACCACAGCAAGAGCGCAGACTTGACGGGAAGCGCCCCCCTCCCTGGACCGATCAAAGCCGTGCGCCGCTGTTTACAGCATGCATAGTTGATAAAAATGCTCTCGTTTGCTAAGACTTTACACGGAAGGAAAAGGCACTCGACCGCCAGCGCCCGTAACGAATATTTTACTCTAAGCAGACAAAGGGGAAATTATTAAGCTGGAACACAAGCAGCGGAAGCGATGGGAGCGCCGAAGATGCACATGAGCCTGTCGGTTAATGTGGTACAGAACTTATCGCAACGGACCATACACTGGTTTTATGCCTCGCACACACACAAGTGGGTGAACATGTCATATCAGGCGTTCAAGATGTAAAAGGCAAGGTAATGCAAAGAAATTAAAATACACAAGAAATAATACGCTGTCTCGAACACCCTGGAATGCTTTTTCCAGCACCTCCGTGACTTAGTGTTATATATAAGGATTAAAAAAGCCAAGACCAGCGATGGGAGACCGGCATTATGCGGTGGAAGCTCAAGGGCAACCTTTTCAGTACTGACCGTAAATGTTGATACCAGTATCACTGACTTTGTTTTCAAAGCCAGAGTACTGTTGCTTCCTATGAACGTTTTAACTGCATCTTTGATAGCAGTGGAAAACTTTTGCTAGCTATTTGTTCAACATGATACTACTGTTGAGCTTTTATATCCAATACCATGCATTAGCCAGAAGCGCAAAAACCATGTCGTAAACGAGCAGAGTATTTCCACCACGATGTACCGGATATATAGGCGGATAAGAAATACAGCCACTAGGGATTCTCTTCTAGGAAATCATTCCATTTTCTTGGCAGAATAACATGAATCTGACTAATGGAATAAGTGTGACATAATAGCTCTTTAACGTTGAGTCCACAGCGAGCTTTCGACAAAATTCTAGTACAGTACTTTGAGCGAGCAGACGCTCTGAGGCATAACACAGGATAAAGTCATGGAAAAGGCTGGAGCAAGCAACGAAGGTCCTTCATACGGAATCCATCCCACAAGCCTGATTAGCATCGCAGCAGAAAAAAAATGCAACACGCCATCGGACTAAAGAAAACGGGGCAAGTGAAATTGACACGATGATTATTTTTTATTTACAGCTCAGAGAGGGCCAGAGCGCGAGTCTCAGCTGCTCTTTGGGAATATACCTGTTGGTCCGTCTACTCCCAGGTATCTAATTTAGGTGCAGTCAAAGTATTTCAGAGACTTGGGTAGTGAACGAGTCTATGCTAACTCACGTGTAAGAGTACCTAAACATCGCCTATAATGCAAACACCGCGCGAGTCCCAAGCTGTCGGATTCCATGCCACAGACTCGGATTTTGGCTTCGTTCTCCGCCACTTTCTGTAAGCTAACGAAGGAACCGCGACCGGTAGCACTTCCAGCACTTTGCTCTTCATATTATGAGTTAGCTGTGTAGCTTAACGTAGGTAGGTAACGCCACTGGCACCTTAGGCGCTCGTAGTAATTTAAAACAGGGTACCGTATACCGACGAATGGGGCACGCAACGTCGCACCACTTCCGAGATTACTTAATTTACGAGCAATTTAAATATTATAAACATACACAGGCATCAGAGAAATGGACGTGCCCTGCATTTTAAGCTCACTCTGATAAACGTAATTACGATATAGAGGACACTAGAAGCAGTTACACAGGGCCAAGGAAACACAAATTGGCCTGACAAACCGTTAACTCGGTCGCAGATCGGCGTTGTGCGTGAATGTTCGTTTACCTATACGCACAACACTGCGGCCAAATAAAGTATTGTCCCCGAGGGTAGGTAGATAGAATACATCGAGCTGTCGTTCTGATCCTGTAGCCCGGACCGTCTTCAACGGTAGCTCAATCGACACTTGGTTTACATTACCCAGTATCTTGTCACCTTTTTCTGCTGCGCGCGTTTTTCTGTTACTCGACGACACTAGGTACCATTGCCAGAGACAGGCCAGACTGAGGTCGGGCGGGCAGAAGCCACACTGACGCCACAGGCAGTTAGTTGTCGAGATAGAATCTGAACATCGAAAACGACCGCATCTCCCATCCCTAAGTTAAGTAATTTTTTTTAGTAGAAATTTCCTTTTAGCATTCGTGAACAGTGGGGTTTGTGATCCACTGTAATTTTTGCAAGTGGCGCAAGACCTGTTACTTGTAACGACGTTCTGTAAGTAATAATTACGTGCGTTTTAGCAATATATACATGCTGATTTCATGGCGCGTCTTCCTCCCTAAAGTTAGACTTTAATCTGAACCATAGCTTGAATTCAGTGCCTCTGAAACTCTGGCCTTAAAACTCTACCTGCGACACATGAATGTACCGAGGTCAAATATTGCAAGTCTGATAGGTCTATTTGCTGATAAGAATACGGACTACCTAAAAGTCAGAACAAGGAAATGCGCCTTGAGTCCCCAAATCAGGAGAGAAAAAATCAGTTAAATCGCTGGTAAATAGGGATTGTAATGGCCCTGGCTGCAAATTTTTCAAAATGTATAGCCGACGTCAGAGCATAGTTGTACCAAACAGAGGCCAAACAATGAGCCGCAATGCAGTGTAGCGTGTACTGACACTTTCTATAGCTTTCGGTAGGTATCTAGCTATCTACTACAACTCTAGGGATAAGCTAAGTTTCATGCATTTATTGCACCGTCCCCTAGTATGTGCTCAATAAAATTAATTGATACACTGTAAGCTAAAACACGGTTTGGAAAATACGTTTTTTAAACAAAAATTCCTATCAACATATCTCCTATAATATAATTAATCCCGATATAACAGAATAAGAACATACCGTACGTACACATGAATATACATTCCTCGCTGTCATTTTTGACAGCACAGGAAATCTGGTAAATAAACAAAGAACCCACGACTCCACATCTGAGAAGAAGGAGCTAAGCACGACGGACTCCAGGGAGCATCATGGCGGCGGCAGCAGCAGCAGCCTAGGAGGCGGCAGTCAGCCAGGCGGTGGGTGCCATAAGCCAGACGGCAGGCCGCGCAAGACTCCATTCCACATTGCAGTTTTTATGTGTGGACTATATGAGCGCAGCAGAATTACAGAGGACGTGACGCCGCAGCGAGCACACACAGCAAACACCACATAAAAGAATATTTCTGGTGGGCCAGACCAGCCTCCCTATTTTGCTGGAGCTATATTCGTTTATTTGCAAACAGTGCAGCTGCGGCAGCTGCACCTTGTAAACCTACACAAAATGTCTCAAAGAACTAAGAAAGAAACTTTTAGGAAATGGAATGTTATACAAGAACGTGTGTGAAACTGTGAAAACATTTTTGTCTAAATGAAAGAGTACAATACAGGCTATTCACCACTTTGTACATTATGAAGTCGCTGGACGTTAGTTTTCAACCCCATGCAAGATAAGCGAAAAAACTGTAAAATATTTGTAAAAAATAAGGTTTAACAATCGCTAACGTGCTTCTTGAAAAAATAAATACAAATGAAATTGCGAAGAGTATGGTTAAAAAAACGTAAAAATGAAACAGCGTGTAAGTTGGAGCTGAACAACTGGTAAAAGTGATGCAGTCTGCAGAGTGCAACTGAACTACTGTACCAATACCCATTCAGATCCATAGGAACCTATAAGACAGTTACTAACTCTATTAAATTTTAGTTTATGTAGCTCTAAGATCATATACGGTACTTATTAGCACTTCCTTGTGAATCAAAATTTTATTTGTTAACCCTTTCGCAGCTCACGGTGGTACCTTTCGGGATCAGTAATAATTTTCTACAGGTAAAAAGTATTACTACTACACGAATACATTACCATTATTGTAATCATATTATTTATATGATTACTTGGTATTGTTAGTTTATGTGAACCTCCCTACCCATCGTCTGCGCAACGACGCAGAAAGAAGACGAAGTTACATGTAGAAGTACGTCAAACACATCAAAAACGCAGGCATGGGAGCAAAAAGCTAAGAAAGAATAAGATAAGTAGCAGATGAAGTGGAGCATACAAAAAAAAAGAAAGACTCAGGATAAGGAACGAAAGATGCTACTAAAACCAAACTGAGGCTTAGATAACCTAAAGAGTCCACCTCTCCAAGTTTAGTATGAGCAAACCATAACGAGAGGAAAAAAAACACACNCAAAAAAAAAGAAAGACTCAGGATAAGGAACGAAAGATGCTACTAAAACCAAACTGAGGCTTAGATAACCTAAAGAGTCCACCTCTCCAAGTTTAGTATGAGCAAACCATAACGAGAGGAAAAAAAACACACCGTAATCCTATGGTCTATCGTATGTCTTGTAAACTATGTACAGATGAAATGTATTGAGTCGCTAATTAAATCATAACGAGAGGAAAAAACACACCGTAATCCTATGGCCTATCGTATGCCTTGTAAACTGTGCACAGATGAAATATAACTAGTCGCTGATTGCTCTAAGAACTCTCGACATCACAGTGAACAGCTGGTTAAAAGAATCATTATTTTATGTAAAGGGTCTGAACGAAACTCGTGCACGAGCTCCGTTTCAGGCGGCCAAGTTAAGACAAAATTGGAAGCGTGCATTATTGACTGGGGTTTTTTAATAATTGACATGCTCTCTTCCTACGAGAAACCGAAGCTTTAGTCGATCGTTACAGCATTACAAGCAACAGACTAAGTAAAGTAAGACACTTTGTAAACATATTTCCCAAAAGAGAAGGACGTCGATAGTGAGGTGTCAAACGGAAGTTTTATCTGACCGTCGTAGTACTAAGTGCAGCAGGCAGATGTAAAAACGTCAATGCAAGCTTGCAGTGAGTAATCAGACGTACATTACCAGATTAACGAGACACCAAAGTTTTATTCGATCGTCACAGTAGTCAATGCGAGAGGCCCGGGAGAGGAGCGCATGCAGTGAGTTGTCAAACAACGGTACTCGCACGAGAAACCCAAGCATTGGTCGTCATAGCATCGAATGCAATAGGCGGAGGAGAGAAGCGCACGTAGAGACAGAGCGGTGTCACGTCGACGCAGTGACCCACGCTTGCGCACGTCACGTGTCGGACACAATACAGCAGAAGGGCGTGACACACGACGCGCCGTGACACTGCATCCTATTGACTTCTGGCTCGCTTTGCTAGTTCACGCGACTAACCTGTTTCAACACTAGACAAAATAATGACGCGGAAGGAACACCTTCCATGACAGTACATGAAGACGGAGGAACACCGCGTAAGGAAACAGGACGTCAGAACACGAAGCACAAGACAAAATTCGCCACAAGACAGTAAGACAGAGGCAGGAAACACACTTTGGAAACACAATGGTATCAGTAGCTGTTCAAAATCACCAACTGTCGAGTATTTGAAAATGCGTACCGAGTATATAGGACACACAAAATGGAAGATCCCAACTTTCACCATTAGGTACCTTCACAATAAAATCCTGACACATTTACCACTATACCGAGCTCATAAACATATCCAAATTTAGATGTAACCGGACCAGAGAGTGGATTTAGAGACTGAAGTACGAATCCCAATTAAAATTAGTTCTCAGTCTGTGCGAACCGAGCGCACATATAAATTAGTGAAAGGTATCCGATAACATCGGATAAAAGCCTATAAATTTCTGATTGGTTAGCAAGACAGAATTAGAGTCACTGCTGGTAAAATGACGTCAGCGCCACGTGAGATTGGATCTCTGACAGAGTTTTAGTGCACGCCATTTTTTACGTCTCTGAACGGCAATTTCTGACGTCATGATACTGCCGGAATCACAATTTTATCGAGGGCCGCGGAGCCCAAATCGTAAAGATTCCGACATTTTTAGAACGATAAACATGCCCATAAAAATGACGCTGCACAGTACTTTGGAGACGAACTGCTAATATTTAGATATGACCCTATCTGGACATTACCGCTAAGATTATTTTCGGCCACGATAAACTTTTGCAGCAGTGGTCTTTATAGGCCAGGTGAACACATCATCCAAACTTTGAGCTCAGTGAATAACTGATGAAGTTTGATCAGACTTGCAGTCGCGTGTCGTCACTTCATAGCTAACACATTCGTGTGCATTAGCTTTATTTGATAGGCGGAACTTCTGCACGCA
>LQNS02278160.1:18283667-18299750 GCA_001587735.2 Parhyale hawaiensis
CACACTTATAGCCAAAACCCTGAATGTATATAAACTGCACTAACATTTGCCATTATCCTCACCGTATTTTTGTGACATTCAAAAAAACGACTTTCGCGGCGAAAACACCCCGTTTTACCCTACTGTTACCGAGAATTTTCTTTGTGTATGAGAGTTGCGAAATGAGAGTATGCACTGAAAAACGGTTAAGGATTTAAAGCAACAGAGGTACCGTAGTGATCATCTGCAGCACAGCTCCGGTCGAGCGTGGGCAGCAGTTTGCGTTGAGGAGAATTACGCACATAGCTGGGGCGCGCTGCACGAGAGCCATAGTCGGAGGAGAGAATGTGTAGAGCACAGCAATGAATGCTACAGAGCACGCACGTCCTGGGCTGCAGCTGGTGGCCAGTGAAAGTGATCCTATGAATGAAGGCAGCGGACCTCGATCAGCTGCAGCAGAGGAGGATATGAATTGTTGCAGGGCCATAGAGCACTCGGTGGCATCTTGGTACCTACCGAGCAGCGGTCGGTGGTAGAACGATCGACGAGCATGGGCGAGGAATGAAAACACTTGGAGCGAAGGTAAACTGAGGTACCTACCTATCTTTTAGGTACCTAGTTGCTGCGACTAGCCGAAGTCGAAAACTTTGTTATAGGTTCGTGTTACGTGCTGGGTATAATGGCACTAAGATTCAAGAAGTATGTCAACACCCACGGGCAGTAGAATGAGTCAGGCTGTATTTACTAAAGTCAGAATGCGCAAACGCCCTAGACAGGCAGACATGCTACACATCATATTAATCTAGCATGGACTAGAGCTATACATTAAGCGCAGTAAAGACACGACGCCTTCAAGGACGAGCATAAAACATGGTCTGACGGTCACATATATCTGTGACACACCACGCGAGAGTCCAATGAAAATAAGCAAGGCAAAGGCCTACATTAAAACCTATTCCGACTCCGATTCTATGATTATAATATTATTTTTTATTTACATTTGGGTGTAACTATTTCATGCTATGTTATTTCTTTTTACTTTCTATGCTATGTGACGAAAGGGACGTTAACGCAAACTCTTTGCCATCATTTTTAACTACTGGGCATCTAAATACACACAGTAGAACCTAGTAATTATCAAGGAATATAGCAGCTAAAAGCCTACGGTGACAGTTGCTCTGACCGCTAGTGCTATGAGAGAAATATAATAGCCATCGACTTGGAATATCTCCCTCTCTCCCCAACCCCCAAAATAAAGAAACGTGCCCCAACATTTCCTGCAACTTTACAGAAGGCTAAAAGAACGCGATGGGAAGAAAAGTGCAAGAAGAGCATTAAAGAATTCAATTAATATTGATTAGTTGAAAGCGACCGCAATAACACAACATGTCACAAAATATCCTAAGTGTTACGTACGATAATGGTAACCAAAATAACAACGTTTCTACCAAGCTACAAGTTATTTGGGCGAAAGCAACCAAACAGTAATAGTGCAATGAAAAAAAAATAAGGAGAAAAGATCCCCAAATTTGAACGACAGTGATTGGAAAAGCCTGAGGACAAGATACGCCACATTTCAGCAATACAAGCAGTCGCAACCATGGCTGCCAATATCTAAGAGAACGATCAGATACATTAAAGGCTGGGCGAAAGGCAAAGAAATAAAAGGAATTTGGACGAGATGAGTCGCATAGAGAATCGGGCAGCACAATAAAGTGAAATAGTGGGCGCCGGTGGGGGCCAGAGGCAATGAGACGGAGGGGGCAGCGTACATTTCAGAGGAACATTCCAAAGCCCCCAGGAATGCCAGGCCAATGTGGCCGGCAGCGAAGCTCCTCAAAAGACAGCCGCATTTTTGCCTGGGTCAACAGTGTACGGGAGCTGTAAACAGCATGCCGGCCTGCCCGTCTGGCGACGGCCTTCCATAGAAATGAGCAGTCGGTCGGTCGGTCGGCAGAGATGGTGGTGACTCTTGCGACTGAGCGAGTGAGGGAGCTCGGGGTGATCGAAGAGAGTGAGGGTGATTGATGAGGGTGATGGAGAGAAGTGAGGGTGATGGAGGGGAGTGAGGTGATGGAGGGGAGTGAGGGTGATGGAGGGGAATGAAGGTGATGGAGGGGAGTGAGGGTGATGGAGGGGAGTGAGGTTGATGGAGGGAAGTGAGGGTGATGGAGGGGAGTGAGGGTGATGGAGGGGAGTGAGGGTGATGGAGGGGAGTGAGGGTGATGAAGGAGAGTGAGGGTGATGAAGGAGAGAGAGGGTGATTGAGGGAATGAAAGTGGAGTGGAATGGGGTGATGGAGGGAAGTGACGCTGATGGAGGAGAGTCAGGGTGATAGAGGGGAGTGAGGGTAATCGAGGGAGTGATTGAGGGTGATTGACGAGAGTAAGGGTGACCGAGGGAAGAGAAGGTAACCGGAGTGAATATAATCGAGAGGATTGAGTGCAATCGCGGGGAGTGAGGGCAATTAAGGGAAGTGAAGGTGATTGGGGGAGTGAGAGTAACGAGGGGAGTGAGGATAATCGAGTGAAGTGAGTGTAATCAAAAGGAGTGAGTGTAATCGAGAGAAGGGACGATGATTGATTGAAAAGGCGGTTATCGAGAGAATAGGTGACCGGCGGAACAGAAGGCAGTATCGAGTAATAGGTGACCGACGGAAGAGAAGGCAGTATCGAGTGAATTGGTGACCGGCGGAACAAAAGGCAGTATCGAGTAATAGGTGACATGCGGAACAAAAGGCAGTATCGAGTGAATAGGTGACATGCGGAACAAAAGGCAGTATCGAGTAATAGGTGACCGGCGGAAAAGAAAGCAGTATCGAGTAATAGGTGACCGGCGGAAGAGAAGGCAGTATCGAGTGAATTGGTGACCGGCGGAACAAAAGGAAGTATCGAGTAAATAGGGGACTGGCGGAATAGAAGGCAGTATCGAGTAATAGGTGACCGGCGGAAAAGAAAGCAGTATCGAGGAATAGGTGACCGGCGGAACAGAAGGCAGTATCGAAGGAACAAAAAGCTATCGAGGGAACAGAGGACATTCGAGGTAAGGGAGACTGACCGAGGGAAAAGAGATTGGTTGTGGGACAGCGGGAGCGGTTAGTCATCAAAATAACACAGCTTCATCGGAGGTAAGGGAGGTGATCGAGAGTAGCAGAGAGTAATCGAGGGAAAACATACAGTAACTAACAGTTCACCTGTTCCAATTTTTCTAACTAAGGTCAGGGTAAAATAGTATAGCTAAACTAGAACGCCTCGTGCCGTAAGACCATTACTCGCGGTGGAAACAAATCCGACGCCGTCGTGTTTGATGGCCAGCTAACTCTAGCTTTTTGGCAATTTTCACATCACAGTCAACCCACCTGACTGCCTACCTAAAAAAAATCATTAGGTATGACTCAAGTCCTGCTGCCTCTTTTTGGGTGAACAGACAAATAAATATATACACTTGAATCGTCACCGAAAACATTATCACCGCCCTGCGCTTCGCTCGCAGGTGATAAACATGAATCATCGCTGCAGTGCGACCGCCCGGCTACTGCACAGCGTGCTAAACAAGCAACAGACACACAATCACGATGGATGAGCCATGTCCAACATAAGATGGTAAAGGAGACGGTTGCATGAGTGCTAAACACTGAAAAACGAAATTAAGCACTGAAAAGAGTTCTCTAAAATACGATAACAGAGAGACAAATAAAAAAAAAAACTAGAACGTCTCGTGGCGTAAGACCATCACCCGCGATGGGAGCAAATTGAACGAAGTCATTTTTGATGTCCAGCTAATCCTAATTTCTCATACGGATGCTGAGTCCAACAAGGCTAGACCTACGCTGCCAGCCCTGCGCACATCTCTTAATAACAACATAGGATAAAATGGGAGGCCTCGTGGCTAGAGACGATCTGCCGCGGTGAAGGCAAATTCGACCCGGTGGAGGAAATTTCAACGCCGTCATTTTTTATGGCCAGCTAGGACTAGTTTTTGCCATGAGTCACATCTAGGTCAACCCACCAAGCTCCCTACAAAAAAATAGGAAGATTGCTCAATTCCGACCACTTATTGGGTGGACAGACATATATACAAATATATACACAGATATATATAGTAGATGTACGGTATATATATACTGAAATCTTCAACGAAAACATCACTTCTCTCACTTCGTTCGCGAGTGATAAAATGATTTAAGGAACCTCAGGAGAACAACACAATAAAACTATACGAAGTGAGAGTGTAATAGAGGATGAACAAAGACAAACGCGATGAAGCTGGAATCAAATTATTCAGTGCTGACGACTGGCGACGGGCAAGCGGTCGAGCTAAGAAAACTACCTACATACAATTATGATAATTAAAAGAAATTGGTAAAGAGATACGTACAGACACAGATACCTCAGTGTACTAAAACTGTCTTTTACAGTCCAATTTTACCCGGGCGCTCATTTTATAGCAGGCTGTAAAATGCATGCCGGGGTGAAGGGATGCTCACCATGTCTCCACTGCTCTCGATTTTCTTTTTTTTTATAGAGTTTGGGCGGCGTTGAGCGGCCTACACAGTACCGAGGCTGTACGCTACAGGATTTCTATCAATTTATAACGTGGTTACGTAAGCGCGGCGGTCAAGGAGGCAAGGTTGTTCGTCACTGACTCGTGGTACAATCGATCTGTTGTGCTCCGTTTGTATAAAAAGTAGGACGGCAGCTGCAGTTTTAACACTTCACATAGAAACACTAAGGGAATCTATTAAGCGCAGAATACATAATGATCATATTGATTAGAGCACTAAATGAACAAATCGTACCTCCATCACTTGCTGCTGCTGCTACAGCCATCAAACAACTCTGGAATTTATCCCTTATCCCATCCAAGCTCGATCGCTCCTTTATCGGTTCTTCTTCAAAAGGAGTAAAAAAATAGCAAATTTCACCGTAAAGTCAGCTTTGATGAAGTGACAAAATTAGATAATGAGATACAGGGACGGGAAAGAAAGAAAAGTCATGTCCTGTCATCCCAAAGTCCAGTGACACGTGCCAAACGCTTTGCTTGCATTCGATTCCTGAAATACCTACATTTGGAGTTCTTCGGGCGCGGTCCAGGTGATCCCTGCACTCCATTAGAAGCACAAACTAAAACGAAAAGTGTAACTGAAGAAGTAGTATCTGAAATATGGTCGAACTGCGACTTCCCGATCACGCTGGGCAGCATATTGACATGACCTGATGCAGAAGACAATGCGGAGGCCACTGCGGCGCTGAAACGCAGCATTTTAGAGGCGCGCAATTATTGAGCACATGGCCAGCGCAGCGTGAGGTCGAGAGGGTCATTTGACACCATGAAATACAATGGTGAGCATATTTGTTTACGGACCATAAACAAAGAGCGTCCAGCAGGCAGGCTATCGATCCCAGTAATTGTGTGTAGGCAGGCCATGGTGTTGGCTCTCATTAGGGCCCTTTTTATGTAAAGTAACACAATGTGACTCCTAGGATAACAACTTTATGCAATGCCGGCCGGCAGCTTGCCAAGATGCGGGAAGACAGGAAGGCCAGGAAGATACACGAGGTGGTGAGCGGAAAAGGCAAAAACGCAGGTACGCCAGGCAAGACAAACGAAGACTTTTAGGTGTCTTAATCAAATTGATGCAAGTAGAGCATTATTATACTAAACAATACTTATTCTTTTAAGAGGAAACAGCCTTAAATGGTGTTGAAATGAGGTAGAAGATCTAATTAGAATTTTGCACGAATATCCTACGGCTTTAGATGTATAATGATGAGATTCAAATTATTTGATGACCTTAACAAAGCATTACTGTTATTATTAGATGTTAAGCTTCCCTCGACATAACTAAGGTGATTCAAGAGAGGAAAAGGAAGGGATACGTAGATGTCGACAGAAAGGTGGAGCCCATCCACGAAGGTAGATCAACGCGCGCACGGCAACAGCAACTTGAAAGGAATATTAAGAACAGACGAAAGTAACACCAGTAATGGTATGAAGTTAGGAAGGAAGCAAAGTGGGCACAAAAAACAGACGTCCCGAAGGCTTAGCTATGATCTATGATAACCTACACAAACCCCCTGGAGGCTTGCTCCCCATAACATAGGCATAGCACCTATGCCCCCTGAACCTGAGAGGCCTTAAAAAAAGGAACCAAATCAACCAGATAGTCGAAAGGTGAAAGAAATCACACCCACTGTAGTAAAAAAAAAAGTAGTAGTAGTAGTAGTAGTAGTAGAAGTTTTACTAGCGCTTCAGTGGCACACTGCCTATATCGCGCCGAACTATTCCTGTGGTTAACCACAGGCTCGTGCGCCAACTAGGGCGCGTTTTAAATTGTCAATGATTTTTATCTCGGCTTTTCTGCCGGTAGGTCTCAGAGTGATCAGTGCGCTGCTGATAGGAANCCACTGTAGTAAAAAAAAAAGTAGTAGTAGTAGTAGTAGTAGAAGTTTTACTAGCGCTTCAGTGGCACACTGCCTATATCGCGCCGAACTATTCCTGTGTTTAACCACAGGCTCGTGCGCCAACTAGGGTGAGTTTTAACGTGTCAATGATTTTTGTCTCGGCTTCTCTGCCGGTAGGTCTCAGAGTAGTCAGTGCGCTACAGACAGGAAAAAGGCGCAAGTTGAGCATCTCCAACCCCCGGGCACGGCTGAACGTTTTCGCTCGGCTACGCTGCACAGGGGAAGGAAACTAAATACAAGAAGGTAGGAGTTTAGCGGGAATAGGTCAGCCACGTCTATCAGCAGCCAGATCTCCCGAAACAGAAGGGGAAGTATTGAGAGCCTACCCAACTTTACAAAACTAACCTCGTCAGCAGGAACTGCGGCAAGTTGCAACATCCCCTGCGGAGAAGGCACTTAGTAAAAAAAAAAGATCTGGTAACTATCCAATGATGTCTGTACGAAGCGTTGCCGTATGACTTCAACACCACCAACAGTGACTATCTAGAATGAAGCCCATTACGACAGTCACGGCTTTCGAACACTGCCGTCCCGTGCACCTCAACAATCATGGATCACCTACAGACTCTCCCCATGTCCCCAGTTGAAGATCCTCCCTCTAACTACGAGGAGTTGCAAAACCTCCCTCGACAGATCTGGGGCGAATGGGGGGAGATCTTCAATTGATCCAGCATCTTCAAATAATACGATCGTCTCATTAGAACCTTATAACGGCCAGTGTATACGTCATGCAACACATTCCACACAATACTAGTTGTGCGAGAAGCGAAGTGTTAGATGATCCTCAAAGGCAAATAGCAGCTGCGAGCAGCACTGCACAGAGTACGGCCATGAGTGCCTTGGATCGCACGAAACGTGCAACACAAAAGAACCATTGGGCAACTGAGCTTGTATCTTCCACGAACAGGCGACCGTCCTGATTATGAATAACAGCTCTAATGAACAATACACAAGGCCCGAATAGAAGTGTCCCCGCTGGCAATAAGAACACAGCAGCGAGGCACCACGGTAAAAGGTCAGGCTGCGCGCTGAGTAGGCCACAGTGCCAAGTAAGGCAATGCTTATGTGCCATAGAAGGGCACGCGCTGTGCGACGAGCGTACAGGCTCAGGCAAAAGGCCCGATTATGTGTCTTCGTTATGGATTGGGGTGATTAGAGAAGCTACATGTAGGTGTTAAACTATTGCGGCAGCTCATAAACTGTTCCCAATCGAAAAGCTAGTCTGAACATCGTGGCGTTATTTTCGTAATTCTGGGGTGTTTTGCTGAACGATAACATTGGAACTACACGACTATCCATCACTGAAGGCCCTTTCACTACAAAGGATATTGCTACCGTAGTACAAAAGAAGCAACCAGTATGCGGAACCGAAGGTTAACTTCTCACACAACCCACACATGAAGCCGAAGACCGTCGCACACAGCATACAAGTAAATGAACTGAATCATTGGTTAAGTACAGCATCTCGCTCCTTCTCAAGAGAATCGCGTTGAACACCACACACGCATAGAGCAGAAGCATTGTGTTTTGGCAGCTTGATGTCCGGGAGGCGCTACCGTCGTTCACGACACCTTGTGTGCGTGTTTGTGTACGCAGATCGTGTGCGTGTGAGCGGCTTCAAGTTGGCGCGCCGCACTGCTCGCTGTATCGCTGATTAAGTTAGGTTACGTTAGGTATGATTAGTTAAGGTTAGGTTAGGTAACGTTAGGTAGGGTTAGAAAGGTTGGGTTAGGTTAGGTTAGGTTAGAAAGTTAGGTAAGGAGGTTAGGTTAGGCTAGGTTAGGTAGTGTTTATCTTAGTGGTGGCGCGCGCAGGAAAGCTTACGTGAACGCAAAGGTGTCGTGAACGACGGTAGTGCGTCCGGGAGCTGCAGGTGGTTCCGAAGAAATGAGCAACGACTCTCTTACTAAATAAAGAAATGCATGAAAATAATCAAGTGCAGCAGAGGGGCACAATACAGTGGATGGGCACAGCCTCTGTAAGGTTGTTGTACTTCTCTTTCTGTACAAACGTTATATTGACATACGTTGTGACGGGCACTCGTCACGGAGCATGTGAATATTTTTTTTTACGTTGGGGTATTTTACGAATGACATATCTTATCCATCCATACCGCTTAGCAGCAACGAGTAAAGGGCTGTCGTCTCTTAACGCCCATAGAACGGAAACAAAAGCACACACACCATCCATTAGAGGGGCACTCATTGAGTAAATAAGCTGGGCTGACCGTCGCCAAGCACAACAGGCACTAACGAGGTCAANGGCTTAGCAGCAACGAGTAAAGGGCTGTCGTCTCTTAACGCCCATAGAACGGAAACAAAAGCACACACACCATCCATTAGAGGGGCACTCATTGAGTAAATAAGCTGGGCTGACCGTCGCCAAGCACAACAGGCACTAACGAGGTCAACGAGAACAATTACGACTGCCGAGACTTGCGCCATGACGCGCAGGGGTCCGAACCTCCATGGGAACGTAGGGAACGGTACGGTGCCCAGCAGAGGAGCAAGATACCTTGGAGGCGGAGCCAAAGTCAGTAAATAAAAATACATATATACGTTGTTTTAGATTCCTTAGACACAACTGCGGCATATCAAGAGAGGTACCTATAGGAAGGGGCATGTAATGTGACGATAGAAACGTGGAACCCACGCACGAGGGCATTTCCACCCATATTGGATCAAAACCAATATGAACAGCAATTCGGGAAAGAAGAGGAAGAGCAGAACAAAGCACCATCAATATGAGAATGAAAATAGCATGAAGCAAAGAGGGCACGAAAACTAGACGTCCAGGAGGCCTAGCTAAGGCTGAAGTAACCGATGGGTTGCCCTGGGGGCGCTACGGTAGGTACCGTACTCCTAATAGCCTAACATGGAATAGGCGAACCAAAACAACCTAACCCTGTGGCCAATTCTCTGCCTCCTGCGGAGGCGGAGCCAGTCCTAGGAATTGAACTTTAGTTTATACTCATGACTGACGTCTGTTTCAACCTCAAGGAGCAGCATCCTCAACAGCTTCGATCCCACCTTGTGCTCGGAAAACAACCAATAACTTGTTTTTTCCTATGCTGTGTTTCTTTCAATTTCTTTTACAGAGAACTTGATAAAATACATCAAAACATCAACAGAGATACAGTACTGGAGCAGTAAATTAATTCCATGTAACACAGTACGGTACTTACCTACCTGTCGGAGCGTCGACATTGGCAGGTTCAGTAATTGCTAGGTACCGGTCGCCATTGTTCTTCCAAGTTGTACCCAACCCAGAGACAATGAAAGTGAATGCAGAATGCAATATGGTGTGCGTGATCAGAAAGAATGCGACCACCTGAATATCATTTGTGGTGTCACCTATTCATGTGAAGTACGTTACACAGGTATAGTGGATCAGGTATTCTGTAATAGGCTGAGTTTGGCATCAGGTTCTTCGGATTTTGTCTACATCAAATGTACAAATAAATTGCTATCATTTATCTCAAGTGTCTCATACGCAAGCATCTCACAAGTCAACGTGAAAATAGCTTCAGAACGAAGTTACAGCCCAGCCTAACAACGCTATTCATGCGTAACATACAGGGTTAAATGTCACACACAGAGACGGTTATAAAACAAAAAGTTAGGGAAAAGACACAAGACTAAAAAGTAGATACTTGAAGATGCAGTTTGTAGACGCAAGTACGATTTATAACCGATTTAACATTTGTAACATTTATGCTAAAGATGTTCTTTTGATTCGGACAGTTTTCAATTTCACAACAGCGTTTTTTTTAAGAATTCATGTTTTTTCTTGGCATCATTTATTTATGCTTCTACGGTAAAAACGAAACAAACTGCAAACATGTTCATTTTAGTCAACATTTCTCTAACGGATTTAAATTTTTCCTTTCTTTATGCGTTTCACAATATAGTCACCGTACTTTTACTTCACTCTTGACTTGAACATCAACGTCTAAAATAGAAAAAATTAATAAAAAAAATTGGAACACTGTCACAAAACAAACAAAAAGTATTACTCTTGGGGAACGCCATAGGCACCGATACTTTAGGGCTCCAATAATTGCCAGAAGGCTGTCACGAGCGCCTATATACTGCAGATACTGCAGCGGGAGACACAAGTTATGATGCCTGAATCTAAGACCTCTGCCGGTTGTCCTTGCGATTGGATGTTGAGAACAAAAATATAGAAGTGATACAGTTACAACACGAGCCACTACTAACTGCTCAAGTCTACATGCAGTCAGAAAAGGACTTATGGAGAGAGGGAAAACATTCAGTTGCTTGCAGTTTGCTCATCAATTTCCAGAATAGACTCTACAGTATTGAAAAGGTATTTAGCCCCCACACGGTGTTATAACGGAAGAAAACAAGGGACACACGACATATCGAGAAAATGGGGACTTACCATGCATGGGGACCGCTGCGCATGGCAATTGGGCGCCGAGTAATGAACATGAAAATCTTTGTAGTACACAAGATCTCGTAGCAGTAGTGCGCATATAGTTTTCTCTAGCAGTACCCACGTCGCAAATTTTGTGCACTGCACAACACATACTAATAAAAAGCATACAAAAATTGCAAATAGTAATCTGAATTCCTACTTCAAATGAGAATTTAAAACTACGATGTAAAAAATTTCGCTATGTTAATTACTAAAGCTGTATCAATGGAAATGGGAATACCATTTTGGCACGACTGACACGTCGGCACGAATAATAGCTTATTCATACCTAACAGATTAAGTGCCATACCGGCCATTTGTGCACTCAATGGAATAGATAAATTGTGATAGTTCGATAAATTATGGAAGGATTTTGACAGATTATTCTTTTCTTTAAGATGTTACTCAGCGCATTTCTCATTGCTACGTGAAATGTTAAGTAATAATAGTAACTTTTATTCCAGCTTCTTCTCCCATAGAACCACAAAAGATGCGAAACTAGGAGTTCTTGAATACCTCATTTTCACAAATACCTACGGAATGAGTGATGAGCAGCCCCTAGGATGACTTACCAGAAGCTGTGCTCAACTTTCCGCTTGCCCAGTTTCTCACCGAACCACTGCACGCTATTTAATTCATTTAGTCTCGAACGAAACGAAAGAGAGAGAACGAGTCGCGCAGAGACCAACAAAAAGACCGCAGAAATATAGAAGGTAATCGTTGACTTCCGCAGCTTGCGTGTGTAGAGGCTGTGAGTCACTGGGTGGGCTGGGGGAGGAGGACGAGGAAGAGGAGGAGAGAAGACAGGGTTTCTGTCCCCAAACGGAACCCAACATGGCGTAGATATAAACCAATTTTGGAATAAAAATGATATCATGTGACAGCAGCATAGGCATGTATGTAAAACACATTATCAGTAAGTGAATATGTAAGGGTTGGCATTTCGAAGCACCATCTTGCCCGTATATTTTGGTATTATTGATACCTAACGGTACCTACTTCAACCATTATTATATTTTTTCTTAATATTTGAAGCAGTGGCAAGTAAATTATATGATGCAGCTGGCGGAGGAACAGCAAATATTTAATTGGTATGCTGCATATTGGAGAGCTTTTACAACTCAAGAGGTCTACAACCGCTTTTAAACAACTGGATACTCTCGTCAACATTTAATAATCGTTGTGTGTTGTGTTTTCGCCGTAGGCCTATACCATGCAGATGTGCCAACCTTTGAAGCCTTTGTACAGGAGGATCCTGTCGTCCCGGTGCATCGGTATTCGAGTTGTAGTCTACGCAGCGGACAATATGTTTCAATATTTAAGAAACATTTGCTTGTTTGAAAATTGTATTAATAGTTTTAGATATCTCGGTATCACAGCTACATCTTACTCTGTTAACCTGCCAAAATTTCTGCAAAATCTTAAGGCTTTCAATTTCGACCCATCTTCGACCCTCCGAAGGACCCACCTGAAGAGCTGAGGAGAGCGAAACGTACGTCGTGGGTAACTAAATTTTTACTAGGGTACGTACCGCTTCTCATAATGTTCTTCAGTATTTTCATTTTTTTTTTTTCATTATGTACGGACTGAGGCAAAATGCTGAAAACGATGCATAACGTACTGCTCGCGAAGACAGAAAGAATGAAGGCCAGACGTTTAATCCGGAAGAGACCAATAGTATAGTAGAAAGATTACTAGAGCAATAGTACCAAGTCGCACCGAGCCGTATTGTTAGTGCTTTTTAACGCGGCCTTTCTACCGTAAGGTTTAAAGTATAATGCGAACTCAAATGAGTTCTATAGGTTTCAAGTAGCCAGCGCGCTACTACTGGCAGGAAGTACGGCGCAGAGCATTTCCAACGCCACACAACACGGCTGTTCGCTATACCACATGGGAGCAGGTATAGGAGCCCCATGAGATGGGTCGCATTCAGTAGCCTGCCTCGCGGAGCAGAAGACGTATAGACAACCTACCTAGCACTATAAACTAACCATTTCAGCAGAAACTGCGGCCGGCTGTAACATCTCCTGGAACTGCAAAAAAGCACTAGGGACAGCCCTGGGGTTCGTGATGCCCATATATATTGCCAGGGAAAAGGTCCACCAGAATATAACCCTGAGGGCCTAGCAGAGATTCAAACGTTGAACTCACCCGAGCGCGCCACACCGTTACAAAGAACAGCTATCATTTAGACCGTTCATAAGTGATCCACTAAGCATGAAAAAGCATCACCGGCAGCAGAGTAGATATAAGACGGGTAATACTCAAGGAGCTGGGTCCACAGACAATTCATACAAATAATGGATGCGGCAGACGTACACAAGGCCGGCACGAATTTTTTCAACATAAATATTATAGGATAGCTATAGTAATAATTACTAACGCATAGAGCTAAGAAAGACGAAAATCTGTTTAGAATTGATTTATATGAATAAAATTAATTACCTACATCAACATACAGTCAAAACAAATGCACTGACGTTATAAATATTCATTAGAAATGCTGGATATCTCGCGCCAGCTCTGCCTGTCCTGCACATTTGTGGTATTTGCAAAAATTCGTTTATTCTAAATCACAGCTGAACTACTACAGGCTACAATACACAAAGTTTTTCCTAGCCAATAAATACATGTATATCGCCACGGAGGCTTCACTATGCTCGCAGTCACTTAAGCACCATGAACAACCACGATGCAGGACAGCTGCAGCCCTAACAAAATAAAACGAAGACCACAAGAAGTCAATTGGCCTGGCGGCGAGAGCTTCTAAGAAGTCGAGGACACCACATGAACTGCAGCATTTCCTAAGCAACAAGCAGTTTAGTGACGCACCGGAAACGCAAGTCATTATCTAAAACAAGGCTGCATTATGTCTCATTTAAATGGTTATTTTTATATGGTTGCTTCAAGCATCTTTAGTTACAGATCTTGTTGCGACACGAAAAAGGGGAGAAAGAAGTCGGAATAGTAGACTCAGCAGGCGACAGCTGCCTAAGAGCGCATGCACTCTGAGGCGCAATTTGACGAGAACCAAGCCCAAACATATCTAGGTATTCCTTACAAAGTTACTGCGCTTTCGACTTGCAAAAGAATCGCTTCAGACGACGTGCATAAAATGTATTATTTAGCTAAATGCAACAATAAAGATAATTTAAACGGTCCACTATGTAATAACAGCATCTGGTTGGTGAATGTAGAACGCAGTTTCACCAGCGTCGTAAGTCATTTCCAGTTGTAGAGATGATCTCAACCATTCGGGGTAATCATCCAGTTTGGGGAATCGTTTTATGTCAATTCTACAAATGGCGCTAAGTTCACTTCGAGTTCAGCGAACGCCGCGACTGAATGTATTAGCTATATCTATTTACTAACTTCGAACGTTCAGTATATATATATATATATATATATATATATATATATATATATATATAAATTATGTGGCGTGAGTAAAACAAGACTTCCTATTGCCTGAGTCTGCACGAATTTAAGCAATTGCCTAGACTTTTTCTATCAGGAATAAGACAGCTTAATATGACTTCCGTCTCTGATTGGAGCCCTACTTCAATTTCAGAAAGCGTCTGAATGTTTTCCTGGTACACTGTAAACAACAGAGCAGCGCACAACTTTCTTAACTCCCGTTTACTGCAAATTTAAAATTATATCTGACAAGAACGCCTCGTGAAGTAAGACCATCACCCGCGGTGGGGGCAAATTCAACGAAGTCATTTTTGATGGCCAGCTAATCCTAGTTTTTCATATGGGTGCTTTGTCTAACAAAGTTAGGGCAGAGCGCCCCCCTCCCCCGGGATCTCTTAATATTAACATAGGAAAACTAGAACGCCTCGGTGCCGTAAGACCATCACCTCCGGTAGGGGGGGCACATGCAACGAAATCATTTTTGATGAACGAGGCTAGGGCACAGCCGCATTCTTTTCATGGATTAGCTCTTCAATAATAACATAGGAAAAAAATAGAACGCCCCATTCTCCAGACGATATGCCGCGGTGGAGAAAATTCAACGCCGTCATTTTTAATGGCCAGCTAGGCCAAGTTTTTTGACATGGGTCACATCTAGGGCAACCCACCAAACTCCCTACAAAAAATTATGAAGGTTGTTCAACTCCTTCGACCACTTTTTCGGTAGACAGACATAAATATATATATATATTTACTCAAGTCTTCAACGAAAACATTATCACCTCTCTCACTTCGCTCGAGGGTGATAAAATAGAACGCCTCGCGACGTAAGACGATCTGCCGCGGTGGAGGCAAATATGCCTCGGTGGAAGAAAATTCAGCGCCGTTATTTTTATGGCCAGATAGGTCTAGTTTTTTTTTTGCATGGGTCACATCTAGGTCAACCCACTAAGCTCCCTACAAAAAATTATGAACATTGCTCAACTCCTTCGACCACTTTTTGACTTTTTGGGGTGGACAGACAAATATATACAGTATATATATACTTAAATCATCAACGGAAACATTGTAACTTCTCTCACTTCGTTCGCAGGTAATAAATATTACTAGTGACACTTGCTAAGTCAGATGACTTCACACCTAACATTTTAGTAAACTTTTTGTCACACACAGCTATGTTTATGAAGCCACAACAAGATGTTCGAAAATGTTGCCCAGTGTACGGAGAGTGAACGACAACAGTATGAACCCAACTTTACACCAAAATACCGTATATGAAAAAGAATGTGAATGTTTAAAGAGCGCGGCACTCAAAACCACAATGTATAACAAAAATAGAAAGACGTGCATCGGTTACAACGGTATAATAATAACTCTGTTAAAGTAAAACTATAAATTCGCTAAATTCAAATCAATAATTGATTTTATAAAGACGAAAACCCCGTACTATTTCACACTTAAATGCGGATTTCATGCACAAGCACATTGCGTCCTGCACAGGGTACAGTTTTCATTGGAACACAAAACACATGCAGCGCTCCGAAGTTCCCAAAAATAAACTTCAACACAAGGACATTACCCACTGTAAAACAACATACGATTTTCACTGAAACGTCAAAGACATACAACGCTCCACAATTCCTAACACCGAACACCAACATCACAAGGACATTCCAGACTTACTGTACAACACGGTACGATTTTCACTGGAACGTAGAAGACATACAACGCTCCACAATTCCTAACACCGAACACCAACATCACAAGGACATTCCAGACTTAC
>LQNS02278160.1:18312130-18326568 GCA_001587735.2 Parhyale hawaiensis
GAGGGGTGCACAGGCACTATTGTGTATGTGTGCAGGCGAGGGGTGCACAGGTGCTATTGTGTATGTGTGCATGCGAGGGGTGCATAGGCGCTATTGTGTATGTGTGCAGACGAGGGGTGCACAGGCACTATTGTGTATGTGTGCAGGCGAAGGGTGCACAGGCGCTATTGTGTATGTGTTAGTATCGTATTTTACACCTTTACTTCCACTACAAGGACGACCTCACAGAGAAAGAGAGAAGGGACATATACTATGGCAACAGAAACGAGGAACCTAAGTAAGAGGGTGTTCCCACACCGGAACAACGCGCATGAGAAAGCAAGTCGAGAAGGAAGAGGAAGACAAGAATTAAGCTTTTTAGTAGGATTGTGAAACTGGAAGGAAGCAATGTGGGTACGAAAGAAAGACGTCCCGAAGCTTAGCGAAGGCTAAAGTACGTAACCTATATATAGGGTACCCCTGGGGACGCTGCTCCCCTTAGGTAATACAGGATGGGCGAACCTACGGGCCCTAACTAACAAACCTACCCCTCTAAAAGCCTATCCCTCCTGCGAGATATTGGATAGGTGTGTAGTGTAGGCGAAGGACGCACACGTGTTATTGTGTTTGTGAAGACGAGCGGCGCATAGGAATCAATGCTTCTCTCCATGAAAGGCGAAGGCTCCACAGCGGACAGACATTGCTATCACTTTCTCCACTAACAATTTAGCAGCCCGTAGCAACTGGTACAACACAGTAGTACAGGATATGCTATAGTCTCCTTTTACAAATGAAATGCAGAAGTGAAACGGAGCAATATGATACACACTATTTCAGGAGCAAGAGTCTGCTCGACGTGAGACTTAATTAGTAGTACCACACAAGTTATCATCATTCACACGTATTTTCATTTTCGAAAGAATACTTGGCATCCCCATGCTGCACAACTGGCACAGCCACAAAATATGGCGTTATATTTAAAAAATCTCTAGCCTTCTCACGCAATGGCAATTCAGCTAGGGTAAGTGGCCAAAAGGAGACGCACATGGGCAAATAGAGACGAACTTGCAGCAGGAAGGTTGCGGTTCGGCGACCGGACACTGCAAGAAATTTTCAGTACCTGCAAGAAAGAGCTTAATATGTCTTTTCAACACCCACCAAATTTGATGTATGATTGGACATTTCTTACAACGTCCAGCCGCCGCACAACCCAATGGAGACGTCTCCTTTAGGCCCCTTACCCTACAGTCAAAGCGGTTGCTAATCATATTTGTACCATGATTTCCTCTTCAATATTCAGATAGCTAACACATATTCTAGGACAGACAGCGCCATTGAGTAACTCTCAGTGGCAACAGCGAAAACGGCCATTAAATGAGTCTGCCAAAGCCCTTCCATGTCATGCCGTTTAGAAAATAATTTAGAAAACATCAATATTTCAACCCCACCGAGCTACCAACAGCATAATTATAGGACTTTTTTCTCTTTCTTAGGATCCACTCTTTACGCGTATAGGCTAATGTATTGTCACAGAACATTATCGACACACAGCTGCCGCGTAGCCCGCACACTCACCCATTATACGTCTTGAAAGGGTAGGAATACCTACCGTATCCCTAAAACCGCTGCCACTCTCGTCCTATCGACAAATATGTTGTCCAACTTATGTCAGGAGGCATGAAGTTTTGGCCCTAACTATCTGTTGAGAGAAGATTCTCTCCTCGAACTACCCTACCGTGAAGAGACGACACTCTACACTGCATTCGATAAGTCGAGGACAGGAACTTGCGTTTCCAAAACTGAGGAACCGACTACCGGTACAATTTTTAAAAAACGGCGAATAAAGCCGTGAAAATTTGTGCAAACTCGCTGGAAAAACAACTTGCTATTAAACTACTGCTTGTGAAAATGGAAAATAAAAAATGCTCACATAATAAAGATAATCATTCACATCATTAAGACAAAAATTTTGAATGTTTTTCATTCTAACGAGTATAAGGTTTATAAGCAATCGTGCGAAACTAATATATTGGTCCTTGACCAGTAATTAACACAGAATATCTTCATACATAGAAGTAACAAATTCTGCAGACGTTAAACGTAATACCTATACATAAAAACGCAGAACACGAGCGCGACAAGCTTGTGGGTTGCCCGATCTGCTCACGAATATTGAGAGCTTTAGCGCAGTGGCAAAAGTTGCTTTACAAGGCACAACAATACGCATTAAACCAGGGCTGTCCTCAGCAAGAACTCCATAGCAATGCTGGGACGCACAGCTATTCAAACCATCCCATAGCCTCTTTAATAAGGCAATGGACCAAGAAGCTGGCTATCTTATCAGTAATCAGTCTCCGCAACACGAAACCCGATCCATGTGCGCGGCTTAGAAAGTTTGAATACGACAAAGTTATCTTCGCATCAGAGACACGTACTAATATCCCTGCGGTATTATGCTTACATAATTCTAAGATACAATCAGCGGAGCAATTGGGTCGCATTATATAGATAGTATTCCGAGCATCATAGAATACAGGAAGACGGTGCACCAGCAGCTGCAGGGACGGGCGTCACGCAACGCTTCCTACACTTGAGAACAAGTCGAACTTGGAATGTAAAATTCAGAGCGCAACCCAATTTAAGCAGTGTTGTATTCTATTACTGCAACTGCTCTTCGCCACGCTGTATTCCTACGGGAAAAAAAGCCTCGATAGCGAGGAAGCCCAGTACGATTAACTCTATTTTAATAAAGCAGTGTTATTTTGCAAAGGGTTCCTTGTCCTATTGTAGGTACTCTTAATTAAAACACTCCAGTTTTCCTATATAGGCCTACAGTCCACTTTCGGACTGTGTACGTGGTTACAACGAGTGTTCATACAAAAATCGCAGTTTGATCCAAACTGATGCGTGAGTTTCCGTCACCACTAGCACGAAGCAACGACGGAAATGCTGTACATTGGTCCAAGCTATGTACATGCGAAAATCAGTAGTAAAACTTTGGGTAACTTGAGCCGCAGATGACGTGGAACAAACCTACACGGAGCTGAGTTAATTATCAATAATTTCAAATTCTATTTGTACTCAATCCTTCCAATCCGATCCAAGTTTATTATTAATGTTTGAAAATACCAACACGGCTTTCAGTAAAACCCAACATACATGCAGAAAATAAAGCAACTTGCCAAAGAAGACGTTTATAACTTTCAGAGAACATCAGCATTATTGCCTCCGCGAAGGAGGTAGGTAGGTACCTAATGCTTTTGCCGGGGATTGTACGTCTGTTAGCGACGTAATTCAAAAATTTATGGACGGATCTTCACAAAATTGACAGAAACTTGCGAATCTTACGAGTAACAGGCCATTAAATACTGGCGATAATCGCTCAGCCCGTTCATCTGTCTCGGCGTCTACCATTCTGTCATTTATTGTAGCACTGCTTTGCTTTGCGGAGGGGTCTGTGCTCCCGGAGTGCAACTCTAGTAGGTACTTAGATTTATATAATACAAGTTATATCAAATTTCCTTGAGCGTATGTGGCGTAGCGTGAGCGCGGACATTAAGCAGGGCAGGATTACGACAGTCGCAACGACCTAGCTGAACTCCCTTCTCCCCCTCCCCCCACATACACCAGTCACCACAGAACAGGTTATCTGACCGGCCGCAGCCACCTCATCCCCTCGAAAAAACAGCTGGTCGTCAGTTGGTCGAAAAAAGTGGAAAGCGAAACGAGCATACAGAGATGACAACTCACAGGTCAGTCAAACAAGAAAAATGATCTCATATTCTGTGTGACATTTCGCACAGAAGCGTGACGATGGGGGGAAACTATTTCAACATATTGTTAAACTGTACCTGGGGTGAATTATATCCCTAGGCAAAAAAGTGGTAGATCTGATGTCCAATAACCGTCTTCAGACAGGGTATATATACATATATATATAGGTACCGTGTGAGATTATAAGGGGTACCTACAGACAAGGTCCGGCTTGCTCATTTAGCTAACCAACTTTTTATCGGCTCCAAAGCACACTGTTAATCTCCCATTAAAATGTATTTCTTAGAGTATGAAACAAATCCATCAACCTATACCCTGTTCAGTAAAGCAATAAATATGCAGCTCAAATAATTAAACTGAGGTGTGATGAATTATAGGGTATAGTAAATACAAAATAGGTAGGAACAGCCACATATTTACCGCATAGTAAATGAGGAAAGTAAAATTCTCGTTTAGCTGTCACTGTACATGGGCAGTATGATCAAATTAGACAATTACGAATTTAATGTTTTTTCTACAGAAATGTACAGGAAAGCATCCTTACGGCCAGGATAGGTACGACTTCTCAATAAATAAGACCCAACAAAATATTCTTAACAAGATATTGGGAGGGCAAGCACAGTAGCACTCCCACCGGACCATCCCCCCAAACACGAGGTGAAGCACATGCACAATAGACATTGACGTGTAGTACATCATCCACGGGGTGTAATTTCGGCACCATGGGATTATATTAAGAGAAAAATACTGTGTCCGGCGTGTGCAGCAATGCTGGAATATAAAGGGCCACTGCTGCCAAATTACAGTAATTTGCAGGGCCCCACACGTAGACTGATAAATGTCGCCTGATTAACGGGACACTAGCGGATCATAAAAGGAATGGCCAGGTGCAGAGATCGAAGTGTTCAAAACAGTGCCGATAGTAAACGAAAGAGATACTGAAAGAGATGTGACTGCAATGATAGGGTGATAGTAAACAGTGAGTCATGTGTCCAGATCGAAATGTTCAAAAGAGAATGCAGGAGTAAACGAATGAGATACTAAAATCAATTTGAATTTAGGGAGAGGGTAATACAGCACTGCCTAGGCGTTCAAAACAGAGAGTACGAGTTACCTTGTTATATACGAAACATTTAATGCGACTCTGCGCATAGGGCAGAATCGTGGACAGCCAGCAATGCTCCAGTAAAACCACGAGTTTGCAGATTAGTAATAGAACAGTTGAAGTTTATGAGCGGAAGAATAGGTAATGGGGGAATGCGCCGGAGAGAAATGAGTATCAAGATAAAAATACATGAATTAACGTACGCATCTGTAATAAGCAGTTAGGCTAATGTAAGTCCAAGAACATGCAAAGAAAATTAGGGTTGATGAACACCAAAAAATAAAACCTGAGATCAAAATTAACGACACTCCCTGTTTACAGTACCGTAATAAATAGCTAACTATAAAGTGAGTCACTAAATGTATGACTTAACGTATCAAAATTACATTTACTAAAGATGACATCAAAACTTTTCATTTCGTGAGCACCACAGAGAGTCAGAACTTTGTCGTCGCTGTGAAATGGACAACTAAAATACGTGCAGGAAATCCTCGCCATATGGCACTGATCGATTCATTTAAATAAGAACATACCTAATTATGCAAGGAGAGGATATAATTCAAATTTACTCAATTACGGCCCAATCATTCTTTGTAACGCTGCAAAAACAAGGCTGAATTGAAGCATGAAATACTACTATACGGTATTCAATTATAATAATTATCTTATGAAAAAGTAAAAGATAGACGCTTCAAGTAAAAACTGTGTTTTAGGCTCATCATGTTTTAAATTGCTATAAATAAAAAAAAATTCGCTAATAAACCGCAAAAGAAAGTAATCTCAACTAAGCCATATTGTAAATATCATTAAACTGCAAAGTAGGTACCTCTGTGCATACTCTACCCTTCAAAAAGTAAACAATAGAGTCGCCAGTACCTCTGTACATACTCTACCCTTCAAAAAGTAAACAATAGAGTCGCCAGTACCTCTGTGCATACTCTACCTTTCAAAAAGTAAACAATAGAGTCGCCAGTACCTCTGTGCATACTCTACCCTGCAAAAAGTAAACAATAGAGTCGCCAGTACCTCTGTGCATACTCTACCTTTCAAAAAGTAAACAATAGAGTCGCCAGTACCTCTGTGCATACTCTACCATTCAAAAAGTAAACAATAGAGTGGCCAAACTGTTTGCCCCAGACGAGTTCAGATTATTATGTATATGCAATAGGTACCAGACACTAAAAAGTTTAAACACGAATCAATAGTAGCTATATAAAACAAACACGATAGATAACGAGGGCTCTCTGCAGGTATACAGCTAAAAAAAATTCCTATTAATCTTTCATCGAACAAGCGAGCCGCTCAGTTGTGCCATTACGACAAGCCTTTTTTTACGCACCCAGTAAAGCGTTTAAACAGCTTTATATAAATAATAATTATACTTACCATTGCAGTCAAGTTTTTCCACTATTTGCTGCGATACGATGTACAGCGTCCTACAGCAGGAGTCACCAAACAAAGAATACCGAATGTCGATCCAATACAAGAGCGTCAAATATCT
Organism: Parhyale hawaiensis; assembly: GCA_001587735.2. Classification (NCBI taxonomy): domain Eukaryota; kingdom Metazoa; phylum Arthropoda; class Malacostraca; order Amphipoda; family Hyalidae; genus Parhyale; species Parhyale hawaiensis. Next base: position 18,318,490 of record LQNS02278160.1, read on the forward strand.
ATTTTGTTGCACTAACTGCACTCTTTCAAAAGATTTCGCCTATAGTATGCATCAGAAAATACAATACATACTCTGACATTAAAAACACAGGCAAACGTTTCAGACTGGCTATGGATAGTAGCGTTAAATTTTCCAGATAAATTAAGAAAACAAGGGGCTTGTTTTAGACTCGAGGATTAACGTTGGGTATATCGGTATGGATGCAGTCAATAGCGAATGGGACCAATTGAAAAAATCCATAGACATGCGGTACAGCACTGCAGTACACAATGCATAAGAGAGCAGGGCAGCCTGCTGAATTTGTCGCAACGAGGCAGACAAGAAAACGATACATACAATGGCGCTGGGAACGATTGAAGTTCGATATTTATAAGACTGTAATGATAAGTTACAAGAACGACAGGAGGTGTTATGAAATATGAGACACAAGCAGATACGTAAGTCGATAAGGCATTTGCGTAGGCGTACGAACGAGAGCTGTGCATAAGGCCAGAGGTGGTGCGCATTACAGGCGTGGGTGGGAGGCAGTTCATGGTCAGATCTCGACAAGTGGCGAGCAGCGCGTTCAAAAATACACACAAATATGAAAGGCTCAGTAACTTTTCAAATAGCTGACAAACGACGGGAAGTTCTAAACGATAAAGTTTTAATGGTTGAATAGTAATGGAAGTTGGTTGTCAATGTCACTGATTCATCATAAACACTATGGGCTACATATAGGCCTAGGTATGTAGTAGCTACTGAATATGGCCGTGCTCCTAGTTCGTAGAATTACCTATATAACAGAACTTTTAGCGAAAAAATTGTCACACTTTCAATGTATGCAAAGATATCCTTAATTATTACGAATAATTATTCATTGAATACGGTATATTTGCTTGAGAGGCCCGAAGGAAAGATATTCCAACTGAAATTGGGCGCAGAAACCTAGAGATCTCTACTAAACGCACTGATATGAACAAGCAGCACAATTATATTTCCATTGCTGAGAGATCTACAGTAAGTATCCATGTTATGATTAGCACGAAGAACTATTATCATTGGTCCTAACAACCAAGTGTGTTTGGCTGAACAGACTCGTCTCAGCAACTAGATATTTCTCCATGTGTATTGTTGAAATTGATCAACTCTTTCTCTCCGTTATTTNTTTCCATTGCTGAGAGATCTACAGTAGGTATCCATGTTATGATTAGCACGAAGAACTATTATCATTGGTCCTAACAACCAAGTGTGTTTGGCTGAACAGACTCGTCTCAGCAACTAGATATTTCTCCATGTGTATTGTTGAAATTTATCAACTCTTTCTCTCCGTTATTTACCATCATCAGTAGTTACAGCAGTAAGTGCATACGAGCAATGAAGAATCTTATCTAGCTATGTATTTATGGCTTCAGTACCGCACACACAAACGCACGCCGACGCTCGGGCCCGCTGCAAATTGGATAAATTGCTTGGTTAATACGATGTGAAAAAATAAAACAGAAAAAGCGTTTGCGTCAACACTGTAGACAAAGTAGCTACGGCCGCACAAAGGACACAGAGAAGCAGGCAGTTGCTCAACTGTTGCAAACATTAACTCTGCATTCACATCTCATTCAATTTAGAGCACAACTATTATCATTATCACTAGTAGTGTAGCCCACCGGCAAAAATATGACTGCTCAGAAACAGCTTTGACAGCTCGGTGAGCATGTCACTAATCATGCCCGTAGCCCTGACTTTATCATAAAATTTAGAGCGACGACCGAGACGTGAATACCTCAGAAAAGAACTTGAGTAATCCAAATGAAATTGACCCTTAATTTTGAGAAGATTAGGACTTGCAACGTTCTGTGATTGAAGTTTTATTTGTGCGAAGTGAAATGCGAGTCAATTTGCTCGGTGGTTATTTTACCAGCATTGATTTTTGTTAAATCGAGGGGCGAATTTTTGTCTCTATCTCATCCCCATACAGAAAAAAAGAGCGGGGGGGGGGGATAAACTCGTACCCCCACGGCATTAATATTACTAAATTACTCCAGTAAAGTATCACTCCAACCAAACCCCCTCCCTTTCCTTTTCCGTGATGTTTCTGTTTTCGTGAATAACTTCAACTCTTTCTTCGTTGAGGTTCTTGTTAACTTGCTCGTTATAATCTCGAAGAAAAAAAATCCCAAAAGTAGTACAATTTAGTATCTGCGATATATCTGCAATTCCGATATCTCAAAAATTTGGATATGCGAAGGACCCATCGATGATCAGCAGATGAATTTTTTCCTACCTAATCCTTCAAATGGGGACAGAGAGCGACACACATAAAAACAGTCTTAATATTAACGTGAGATAAACATAAATAAATACACAGTGGTCTTATTACAGTGTTTTGACTATAACCATCATTAATATAACCCTAGTTAATGCCTGCCCATGCACAGCGTACAATGTGATCCTGAGAGAGTTCTGAAGAAAGGAGGGACATCGAGTGTGCCAACAGAAATGTAAAACCTATGCATAATCAACACGCATGAGACGGGTAGGTACGGTAAATCGGGAAATATGAGGAAGAGCAGAGGAAACAACAATTAATAGAATATGAAATGGAAGGAAGCAAAGAAATACGAAGATGTTCTGAAGGTCTAGTTAACCAATGCAACCAATGGGCCCCTGGCGTTCTGATTACGAGCAGAATCGAGAAATACTGTAAAAAAAGTTCAAAAAACTATTATGAAAGTGGTTCGTAAAAACTGCATTCGATAGGTACCTCTATATTATATACCGTATATATCGGCTATTAATCAAAACTCAGGATAGTCAATCCTTCACAACCCACATGGAACATTGCGGCGCGCATTAAACAAATAAATACTGTAGTGCTACTAATATAAAAATTTATTAATTTTATGCTGATGACAAAGTATTAGGTGATAGCATCGCAATTAGTTTCATGTAAGTCAGATACCACAGTAACTACCATGAAATGAGATTAGTTCATTTTGATATGGACCACAAGTGCCAATCATGCAGGATCACTTGTATAATACCGTAACTGAAAAGAGATTCAAAGTGGCGAAAATAAAAAGTTACTCTCAAAAAGAAAGTCTGTCAAGTTTCGGTTAGCTAACTGGATTAGATTATTTTATTGGAAGTGGTAATCGAACACGCCTTCTATATCAAGAATATCGCGAAACCTAAGCACTGGATAACACCCGAGGAAACAGTAAGTCGAAAACAAGAAGGAAGTGCATAATAACGATCATCATTAGAAATACAGACAGGTTCCCGCGATAACCAAATGAACGAGTTTGAAAGTTTTCAGAAGCGGAGCGTCTTCAGAAAACCGAGTCTTGCATTTGTGAAGAATTTTGAGGATGAAACATGCTGCAATTTTTACAGAGATTCGCTGGTCTCCGATGCAGAATTTTGTTAGGACACCGTCGGGAGTATCAAAGTTGTGGTGAAATGTACTCTTCTAGTCGCGTTAGCTTATTATATTTGATATCGATTGATTGCTAAGCGCACAGGTTTAATCAAATTTATTTTCATTTGGCTATCGAACGTGTACCCATCACCATGATATTTTTTGAACGGAGCAGGCGGTCATTTCACCAACAGACATATATATATATATATATACCCTTGTGGTGTGGGAGCAGAGTAACGAAATTTGTACAAAATATTCCGTGCGTTCGCTCGAGTTCCCTTAGCTCTTGACTATCGCGTGGAGCCGCTTAAAAAAATTAGATGGACAGTGTAAACAGGATCACAAATGCCGCGAAAATATCAAATGATGCTAAATTAACCGGTAAATAAGCTATATCCCAACTCCATGGCCTACGACTCGTCCCATAGCACAACAAGTTACTATAGCCATCAGTCCAATACCGTACTTTCCAGTTTTTGCTCGACTATCAACAGTTAGCATAGCTATAGTATCTCTGGAATAAAACAAACTTAAAACCAGCAAAATCCGAACTGTCAAAAAACTTGTGTTTACGCTGCGTTTCAAACATTGCCGACCAAAGTCAGCACAGACGTGAACTTCCGGCGCTTGTATAATATTTTCACGAGCTCGTTTTCTGAAATCTTCTGGCCCTGTAAATTTATTTAGTTATATATGAGTTGAACATAAATTTTTGTCTTAGTCTCAATAAAGATGAATACATTCAATAACTCTTTCGGCTGATACCGAGGCCACAAAACTAACCAATACATCGGGTGCCGATACCAATAGTATAGGTATACCTCTCCTCCAAATCCAGGGTTACACGTAACGATCATGGTGTACGTCAATAATGGGTTATTGGTAGCATAATGAAAATGATTTGAAATGGTACAAGCAACTATGGATCATATGGAAGCGTCGTTAACGTTGTTTGCTCGAAAATAGTTCAACAACTTCGTTTGACTGAGACAGATTGCGCTCCTGATATTCCCGATAATTAGCATGAGACACCATCGATAACCGTAATCATACAACTGTGCGATAGGCTAACAGCCTTAAATCTGTAATATTACGATAATTTGCGCCGCTACAGATATCACAAAAGTGCTCGTGTACGAAATTTCAAAGTAACGACTTCGTTGTACCAGGCTATACTGGGTTTGTATTATAATATTCCAAGTTGAAGAATTCCTGCCTCCAGGGTACCTCGCGCTTCGAATTCCATAGCGATGAAGAAGGAAGGTACACGTAGTTTTCAAAGCAAACGAGGAACCTACTCAAATGAACTCAAATGATTACGGAAAAAAGAAGAGCAGAAAAGACGGCAATGAGTGCAAGAAAGACAAGCAGTTTTATTTTACCCTACGTTTGATCTGCCAAGCACCCACGTCACTGGACACACTTGTAGCACATTCCAGGGCAGCAAAAGAAGCTTTTCACCCTGGCCGTGCCCCCACCAACTGACCTTACAGTGTCACGAACTCTCTACAGACGTGACCTCTGCTGCTCTGCACACAGCTGTGGTACCTAGGTACCTACTGACCAACTTGGAAGCATAGCTCAGCTCGGAGGCAGTGCAACACAGAGCAGGTGCTTTATTTACATGGGCACTTGTACACATCTGTTAGCATCACTAACACCCTTTGGTGGCTGAGGGGCCAAAAGCTCCGATTTCTAGGAAGCGCGGACTCATACACGAGGCCCTGATGAGCAAGAGATGGAAGGAAGCACTAAAAATTCTCAACTTGTGGTACCTAGCTATACTTCTCCTTCTTTACTTCTAATGCAACAAAATTATCAGATAACATTAGTCGAGGCGAAATGAAAACCACATTCGCGTAGCTGCGAAGGTTACAGAGTTGGATACTTTCGTGGATAATGTGTCGGAGCCGTACAATATCGGTCATCTCGGGAGTCGGATGAAAACTGGCATATTATGTTAGAGAGTCAGGGACATTTGGGGCCCAATGCATCGGGGTCGGACGTAGGCTGGATCCAGGAGTCGGAGTCGAACTAGGTCATCCAACTCCGCGACTCCAGCGGCTTTTTACCGGTACTGCAGGCGAGATACAAAAAGGAGCGTTACCTATCATTAGCAGGCCTGGCCAGGAGTATACAGCGCATATTGGTCTCACGATCAACCCGAAGGACACACGTTACCGCAGCACAAGATAAAATAGAACAAGCGGGAACATACAAAAACCCACCAAAATATGCAAAAAATCCGTTATAGGCTTTATAGCTAGGTATTCCCCAGGACGTAAAATTCACTTGCTTTTTCAGTTAATACTCTGGATGAGATTGAATTTTCAACTTGTTTGCAGCGCGGACTGTCACGATGCAGCAGGCGAAAAAAACATACGGGAAACAGAGGAGACAATAAAAAAAGAACTTTACTGCAACATTTCGAATACGTCACTTAATTTGGGAATTGAGTTGCTGCTATATACGCTGAACAACCACGCGCAGGCTTGAAAGACAAAGCGCTTCATTACTATCGATAACGTTTCTAGGATTAGCATTTTCCACGCACTGGCATAGCAGTTTTAAAATGTTTACGCTTACTGGCTTGCGCTCTCCAGCCTGTCCACAAGGTTTGCTGTTATCGAACAGCGGGACCTTGAAGACCCAAGTGCCACAGCAGCGATGCCCGCACGGAGAAAATGGCCAACAACCATAACTTCAGACTTACTCGTACACTCATTAAGTTCTATTTAGCGACGGTGTTTACGTTCTTTTAAGCGAAAATAACAACTACGTTTAGAATGACGCGGAACTCGAGTTCAACTGCTATCATTTCAAGGAGATTCAGTTCAAAGAGTTATCGATTACGATGCTTCGTATCTACTGTTCAGCTGCTGATTGCATTTACTGTCAAACGGGTACCAAGAAGTAGCTTAAAGAGGCAAAACTTAGACGCTTCCATGGCTATTGCGACTTTGAGCAAACTCCAGTAAATTATAGTATTACATCCCCTATTAAATTCCAGGAAAGACAGTGTTTCAAACGACTAAAATAATCAGATATCGGGTCAAAGTGTTCGATGGTGAAAGCCAGCTAAGCGTCTCTGCATTAGCCAGCCGAGGGAAATCTGCCCCATGTTCCCTTTCGATTGGATAATAATAAAGAACCACCTTAAAAAGTAATAAAATACTGCATAGGTGTTCATAACGCATGAGCCGCAGCTTCTCCCACTCTATCTTACTAATGATATTCACTTTCAGAGAGCAAGACTTCTATCGTAGCCTTGCACAATATACTGGTAAAATTAAGCTTCAGTGAATAAAATGGGTCAGCTGATTTTATTATTTCCTTTGCATTTCCATGACACACACACCCTTTCCCCCGGCCGGACAGGGCGGGGTCCCCAGCGCCACGGTGACCTCGTCCGTATCCGCCGCACTGCGGCGATACGCCCAGCACTTGCGCGCACCTTCCCGTCGCTTCCGCCTCGCAGGCGCGAGCTTTTTCCGCTGCCAGGGCAGCTCGGCATAGCCGCCCTGCGGCTGCGTGCAGCTGGTGTTGGGAAGCGGCGTGCATTCGCGTCATTGCTACGGAAAACTCTCTCGCGCCATTTTGAGTTTCGTGCGCCATTTCCAAAATTTCATACCCCTATTAAAAGAAGTAACCAGTGCCCGCCACACCACGGCTACCTCCCATGCTTTTCACATGACACCACTGCAGAAGCCAGACTGGGCAATTTCCTGGCAATCGACTCGACTGTGTGTCCCACTCGCGCAACTATATGGAGTCCGGCACTCACTGTAATGCACTGGTTGCGTTTGCCCGGGCCACATCTGCATTGATGCGAGGATAAGCAAATCGCGCGTCGTTCCGATATATTTTCCAACTTGGTAACACAGATACAGTAACATGAACGACGAGCGAGCAGCACATCCTCGCATCACACTGTAAGCACCTATGCATAGAGGGGCCCGGCACCACTCTTACCAAGCGGGTGACGGCCTACGACACTCTTAGCAATTAAGAACAAGCGCCGTTGCCATCCATGGGCAAGGCTGTCAAGCCGAAGTCGGTGGAGTAGGAAGCTTACTGGCTCCAGAAAGGGAAGTTGAATTTTTTTAGTGACCGACTTCGACTCCTGAGAGCTACTTTACTAAATAGCTATATGTTTTATAAATCTATTGGCGATTTTTGGATGAAATTTACAGAGATTGTTAGCTAGGTATGTTAGGAGGAACAGATGATTAACTTTTGGTGAAGATATGTCCATCCGTTTGTTTGTTTGTCTACCTCTTTTTTCTCAATGCTATAACTCAAAAAGTTATGGATGGATTTTGATGAAATTAACAAGAGTTGTTAGGTACATAACAAAGAGTAAATGACCAAATTTTGGTAATGATTACTTTGTTCGTTCGTTTGTCACTGTTTTTAATTTTATGCTCGTTAGCACAATAACTCATAAAATAATGAATGGATCTTTATGAAATTTATAGGGTTTCTTAGTAATGTTAAAAGACATAAATGATTAAATTTTGGTGCAGATCGGTTTGTTCGCTTGTATGTTTGACTCATGTTTGTCATAACGTTTGTTAGCAGTATAGACTAACTCAAAAAGTTATGAACGGATCTTCAAGAAAATTGCACAAGCTATTATTACTATCAAAAGGCACAAATGATTAGATTTTGGAGTTTAT
>LQNS02278160.1:18357995-18373144 GCA_001587735.2 Parhyale hawaiensis
AAAACTACCTACTTTGAGGGTAACCACATTTTTGCACTAATAAACACGATAAAATTAGATTTGCAACTAATTACATTAAAATCCAATAACAAGCATACCGGCATCAAGAAATTTCCAAACACTTAAAATAAAGTTAGTAAACCGTGAATATTTTCACGGGTCCAGCTAGTACAAATAAATACTGTAGTGCTACTAATATAAAAATTATTAATTTTATGCTGATGACAAAGTATTAGGCGATAGTACCGCAATTAGTTTCACGTAAGTCAGATACCACAGTAACTACCATGAAATGAGATTAGTTCATTTTGATATGGAACACAAGTGCCAATCATGCAGGATCACTTGTAATACCGTACCTGAAAAGAGATTCAAAGTGGCGAAAATAAAAAGTTACTCTCAAACAGAAAGTCTGTCAAGTTCCGGTTAGCTAACTGGATTAGATTATTTCATTGGAAGTGTGGTAATCGAACACGCCTACTATGTCAAGAATATCGCGATACCTAAGCACTGAATAACACCCGAGGAAACAATAAGTCGAAAACAAGGAGGAAGTGCAGAAGAACGATCATCATTAGAAGTCCAGACAGGTTCCCGCGATAATCAAATGAACGAGTTTGATCGTTTTCAGAAGCGGAGCGTCGTCAGAAAACCGAGTCTTGCATTTGTGAAGAATTTTGAGGATGAAGCATGCTGCAATTACAGAGATTCGCTGGTCTCCGATGCAGAATTTTGTTTGGACACCGTCGGGAGTATGAAAGTTGTGGTGATATGTAGTCTCCTAGTCGCGTCAGCTTATTATATTTGATATCGATTGATTGCTAAGCGCGTAGGTTTTATGAAATTTATTTTCATTTGGCTATCAAACTGGTACCCATCACCATGATGGTTTTTGAACGGAGCTAGCGGTCATTTCACCAACAGATATATATATATATATACCCTTGTGGGAGCAGAGTAGTGAAATTTGTACAAAATATTCCGTGCGTTCGCTCGAGTTCCCTTAGCTCTTGACTATCGTGTGGAGCCGCCTAAAAAAATGAGATGGACAATGTAAAAAGGACCACAAATGCCCGAAAATATCAAGTGATGCTAAATTACCCGATAAATAAGCTATATCCCAACTCCATGGCCTACGACTCGTCCATAGCACAACCAGTTACTATAGCCTATCAGTCCAATACCGTACTTTCCAGTTTTTGCTCGACTATCAACAGTTAGTACAGCTATAGTATCTCTGGAATAAAACAAACTTAAAACCAGCAAAATCTGAACTGTCAAAAAATTTGTGTTTATGTTTACGCTGCGTTTCAAACATTGTTGACCAAAGTCAGCACAGACGTGAACTGCCGGCGCTTGTATAATATTTTCGCGAGCTCGTTTTCTGAAGTCTTCTGGCCCTGTAAATATTTATTTAGTTATACATCAGTTAAACATAAATTTTTGTCTTAGTCTCAATAAAGATGAATACATTCAATTACTCTTTCGGCTGATACCAAGGCCACAAAACTAACCAATACATCGGGTTCCGATACCAATAGTATAGGTATACCTCTCCTCCAAATCCAGGGTTACATGTAACGATCATAGTGTACGTCAATAATGGGTTATTGGGTTGCATAATGAATATGATTTGATGGTACAAGCAACTATGGATCATATGGAAGCGTCGTTAACGTTGTTCGCTCGAAAATAGTTCAACAACTTCGTTTGACTGAGACAGATTGCGCTCCTGATATTCGCGCGATATTTAGGCATGAGACACCATCGATAACCGAAACCATACAACTGCGCGATAGGCTAACAGCCTTAAATCTGTAATATTACGATAATTTACGCTGCTACAGATACCACAAAAGTGCTCGTGTCCGAAATTTCAAAGTAACGACTTTGTTGCACGAGGCTATACTGGGTTTGTATTATAATATTCCAAGTTGAAGAATTCCTGCCTCCAGGGTACCTCGCGCTCCGAATTCCATAGCGAGGAAGAAGGAAGGTACACGTAGTTTTTCAAGCAAACGAGGAACCTACTCAAGGGAACAGATTACGGAAAAAAGAAAAGCAGAAAAGACGACAATGAGTGCAAGAAAGACAAGTAGTTTTATTTTACCCTACGTTTGATCTGCCAAGCACCCACGTCACTGGACACACTTGTAGCACATTCCAGGGCAGCAAACGAAAATTTTCACCCTGGCCGTGCCCTCACCAACTGACCTTACAGTGTCACGAACTCTCTACAGACGTGACCTCTGCTGCTCTGCACACAGCTGTGGTACCTAGGTACCTACTGACCAACTTGGCGGCATAGCTCAGCTCGGAGGCAGTGCAATACAGAGCAGGTGCTTTATTTACATAGGCACTTGTACACATCTGTTAGCATCGCTAACACCCTCTGGTGGCTGAGGGGCCAAAAGCTCCGATTTCGAGCGTGCATGTAGCATCCGGAAGGTCAATATTCCTCTAGGAAGCGCGGACTCATACACGAGGCACTGAAGAGCAAGAGATGGAAGGAAGCACTAAAAATTCTCAACTTGTGGTACCTAGCTATACTTCTCCTTCTTTACTACTAATGCAACAAAATTATCAGATAACATTAGTCGAGGCAAAATGAAAACCACATTCGCGTAGGTAGCTGCGAAGGTTACAGAGTTGGATACTTTCGGGGATAAGGTGTCGGAGCCGTACAATATCGGTCATCTCGGGAGTCGGATGAAAACTGGCATATTATGTTAGAGAGTCAGGGACATTTGGGGCCCAATGCATCGGGGTCGGACGTAGGCTTGATCCGGAGTCGAACTAGGTCATCCAACTCCGCAAGTCCAGCGGCTTTTTACCGGTACTGCAGGCGAGATACAAAAAGGAGCGTTACCTATCATTAGCAGGCCTGGCCAGGAGTATACAGCGCATATTGGTCTCACGATCAACTCTAAGGACACACGTTACCGTAGCACAAGATAAAATAAACAAGCGGGAACATTACAAAAACCCACCAAAATATGCAAAAAATCCGTTATAAGCTTTATAGCTAGGTATTCCCCAGGACGTAAAATTCACTTGCTTTTTCAGTTAATACTCTGGATGAGATTGAATTTCAATTTGTTTGCTGCGCGAACTGTCACGATGCAGCAGGCGAAAAAAACATATGGGAAACAGAGAAGACAATAAAAAAAGAACTTTACTGCAACAGTTCGAATACGTCACTTAATTTGGGAATTAAGTTGCTGCTATACGCTGAACAACCACGCGCAGGCTTGAAAGACAAAGCGCTTCATTACTATCGATAACGTTTGTAGGATTAGCATTTTCCACGCACTGGTATAGTTTTAAAATGTTTACGCTTACTGGCTTGCGCTCTCCAGCCTGTCCACAAGGTTTGCTGTTATCGTACAGCAGGACCTTGAAGACCCAAGTGCCACAGCAGCGACGCCCGCACGGGAAAAATGGCCAAAAACCATCACTACAGACTTACTCGTACACTCATTAAGTTCTATTTACCGACAGTGTTTACGTTCTTTTAAGCCAAAATAACAACTACGTTTAGAATCAAGCGGAACTCGAGTTCAACTGCTATCATTTCAAGGAGATTCAGTTCAAAGAGTTATCGATTACGATGCTTCGTATCTACCGTTCAGCTGCTTATTGCATTTACTGTCAAACGGGTACCAAGAAGTAGCTCAAAGAGGCAAAACTTAGACGCTTCCACGGCTATTGCGACTTTGAGCAAACTTCAGTAATTTATAGTATTACATCCTCTATTAAATTCCAGGAAAGACAGTGTTTCAAACGACTAAAATAATCAGATATAGGGTCCAAGTGTTCGATGGTGAAAGCCAGCTAAGCGTCTCTCCATTAGCCAGCAGAGGGAAATCTGCCCCGTATTCCCTTTCGAGTGGATAATAATAAAGTATCACCTTAAAAAGTAATAAAATACTGCATAGGTGTTCATAACGCATGAGCCGCACCTTCTCCCACTATTATCTTACTAATGATATTCACTTACAGAGAGCAAGACTTCTATCGTAACCTTGCACAATATACTGGTAAAATTAAGCTTCAGTGAACAAAAATGGGTCAGCTGATTTTATTATTTCCTTTGCATTTCCATGACACACACACACACCCTTTCCCCCGGCCGGACAGGGCGGGGTCCCCAGCACCACGATGACCTCGTCCGTATCCGCCGCACTGCGGCGATACGCCCAGCACTTGCGCGCACCTTCCCGTCGCTTCCGCCTCGCAGGCGCGAGCTTTTTCCGCTGCCAGGGCAGGTCGGCATAGCCGCCCTGTGGCTGCGTGCAGCTGGTGTTGGGGAGCGGCGTGCATTCGCATCATTGCTACGGAAAACTGTCTCTCGCCATTTTGTGTTTCGTGCGCCATTTCCAAAATTTCAAACCCCTATTAGAATAAGTAACCAGTGTCCGCCACACCACGGCTACCTCCCATGCTCATCACATGACGCCACTGCAGAAGCCAGACTGGGCGATTTCCTGGCAATCGACTCAACTATGTCCCACTCGTGCAACTATATGGAGTCCGGCACTCACTGTAATGCGCTGGTTGAGTTTGCCGGGGCCACATGTGCATTGATGCGAGAATGAGCAAATCGCGCGTCGTTCCGATATATTTTCCAACTTGGTAACACAGATACAGTAACATGAACGACGAGCGAGCAGCACATCCTCGCATCACGCTGTAAGCACCAATGCATAGAGGGGCCCGGCATCACTCTTACCAAGCGGGTGACGGCCTACGACACTCTTAGCAATTAAGAACAATTAAGCACCGTTGCCATGGGCAAGGCTGTCAAGCCGAAGTCGGTGGAGTAGGAAGCTTACCGGCTCCAGAAAGGGAAGTTGAATTTTTTTTAGTGACCGACCTCGACTCCTGAGAGCTACTTTACTAAATATATGTTTTATGAATCTATTGGCGATTTTTGGTCTTTAGTGGTACAAAAATGATGAAAGATGCCAATACAAATGATATGTGTTCACCATAAGTAGTTGGTCGAAGTAGAGTCTTGCCTAATGCTAATCATTTCAGTTTTATAAAATTATTAATAATATTAAATCTCATATTTTGCAAATAATACAGGATGCCACTGCAAATACAGAGAAAACACTTTCTTAGGCTTAATGCAAGTGTATAGGTATTTTTGGTAGAGTACTTAGCCTGCCAGTACGAAAGCTGAAGGCCTGTAGCTGTCATACTAACATCTATTGGGTGTGGGTTCCTGAAGATTTGCATAAAAAGAGAAACGCGGTGAACCTAACAATCCCTCTAATATATGACGAAGCAAATTTGGATTTCAGCAACTACAGTATTACGCTCTCAGATGCAACCTACTGCGGGAGACGCGTTTTTCCCATATTTGACACCACATAACCTTTGAATTTTAGGGTAAATTAATTGGTAAAATTTTGTTTACAAAATTTGGCAATCCAATTAAAATTTACATAGCGTATAGCTATGATGCCCGTCCACGGTTTTTTGAAGATGCTATGAGAATATATATTCATGCATACTGGCATCTATGCACATTTGAGGCCCCAGTGGTACTATAAAGATGCAAAAGGTCACTGTAAATGCAAAAAAAAAAAAATGCTTCGCACAATGGACGGCATTAACACAGCTTCCTGGAGGCTTGGTTACCTCCGCCAAGGAGGTTATGTTTTCGTCGTGTTTGTCTTGTTGTTTGTCTATCTGTCTGTCACCAAGATAACTCGAAAAGTTATGAACCGATTTGGATGAAATTTACAGAGATTGTTAGGTATGTTTGGAGGAACAGATGATTAACTTTTGGTGAAGATATGTCCATCCGCTTGTTTGTCTACCTCTTTTTTCTCAATGCTATAACTCAAAAAGTTATGATGGATGTTGATGAAATTAACAAGAGTTGTTAGGTATACAACAAAGAGTAAATGACCAAATTTTGGTAATGATTAGCTTGTTCGTTCGTTTGTCACTGTTTTTAATTTTATGCTCGTTAGCACAATAACTCATAAAATAATGAATGGATCTTTATGAAATTTATAGGGCTTCTTAGTAATGTTAAAAGATATAAATGATTAAATTTTGGTGCAGATCGGTTTGTTCACTTGTATGTTTGACTCATGTTTGTCATAACGTTTGTTAGCAGTATAGACTAACTCAAAAAGTTATGAACGGATCTTCAAGAAAATTGCACAAGCTATTATTACTATCAAAAGGCACAAATGATTATATTTTGGAGTTTATGCAAAGAAAATTATGGTTTCAAAGCCAATTTGAATTTTTTGCTATCGTTGCCTCGCTTGGCAGAGGTATGCGCTCTCAGAGTGCTCTAGTTAAACCATGGTTTATTACAGCACAGCATCTCACATTTTCGTTTGGTGCGCGATAAGCAGCGTCTCTAATATATATGGTAGGAAGTTGTACCTACGTCCAGACGACTGAGCATGTCTTTTTCACTCGACACCAGAAACGTTTCAGCACAAGCGACCTCGTGCGAACCTTAAAAAACTAAGACTCCAACTCTCGAAACAACAAAAAATGTTAGCAACCATCGTTCAAAAACTATGAACACTAAATTCACCCTTTAGTACCAGAAACGAGGGAGCGCCCTTCGTCCGAAGCTTCAAATATAGACTTCTTTCCAAGGGCAAAACCTCTTCGAATAGGTCGAAGGAATGAGAACGGTAGAAGTAGAGAAGGCCCTGCCGGCCGGCCGGCAACACAGACGTCGCAGGGGGCGATGCTATGCGGCCAACAGTCGATAGACAACATTCTTGTCTGCACCACCGACTTCCTGAGCTCTCGACAGGAGCACCAGAAATATGTACCTACCAGCCCCTGTGTTGACCCACCACCTGTATCAGGTGCATGTTGTCCTCCGTCTAGTCATACCTCTTTCATTCAGTCTTATCGTTCAGATTCAAAATTCTTATCGCCAGATACGTACTTGACATTTGTGCTCTTGATTTAAGTGTGTGCCGTATATATCGAGTAGCTACCTGGAAGTAAAACTTTTATCCTAAACAACAAAACTGTAACGTACCTATACAAGAAGTAGAGCCTATATCGAGGACTACTGATATCGCTAATTAATGGCATACAGTATTGAGAGGATTAAAAATTACTGCAATGAGGTACAGAGAACGGTTAAATTAATGTCACTAAACATTTCAACCAGAAGCAATGTGATGTACGGACTAAACTTGTAGTTTTTTTTTTCTAACCAGGGACAAAACTGTCAAGTACTATTTGAAGCATTTCGATACATAATCTGGACTCTAGAGAATGTTATATTCTTCACATTTCAGGATATCGTACGTGGAGAAAATACAAAAGAAAATACTAGGGAAAAACATTGCAGGATCGACTCCGCAAGAAAGGGAATATAGTATACGAAACAAAAAAAAAAAAATTCACAAGTTAGCGAAACAATACAGAACACTTTTCAATGAGATACTGAAGCAAAACCAATCACCATAGCAAAAGGTCCGCTACAAAAGATGTGCATAGTATAGACACAAAAAGGACCACTCCGGTTAATTCAAAGTTTTTTGATGCAAAACAGCCGCTTTTACCATCAAAAATGCGTTACGACTGCCCAATCCAATAACCACAGCTGCTCGTTTAAGCCCTTCAAGCAAAATTAATATCAAAATTCTAATTTTTAATCCCATGCCTAAAATGAGCTAGGAGTATGACAAAAAAAAATGATAACATAATGGTGCCATTGAAGAGCCTGAGAACCAGCGAGCAGCGGGACCCGTGTGGGCAGTGAGAAGACCGTGCCAGTTTTTTAATGCCATACCAGAGTAGCAAAAACGGCGGGACAGAATGCGCACAAGGCCATCGTGGCCTGAGCAGCAGGCCCATTTCAACGTAATGGTTCTTGCATCGCCGTCATCACTGGCAAAACTGGGAACATGATATTTACTTAATTCATCCTGGACTTTACCCTCATAATCGAACAAAGGTTTCTTCAATAATCGCATTAATGTGGCAGCAATAATCTCCAAACACTGCCCTAATAGACTTCTGGAACGCTCCGGAAGCTACGGCCGTAAATCTGTTACTGAGACGTCCAAAAACTTTTGCTGAGGTAGACAAGAACAGGATAGGTATACTCTGGCCGGTTCATGAAGAGGTGAATATATATGCCCACTGCGTACATACAGTATGTGAACGTCGTTACTAGCATTATAACTAATAAATATAATTTAATGCCTAATTCTTGCCATCACTGAACTGTTGACGCTCAAGTGCAATAACTTACGCAAGAAGAGCACTCTTTGAAATGTGAAAAGTTACTGTGAAGGATAAATTAATCAATTAAATACAAAACTAGAGCACTCTAAGAGCGCATACCTCCGCCAAACAGGACACCGTAACGAAAAATTAAAATTGGTTCTGAAACTATAATCTGCCTTGTATCAGCATCAAAATCTATCTATCATATGTGCCTTTTAGCAGTATAAGGAGTTTCTGTAATTTTCTAGAAGAACCGTTCATAACTTGTTGAGTTATGCTGCTAACAATCATTTTGACAAACATTAGAACACCATACAATCGTATCAACCGATCATTACCAAAATTTAATCAATTATGTCTTTTAACATTACTAACAATTCCTGTAAATTTCATAAACATCCATTCAAAACTTTTTGAGAGATCGTGCTAACAAGCATGGAATCAAACACAGCGACAAACAAACAAACCATCACATGAATTTGGTCATTCACTCTTCGTAATGTAGCTAACAACTCTTGTACATTTCATAAAAATCCGTCCATAACTTTTTGAGATATGGCAATAAGGAAAATGAGGCAAACACACAAACGGATGCAAGGATCTTTCCAAAAGTTAATCATCTGTTCCTCTTAACATGCCTAACAATCCCTGTAAATTTCCTTGAAATCCGTCCACAATTTTTTGAGTTATCTTGGTGACAGACAAACACGATGAAAACATAACCTCCTTGGCGGAGGTAATGAAGAGCGCTAGACAATATCCATCAGAAGCTCGACGGCGCAGGATGTCGGCCTCTGATTTGTTCGTCGTGACCCTCGACAAGGCATATACTATCGTTAAAAAGAGTGAAAGTTTTCTTTCTAGTTACAGGTTTAGATTTAACGATGAGCTGCGGAGCCCGACGAATACGGTTCGCCTATACGTTAGGAGTTGCCGATCTATTTCCTTAACCCATTAAACGCACGCTGTCCTAATATTATCTGAACCGTATGAACAGTGCTATTCTGACGAGAAATACGACTTTATTAACAGGTGTTGGGTCAACACTCATTTTATAACTGTTCGAGAAATTCGTGGCATATAAATTGGGTCGTTCCAACCAAATTAGGTCACTTGCTATTATAACGTCACTTTTATCTTTGCATAGAAAAGTTTTGAGAAGTTTTACTGGTTCGCAACGGTAGCAGCCGGTGCTGGATCGTCGTTCCGATGCATGTTCATTGGGACGATAGAGGGGCGTTCGACAAGGGGTAAACCTAGTGGGCCTTTAGTACTAATTGGAATAATTTGCTAGAGTAACAATCGTTCTTTCAATCATTAGCGATTTTGTATCGGCGTGTAGCTACGTAACGTGTGTCCGTTAACGGTTGTATGAGTGAATTCTTCACGGTTTCGGACGGTGCTCGGGCCCCGCCCGATTGTTACTTAGTCCGGTGATATGCTTTGGAGTAGTAGGAGCACCTAGTCGTAGTAGAAGTTTAACTCGCGAATCAGGGACACAATGTCTACATCGCGCCGAACTATTATTCCGGTGATATGCTTCTTTCGCCGGAAAACACAATACCAGTTACGTCGACGCATCTACCTTCATAGCGGCGACCCGCACCCTAAATCTCGTAGTGCTGTGTGCCCAGGCCCTTAACAGGCACCTACCGTGAATTAGTGCATGGGCTGCCTGAAGCATTATACGGAATGCAGACAATGCTAAATCTACAATTAACAGTCAGTCCCGGATGCTATTACTCCAGTATCCGCCTCTACGAACTGGGGACACTATGCAGCAGTGGCCCTAGCACTCTGGAAATAACATTTTTTTATGAGAATGCCGTACACTAGAGGCACACGTCAGACTCGAACGTAGTTAGGAAGGTACCTACGCCAAGGATGTTATGTTTTCGTCGTGTTCGTCTGTCTGTCACCAAGATATCTCAAAAAGTTATGAACCGATTTGGACGAAATTTACAGGGATTGTTAGGTATGTTAGGAGGAACAGATGAATAACTTTTGGTGAAGATATGTCCATCCGTTTGTTTGTTTGTTTGTTTTTCTGCCTTATTATTCTCAATGCTATAACTCAAAAAGTTATGGATGGATTTTTATGAAATTAGCACGAGTTGTTAGGTATATAACAAAGAGTGAATGACCAAATTTTTTGTAATGATCCGTTTGTCACTGTTTTTAATTTTATGCTTCTTAGCACAATAACTCAAAAAATAATGAATGGATCTCTATGAAATTTATAGGGTTTCTTAGTAATGTTAAAAGACATAAATGATTGACCTTTGGTGCAGATCGGTTTGTTCGCTTGTATGTTTGACTCATGTTTGTCTTAACGTTCGTTAGCAGTATAACGCAAAAAGTTATGAACGGATCTTCAAGAATATTGCACAAGCTGTTATTACTATCAAAGGCACAAATGATTAGATATTGGAGTTTATACAAAGAAAATTGTGGTTTCAGAGCCAATTTGAATTTTTTGCTACCGTTGCCTCGCTTGGCGGAGGTATGCGCTCTCAGAGTGCTCTAGTTTCATATGCCTTTAGCACGGCGGCGCTCAACGCTGTGTTCGGTGGCAACGAAGTATTTCGTAGATTGTTCTCCGCTTTCAACCTGCAGCAGGGGAACACTGCTTAGTTAGCTGGGCTTCTGCTGCCGCCACCTACCTTGGTCAGGCGGACAGACTCGTAGGTTCACTTAGTCGGTTGTATGCCCAGGATAATTTACTCAACGTCTCCCAAAGGCTGAACGTTGCTTGCCTCTGCACGTTCTACAAGGCATGCAGTAATGAGAGACATTGGTTGCATTCTTGCATTCCTCTCCCAAAAACTTAAGGAGAAACCGACGAGCGATACCAAAGGCCCGTCCCTTCACATTGGTGTATGTGAAGCGTCAAACAAGTCCGTTCAGTTTCTGTTCAACGCTCGATTTCTGATGGCATAGAATTCGTCGCCGGGAACAGTGTTCAACTGAAAGGATTTGCAGGCATTCCAAGTCAGCGTTGCAGGTTTTTATTGTCCCCGAGCAGAGCTTGGGGCGTCGTGGGGTTGTTGAATGCTCCAACTGGGACTACCCTTCCTTTGGCACCCGAGCGAATGGATTGATTTAATTGATTACCTCCGCCAAGGGAGTTATGTTTTCGTCGAGTTTGTCTGTCTGTCACCAAGCTATAACTGAAAAAGTTAAGGACAGATTTTAACTAAATTTACCGGGATTGTGAAGACTGTTAGGAGGAACAGATGATTATACCTTTTGGTGAAAATTCGTTGGCTTGTCTGCCTTACATTTCTTAATGCCAGAACTCAAAAAGCTATGTACAGATTTTAAGAAATGTACATGAGTTGTTAGGTATTTACTAATATCACGAAAAGTAAATGATCAAATTTTTGTGATGATCTGTTTGTTCGTTCGTTTGTCGCCGTTTTCAGTTTATGATTGTTAGCTAATTAACTCAAGAAGTTATGAATGGATCTTTATGAAACTTACAGGAGTGTTTAGTAATTTTAAAGACATAAATGATCAAATTTTGGTGATGATCGGTTGGTCTGAGTGTGAGTTTGACAAAAGTTTGTCAGAATGTTTATTAGCAGCATAACTCAGAAAGGTATGAACGGATCTTCAAGAAAATTACTGAAACAGTTAGTACTGTTAAAAAGCACAAATCATAAGATTTTTGTGTTAGTCTAGTCTCTAGGGGGCTGTCAGTGTACATTTCTCTTTCACAGCTCTACCATGTATTTTCCTATTCCATAGCCTATGATGAGGACATTAAAAAAAGTTGGGTAGAACTTTCGCACCTGGTAGCTACATTTTTGAGGGAGGCATAGAGGGGGGGGGCAAAATCATCAATTGTGAACCGATTGTTCGGAAACTTACTCAGAGTATGTATTTTTGAAAAAAGAAAGATATTTTGTTCCTATAACTTTTCCAATTTAATCCTTAGTTTTTGAGATAATATGGTTTATACATGAATATCTATGTGCCTATATATTGAAAATTTCAAATTAATATAGCTCAATGAGTTTTCATGCCAGAAAAAGATAACAATGACAGTTTTGGAATCCTTGAAACATTGCTAACAAAACTATAGAGCCAGATTTTCCATATTCGCCCTCATAATATTTTTTATCACAGTTCAAATCCGAATCCCTTAATTGTTTTTTCCCTATATGTTAGTAAGCGATCGCAACGAAATCGAAAATGGAGAATTCACTTGTGGTAAAAAAAATATTATGAAGGCAAAAATGGAAACTCGGCTCTATGGTTTTGTTAGCAATGTTTCAAGGATTCCAAAACTGTCAATTTTTCGTTACCACTGCCTTCCTTGGCGGAGGTAGGCACTTTCAGAGTACTCTAGTGGTACTAATAAAAATAAATACCGAGGTCAGGAGATACATAAGCAATACAAACAAATAAACCCGATCAGCCTAGGCCTACAGGCAGCGAATAATACCGAGAGTGATGCATTAAAACTGCCATCAGCAAGACAACATCCATCACAAGTTTGACGGCGCGTGACGCCGGCCTTTGATTTGTTTACATCCGCCGACAATTCTTATCGCCGGATTTACAGTCTGCATAGACGAAGACTTGTTTTAATACGCGTTCAATTTCGCAATACTCAAAGCTGTGATAATTGTATCCACCTAGCCGCGGAAATCCGGACGATTATACGATATTGTCACATGATGCGGCCGCTTCAATGTCAGAGCACGCAACACAAGCGCGCACACTCTTGAGACTACCAAAACAGAGAGCAACTCTAAGAAACCATTTAGTTTCGACGCGGATCCTTAAATCTTCGCATGAAAGATAAAGTTCACACTGAAAAATGAAAATGAGAAAAACGTGCAGAACAAGAACACTTGCGGATAAAACCGAAAGATGTCATATATGGAAAGTCAAACCAGAAAGAAAACAATTATAAAGAAACCTAGAAAAATATGGCTAATGTTTCAAACAATTTTATTCCCACAAGCAACCAAAATCTGGTTGGCGACTTGTGGTCGAACAGACCTTCCAAGACATGATCAAGAGAAATTCGAGTGGCTTTCGCAAATGAACGTGGCACGTTGACATCTTCTCCCCTTCCATTCCACCCCTATCAAACTTCCATCAAAACGCACGATTGCATTAGCAGCCGTAGCAATAACACGGGCAGGTTCGAGACGAGCGAGCTCAGCTGTTGTGCTGGTGAGACCCTTTGAAACGTCTGACACCTGAATGGGTGAAAAGCTTGTCTGAAGCCTCACAGCTCGTTAGTACCTACATCTTAGAACATGAATTAAGCTGGCAAAGGGAAGGGCAGCTACGCTACAAACCGGCCTGTTGTTTCATGTGAAATCACACGCTCTGACAGCTTTACTTCCGTATATAAAAATCACTTCTCCGTAGTAAAGATGTGCAAGACGAATACGTAAAAACCACTCCCTAGTAGTAAAGCTATAAAAAAGCTTACGCTAAGTTTTGCCTCTTAGTAAACTCTGAAAGGCAGAATACACCAGAAATCCCAGTTTCGTAGTAGAAACGCTCTGAAAGAAAAATACGTGCATACGGCAAAATGCGGGACAAGAGGCACAAGTGCGCAATATCGGGTAGCAAAGACCGCCTAAATTCCCCGTACAGAAATATAGGCAGTGCGTGATTCCCAGAAAGACCAGGGCACGGAAATAGCGGTGGAGAGGCGTGGCAGTGCCACAAGGAAAGCGCTAAAGACACAACGGACCTCATAATGGCTGAAACATTAGTTATAATCAGGTTAAAGCCTCCTTGTCGACGGCAATGGTTATCATTTAACAAAGATAGTAAACTGCAAGGAACACGAAGCCTGTCAAGCAAATCCAAGCACTAGATCAGCAAGTCGGGAATGAAAAAGCAAACCAAAAACTATTGGGGAGAACAGGAAAAAAAAAGAAAGAAACCAAGCTTGTACAGAAAAAATATCTACCGACGACCTACATACCTAGTGCTACGATGGTTATTATATAATATTGAAAAATGAACGCCTCTCTTTTTCACTACAATGAGGAACAAAAACATCACTACAAAAACAAACACAGATAAGTGACACATAGTGTGTTCAAGTAGAAATAGCCTAGGGAAACCCGGAACAGCTGTCTGTTCAAGTTTGTGGCTGCACGGATTTAATGTGTGGACATACAACAAGTTGAGAGAGAACAAAAAAGGTAGTCAGTAAGAGAAGAAAAAAGGAGGGTATTACAGCTTGCAGAAGAAGCAAGATCCACCGAAGACCTTAACTACAGCAACGTGATCAACGTATATACATTCTAGAGAGCGTGACTGCCCATAACATAGCAGAACCTGACCCAATTAAATGTTAAGTACCTAAGTTTCGATATACAACTATATTATAATTGATATATATCACAAATATTTATACAGCAGAGAAAAAGTAAGTTTCTTTAGAATTAGTGAGGTTGCTGCCCACAGGCAGCTGGTAAGATGGGTGGGGCCGCTTCCGAGGCGCGCACGGACCGGCAATGGGTAGGGCCAGCAACTGAGATGTGCGCTGTGTACACCACCAGCGGCGGCGGTGGCATGGGTCCAAGGTCAACAAGAGAGTCTGGCGGGGAGATCACCGACAGGAGAAAAAAATCTCAGCTGCCCTAAAAGCAAAATTTCTCGCCATCGTGAACCAGCTCATACACAAAGACCACAACAAGACGTTGCATTCAGCACCAACCCACACGTTTAAAATCTAAATAGTGCGACATTTTGTATACTCTACATAACAGGCTGGTAAGTTCTGTTACGGGGTAGATAATTTAAGAGATGTATAGATATAATAAATGAATGATTACGAACGAATGAATGAATGATCCAGTTGATCATTCTCGGAAAGTAGCACATGATAGAATTGTACCTATGAAAATAATATAGAAAGAAAACATAGAGAG
>LQNS02278160.1:18373912-18393743 GCA_001587735.2 Parhyale hawaiensis
ACTTGATAAACCTATTTTTTTGAGACATTAATTACTGTCCTATGTTTAACGTAGTGGTGCAAATTCTATATTTATGTATGCACCTAATTTTTTTCTTCTTTATTTTTTATTTTTATTTTTTTTTAATCAATGTTTTCGTAACAGTTCATACGGTTGACTCTGGACTCCAGGAATGACGCTTCGTCACACATGGAATCGAAGCAGGACAATCAATGCTGAAGACAGAGGAGTCCAAACCGCAAGAAGGAGTACGAGTGGGCACTAAAATAAAACTCTGATTTGACTGTTCTCAGCGAAGACTTCACTGGCAGACCTAAAAAAATACTCATCAAACATCCCTCAACAAGAAACACTCGGTGAGCAAGAGGGAATAGATTTGAAGAACTTCAAAAAATATGGAAACTGACGGCATGATGACCATGATTGGAGCAGGCGGCGTTCTTACAGCTTCTTCATATCAAGTATGCGATGGGAAGTAGAACTAGTTTGAAATGGGTCAAAGTAGAAAGTAAATATAAATCAAAGGGAGCATAGAAAACGTCCAGGAACCCCTAAAATAAATTTTTTATTGTTTTTTGACCAATGACAGTGGGCGCAGAAAGCGCGTATAGTCGAAGAGAAGTGTCATTAATGTATGGATTTTATTTTAAGATACTCAATAGTGCATCATTGCAAAAGAGCTGTAGTCTTGTGATGAGAGCAACAGATAAATTCTAACACGTGACCACATCCTTTATTCGAAAGTGGTCTGCAAGTGCGTCCAGTTTATTATTTTGATAACGTATCCAGGGTGTTTTGCAAGCCCAGGCTTCACAACCGATCACAAATTTCCATGGGCCCAAAAGCAGTAAATACCAGCAACTGCAACAAAATGCACAAAACATAGGAACACCGCGTAATATTAACACTAAGGGCCACCGACCTGTCCGCAACATGAAATCTCAGCCATACACACCCATCAGAAGAAGAGCAGATCATGACTGAGGAGACCTCCCACTCGATCGCGTGGCACACATGACCGAATGTCGTCGCCTCAGGCCACCAGTGAACTCGCAGGCCTCAGTTCATGCCATTTGCATGCATTACCTGTAGCACGGGTGGTTGACAAGTGCTATACTCGCAAAAACAACGTGGCAGAGGGTACGAGAAGCAATACATACAGCTACTTGACGCGAGGTGGGTCTTAGCGGTTCAATCACACGAGTAAAATAAGCGGTAGGAAATCTGACCCCGAGGTGTTTTTTTTTACCATTGCGGCTGCATGGCTTGAGTGCCCCAACTCGATCTGCTACACAGCAGCTGCTAGTAAGTAACCTACGCACGTTTATCTGTGTGTACGGAGGAAGCAAGCACAATATTGATAATCATATAGTGCAGCAACGTTACACGTGAGCTCGACACAACATGTAAGCAATGTAGTGTTGTACATGTACGCACATTTCTATAGAAAAACGTGTAGCGCATACGGTAGTATTCATTCCTCGTGAAACATTTTTGTCAATCACAAAACTGCACACATGAATAAATAAACGGGAAAATACCACGACGGTTCGAAAATCAGAGTAGGTAGGTATACTAATTACGGGTTATAGGTTTTTGAGGTATCAAACCTAAACTCCTTTCGCAATTTTTACTACCTACGTCGTGCCTACATACCTACCTACTGTAGTAGCTTGTAGTTACTAGGCAACCTACGAATCGAAAGCCTGTTAAGAGTTGTTAATAATACCTATATCAGTCTTGATGCACTACTGATGCTAGAAGACAGGCAGCACTATACCAATATACAAAATTGCAGCCACATAGTTGCTTACTACATCATCAAATCAAATAATTCACATTCATAGCAAATTCACCCAAATCACAACATTCACTCAAATTCGGCGCATTTCAATAGTGAAAAGCTCAAGTATAAAAAACCCAGCGTGTTTTAAATATCAGGTTATTTTATAATTGAGATAGGATCCCAGGAAGAAATGAGACCCAAGCCTGTGTTAATGAAACTGTCGGAGATAATTTTCAACATTGTTTATAATCGTCATTTAATTTCGCCTCCTATATCCAAGGCAACACATGGGTATTTTGAAATAAAAAAAATAAGCGCACGACGATTTTTCAAACACCCAGTAGTTATAACGACGCTAGAGCAAAACGCCAGGAGCGCGCGCATGAATGGACTTCTTGTTTGCGAACTGGAGAGAGGCAGCAGCGCAACGAATGGCGTGTAGCCCAACAATGAGGTCCTCTGGCACTAAGCATCGCTACATACAATGGCCT
Organism: Parhyale hawaiensis; assembly: GCA_001587735.2. NCBI lineage: Eukaryota > Metazoa > Arthropoda > Malacostraca > Amphipoda > Hyalidae > Parhyale > Parhyale hawaiensis. The sequence goes on from LQNS02278160.1 coordinate 18,376,190, forward strand.
GTATATAATAATGAGAGAGCATCAACAAGCGTATGGTAATGAAGTTGTACAGGCGCAGCTACACGTCATAAGTAATTACAGCAACGCCGCAAACAACAGCGTCCGCTCCAATATGAGCAGCTATGGTACGTACGGATCCTGTTAGCATAGGTAAAGTGATCCATCCTGCGAAAGTCTTGAGCATTCGTCGCCTATCAGTGGAACTTTGGTCCAACAAACTGCGTAGAATCGTAACTTACTTTCTAATAATTTCGGACTTCCCACGACATAATTCGTAATATCGTACGTTTGGTAGCGGAGATTGCTTTCATTTTTAGCTTGCCGATTTGTGCTGTTGAAGATTCATGACGCTGTACTTCTGCATCAGCATGCGAATACTATATTTTATAAAGATCACAAGGAAACGGTTCATCATCATTATTATTTTTTCTTACAACGTGTTGAGCATTGCTATACATACTACGAGTCTCTTCCTTTTCCTTCCTCGAACGTACCTACCGCATATTGGTAATAAAAATTAAAAATTAGTACATGTATTCGGCAGCATACCACATCATAACATAGGTAACGTCAACAGCAGTTTTTTAACAAGTGTACCGAGCAATTTTTGTACAGATCATATTTACGATTACATGTAATTTACTCTTCGCCAGAAATGCCTATTCATATTGTTCCATAAAACTTGATAGACTACGAGCAAATAAACAAGTTCCAAACCAAGCTCAAGCATGATTAGGCTACACGGTTACGATAAACAAGAATTATGTTATGCTGAAAGAGATCGAGCATAGAGGTCTCCGCTGATAAACAAAAGACAAGGGGCGTGTACCGAGACTAGCGCTAAAATGGGTGTAGCTCTCGCATCGAGGTGCACACTGTTATCGATATGTAGTACACAACAACACAGGCCATGCCAAGTGACTCGTAGAAATGGAATATAGCAACAAATATTGAGTAACTTTTGATTTATGCCCACCTGGGCTAATGTTATTTTTATATGGAGTAACCGAAGCTTCCGTTTCCCCACACGGGCGATCTCACAGAGGAAGAAAGAAGGGGCATATGCATAGTAGGTACCTATGTCCCTAGAAACATAGAACCCAGGCACGAGGGTGTTCCCACACATGAGTAATGCGTATGGGAACAGTAAATCGGAAAAGAAAAGGAAAAACAAAATAAAGTATGATCAATAAGAAGGAAAAAAGAAAGGAAGCAAAGTGCGTACGAAGGGCCTTAAAGCCTAACTAAAGCTAAGGGAACCTAAAGGGTCGCTCTGAGGCGGCTGCTCCGTAAAACATCGGATGGGTGAACCTATAGTGTGACCATTTTGTCAAATCAATTCGGTCGTGGTTAAATTTGTCTTAAGCATTGCCAATTCTATGGGTAATTCTGAAATTTCTCTAAATACAGGTAGTGGGCGGGGTTAAGATATGGCCGAACAAAATGTCAGAAAACCCATAAAATTGGCAACGCTATAGAGGAATTTAACCACGACCAAACTGCCTTGATAAAATGGTCAGACTACGTGTAGCTAGCCTACGCAAACGGTATCTCAGAAATTACAGTTTCTCAGATACCAGATATCTGGACTTAAAAAAAGTACAAAATGCCGAATTTGGGCTCCTATGCACTTTCCTAATCCTAACCCTATGGCCCATCCTGTACCCCACTAGGATCTACCTATACTATATAAAGCAGTGAAAGTTCAAGATGAATCAAATTTCAATGCATATTAAGAAACAACAACAAATAGGTATGAAGTACAAAATTTAAACATTGTCCGATAGCGCAAATATTTCACAGGCATGTTCATGAAATTTCAGCAGACATAAGAAAAAGATAGATCCCGATCACATTTGACGTCAAAGGTTAAATTTTTAATAATTTTATTCACTAGCACCGATTTTCTCTAAATACTAAATAGTAGCAGGAATTAGTGAAATCTCTATGATACACAGGAAAAATCCAACTCAAAATAGGTAGAAAAATCGTTTAGCGAGTTATGGAATGTAAGCAAATGAAATTGCAAACCGGGAAGGAAAAGGAAAAGTAGCAGAAAAAAGCATCGGTAGTGGTAGGTACTCAAACTGAAATAGGTAAACGCGGTAGACGTAGGATCAAATGAAATTATCACCTACACCACCAACTGAGGATCAGGTAAGAAACTGCAACTGGCGGCGCAGCTACCACGGCACAGGCTGTACGAACCGAACTGACTCGCAACCCGATGGCCCTTTAAAGAAACACTTAAGACACTAACCACATGCAGCACCTGTTGCGTATGGAAGGCCATATATTATATTCATAGCACAAATATTCATATTGTATATAATAACCCACATCGAATGGCATACAACACGCATGGCCGCTTTACAGCACGCATTGTAAAAGTTAGATGCAGCAAGACACTAACCACATACAGCACCTGTTGCGTACGGAAGGCCATATATTATATTCATAGCACAAATTTTCATATTGTATATAATAGCTCACATCGAATGGCATACAGCACGCATGGCCGCTTTACAGCACGCATTGTAAAAGTTAGATGAGCTGCTCTAGCTTTGCTACAGAGCAGCGCACTGAACAATGAGCAAGGGAATTTTGGGCCATAGGTATGCATCCCATGAGCACGTACACAACACTGTAGGAGTAGAGAGTTCGCTATACTGCACGCCCGTCACACAAACACATTACGAAGTGAAGACAATGCAGAGGAAGCTGGTCTCCTTACGGAACTTGGCAAGGCGCATCCAAGTTCGGAGGAGCGCTATCATTTGACGAGGACAAGTCCAGTCTCAACTCGCAGAGTAGTCGTCCAAAGGCCAGAAACTTGCTAGTATCGGATGAGCCACCAGAGGACGGGGGGGGGAGTAAAGGACACCTAGTTATTGGACATTTCCTTACATAACCACGATCGTACCCTGTCTTCGTGGGAGTTTTAACCCTCCCACGATTCCAAAATATGATGATATTAAGCGCGGCTTCTTTCAGACTTCATATGACCAGAAAATATTGTCATCGGCGATGAATTAATCTTCCCACAAGGACAAACTAAGAAAACTACATTTTGGGCATCGTTGTGACTTATAACCCAGTCACGACCAGAAAATCTGATTGTCTTCGGCGCTCTCTCGACTGTTCCACGGCCTGAATCATCGACTTTCGGGTTTTCTTCACTGACACACACACACATACTGTCACATAGTCTGATGACGATTAGCCTAAGCACAAAATTGAAGTGGAATGGTAGCGTAACCTATTTAAAATAATCATCAGAAGCAATTCTTCATTATAACAACTAAAAGACACGGAAATATTGGGCAAAAATACCTTAATTTATTCTAACACAAAGACTGTCGAGGGCACACCTCAAAACACTGTGGAATCTCGAAAATAATTCACTGCGCACTCTTTAAAAGGGCCTAATACAAACGCCGTTAGTCAGGCCCTAGTATTGTCGAAACAATTCCATCAACTTGACTTTGGGAATCCTCGCAGCAAGGTATACTGTGATTCCAGCTTTTTGGGTAGACGACATTGACACGTTTTGCCCGCTCCGCCTGTGCTCCACCGCTGCTGCTACCTATATCCGTTTCGCAAGGCCCTCACTGTCCTCTCTCAGTCTGTCGTGTCGTGGAGATTATTGGGCTTTTGATTTTTACAATGTTAAACTGCCAATATATGGCTCATACTTGGAACAAACTACGGGCCACTCACTGTCATTTCTCTCTTTCTGATTTGACCTTTTGTGATGAAAAATATTATGGGACAGACAAGGTACTTCCTTGGCAACATATGACAACCCGAGAGAAATAAATGGCACGGGAGGCTGTACCGAGACCGTAGTAAAATCAACTCATTACTTGGGGTAAAGGGAAGGATATCGAGTCGGGCAGGTTGACGTCTAGCTAACACTCTTGTTGGGTTTTCTGACAATTCTAAACTCTTCGGCACTGTATATATTATCTACCCATTTGAGGAAGGTAGTGAAGAAGGGTCAAGAGTCTGAGTAGATAATTCAAAAGTTGAGCTTCACGACATAACTGAAATTTTAAGCAACCCACTCAGGCGCGTTGATCTTTCTACACTGAAAAAAAAATCACAAAGTGTAAACTGTAAACCATTAAAATATTCTGCCCACTTTACAGGAGAATGGTGGTAGAGAATATGCAAAAAAAAAAGTTCCGCACCGTTTACGAATATTCTCTACTGTGACGGGTAAAATTGAATTTAAAGTACGTTGTTGCAGGAACAACAGTAAGAGCTCGATTCAAAAGCATTGCAGGAATAACTACCAACCTTGCAGCATCAACCAACCCATTTCCTTCAACTTGTGTAGCTACTGACTGCAACAGTCAGCCACCAATTACATACATGGTTTTCTATTTAATCAATATTAAACACATGTACCTACCGTAGTAATTATGCACCCGTAACGGCAAACGTATAGAAAGAGTGCAATCTAATCCCGTCCCTACTACTCGTATAGCCAAGAACTTAAAGTTTACCTAAAGCAAAAATCCAAAGCGACCCCGGAAGGGCAATGCACGCTTTTTCTGACCAGTTTCAGGCCAGTTTAATTAAATGGCTTCATTGAGAGCTTTCGGTACAGGCGGTAGCCTCTTCGTTCCTGCCATTGGTAGGAGGAACTCTCAGGACCCTGGGAGCACTCGCCATTACCTTGGAGACGATCAAGAAAAGAAGTTCCTGCAATCAGACGTTCCGAGTTTTATGTGGCTCAAGAATTCCGCGTCACATTCCAATCTCGATCCGTAACGGTTGCGGTTCAATGGATCTATCAAAGCAGAACTAAGCGGGTGTTGGTGTAGGAACAACATAAAAAGACGACACTACAAAATATTGTCACCCATATGTTGTAGGAGCCCTTTAATGGTTGCGCATCTCCACACTGGCGCATCTGTGTCAAGAGACATCAAATAAAAAACTGAACTACCGCTAGTAAATTTCACAACAGAAATCACGGGTGCACACAAAGTACCTAATTATATACAATGAAGACACTGAGCACCTCATCACGTTTTGGCAAGTACCTACAAAAATTACACTAAAAGGAAACCTCTATAATTGTCACACCTAAGACAAAATTGCACAGCAAAAAACTTCCAGCACCAGTGGGTATTAACGCACACGAGTTTACAGTAACATCATGTTGTAATTAAACAAAGCTGTATCACACCTTCACGCACAGATTTACACTATATACGGTACGGTACTCAAGAAATTACGTTATAAAGAAACCTAGAACATCAGCACGCCTTTACATAAACAACCATACTAAATTGTACAGAACATAACATCACGTGTTTAAAGACATACACGAAAACTATGACATTACATCATGAGCAAGTCTCGGGCATCATCACGGCTCTAAACTTACACAGCAGCACTAAATTGTAAAGGAAATAACACACGAAATTACGTCACGCCTGGAGCTGCATCTCTCCTTCACACGCAACAGCCCTACATAAAAAACGAAGATCGCGCCTTTACAAACACAAGCGAAATTACGTCATGAAACCTGCAAGCATCATCACGCCTTCTCAGGTCCAAGGAACTCCTCAGCGCCTCAAGTCTCGCTCGTTCACAAATTACTGCACTTTCTTCAAGGCAGCTTCGACTCCTATAATATTGCACGCCCAGGAAGGTGCTGTAATCAGACAGTTGAGGGCCAGACTGAACAGCCCCCGAACCATCCTGCCCTGCGTCCTCTCCCTGCCACCACCAGTACTCTAGCTAGGCTCAGCAACCGGTTGTGAGAAGCGACCCGTCACCGCCTGTGCCAACCAACACACTCCGCCGTCTCGCACCCACTTCCTAACCAACATAACCTGACTTTAGTCTGTGCCTAACACGTTTGTCATTGACGCAAACAGCAGAACTTGACTAGAATCTACGCTTAACATTTATGCTAACGACACTAACCAATGCCCACGGCTGTCTCGACCCGCTTGACCCGTTGTTTAAACCCAATCAACGCCAGTGCACTTTAAATAGTGCAAACAATGCTATTCTTGCGACACAATCACGTGCTTTGGTTCTTATGGGGATAATTCTTTCATTACTGATGTAGATAACAATATCTTCGAGTCTACCATTGGGAATTAATCACATTCAGCTCATAAACTAACAAAAATCTAAGCAATTGATGAAATTTTACTACTTCCACATGGTCAGCCTATATATTAATATGGAAACAGTACTGGGAAAATTAGGTTCGACATCCACTGACAAAATCCAGATAATAGCCCAAAATAATTTCATGAAAGAACTCCCTAAGGTCGAACCTTAATGAATCAGCCTTAAGTAGATCTCAAATCCAACCATCTCCAACTTATTTAATGCTCAATGTATAACTTATTCCACGATTTTACAACTCACTTGATGTAAAGCTTGCCATGCCAATGCCAGAACTCTATTAGGACTACATCAGCCAAGTTAATGTTGTTTGGTGAATAAAGTTCAATAACCTACGAAGGCAGAACTGTACGAGAAGTGTTTGAAGGTTTGATGCTGACTTAACTCTTAACACTACTCACGGTGTCCGCCAGATATCACTCTTAATTTTTCATTAACAATACCTGCGCGTTGTTAATGCTGGGAAACTCGATACCTTATCGGAAGCCGGTCCAACCCTTTCGTTGATTTTCATGTATTTTTTTAGCTAAAACATATTGTAAGTTACACGCTGACAGTATTTTATATGGGAAAATAAAGACTTGTAAGAGGAGGAAACCAATGGGCTAAGTAGCTCTTTTTAAGCGTGGACATTTTATGCCTTCCACTGCCCCCGCATAAGATAGGTACGCAGCTGTGCTGCACTGCATGTTATGCATCAAGTTCCTCAGTTGTAGCACGAGATTTTCGCATAGACAATGCTAAATCGCGGCGCCAAAACGCACATAGGAGCTCGCACGTAGGTACCTACTTCTGTAAGACCAAGCGTCAACCCAGCAGACACATGCAACAGCTGGGAGCAGCTGTCGTCACTCTGAGTCGTCACTTACCCGCTTCTCATATGCGATGCCGGGCGGCTGTGCAGTTGGTTCGACACGTGACGAACAAGTAATGAGATTTAGGCGAGAAAGATTCAAGCCATTGCGAGTTCCACGTACTGAAGTGTTCCTCTATTATGCATAACGAGTAATAACTTACGAAGTGTCGGTAAGTTTTCTGCTATTTTCTCAACACACAATTTTCGTATCTGAAGAAAACCGCTTACTTGTTTGAAATTATTTATCAGTACATACTGCCTTTACAAAGAGAGCGTGGGAAAGTATGAGTTATTTTTTTACGGGTAATGTGCCAGCAAAAATTGTTTCCTCGTATCGCGGCATTTTTCTTCTATGACAACAATGTAAAAAAGAAGGGTTGCTTGAGCTTACAATTTCTATACAAAATATGCAAGAAAAAATAGGAAGTGTTGGCATTTTGAAGAAAAGAGCAAGATCGTTCCGATCGTGCGTGTGGGTGTTCCCACGCTAAAAGGGCGAGCATGAGCACCGAGAGAAGGCAAAGAATAATGCCGAAAAAGAAATCCCTCCGTGAAGACATGGAAAAGAAAGAATCGAAGCGCTCGAGAGTGAGTGGCTAGATTTTCGGGAGGCCTAATGTGAATTCTCAAGCTACAAATGGATCGCCGTTCGACATAATTGAGCATGAACGAACGAACGTAACCTAACCCCATTTCTTTGTGAAATATTAATATTTTTAAATTGGTAACGAAGATATCCTGCAGCAAAACTGAGGCTACTGTAACCTATGCCTATTTCCTTTGTATAGAGGGCGCCGCTTAACATAACCTAACATTGGATAGCCCAGTTAACCTATTTGCTCCTGAAACAGATTTCCACTGCCCATAGGAGCACTATTCATAGGTATATCTAGTAAGAAAAGTGTATGTTTCAAAATCAGCACGGATTTGCGTGCACTGACTGTACAATGTACACACCTTCCTTGGTGTGTTCTGGAAACTCGAAATCTGGAGTTTTCGCGATGCACGAGCGTGCCAAGACGTGTACTTCATAACCGTGAACGGGAATGCGTGCTGGCGTTGGGTAACAGTTTGTTATACAGTGTAGCCGAATGGATAGAGTGGGCGCTATAAGGTGAAGCTAACCTTGAGGCCCAAAGAGAGGGCTACCAGTTACACAAGTGCACTGTGGCAGGTCAGGCAAAGAAATGAAAAACAGCGAGTGAGTGTGCATGGGTCTGCTAAGCTCGTGACTGCAATTAACTGATAGCATCAATCAATGGCAGTAAAGTGGTCTTGAGGCCGCTAACAATACGCTCTGATTGTTCCAATTTGTTCCTCGATTTAATTTTCGCTCAGGGGATTACAACCATTTGCAATGCTACAGGTATACTCGATCACTGGCAGTACAAAGCTGAATCTGGGCCAATAAAGCTAAAGGAATCGATTCGAATATGAACCTATATTAGTAATAAATACAATTGACAATAAATAATGCAGGTAGATTGCAAGCAAATCTAGGGCGATGTGAACTGAATAACGTGGGGAATGAATTCCCGACGTGAGCAATCAGCACAGATTACTGTACACTCAAGTGACCACAACTAAATAACACAAAATCTGCTCCAAACACTGAATGACAAACCAGAGAAGAAATAAAAGAAACGCACTCACCAACTTAGGGAATGACCTCGGTAAGCTGACAACGAGCACATGATGGAATACAGTGTCTTCAAGTAACCAAAAATACATGAGAGGAAGCATTAAGAAGTTCATAGAGCAGAGGCGCCGTTTAATTAAGCGCATCAAGATACATATGGAGACTGAAGAAGTAGCTGATGCATCAAGTTAATGGGGCGAGCTTTGGAGCGCTGCAGCTAATGCTGCCACTTTACCTTCCGCGACGCCTGTACGCACACTCAAATATTAACTGGAGAAGATGGACGAAGCATTAAGCTATTAATCTGGGCGCTAATGGATCAACGAGGCTGGTTTCTGCACCACCAACGAAGACAAGACACGACTTGGCGCTAATGATAGTGTGCTTGCGCATAACGCAAATAATTTGGCTGTCACCGGCCGTATAAGCTGAAAACACGAGCTGTATATCTAACACATAATATGAAATATAATAAGCGTCGTCCCATTTACAGAGCCAAAATAGCGTACCCGTGAAAGCAAGCACAAAAAGCTGGTGCGTACCTATAAATTGGCGTATCCACTACGACACAATACACAAGGTGTCCCAGTGACTTCCTATCGAAAAGTTATAAGCATTAATTCGGTGTCGACAGGTATATAGCGAGCGGCAAATAGGATAAAGCGGATAAATGCTTCCAAATTTTCGATTGTACCGTGCCGCAAAGATAAGAACAAATTCTGACTTATTCAATTAAAAAGATTGCAGTTCCGTAAAAGTGTAAGTCGATGTTACAATGAAATTCACAAGCCACAAGACTGCAATAAAAAAAACATTGACACATACCTACAGCTAGCCGCGCCGTTGCGGTAATCCAAATGAAAGAAACATGACATTCATGGCCCGGCTGCGAGCATCAAGCTCAGGTGATCCGAAGCAGAACATGCTCGAGACGCCAGCAGACACGGCGCGCACACTCACAGTCTCACACTAGGCACGCACCGCGTAAGGCACGCTCTAAGTCTCATTAAAGCAATGATGGATGTTGCCTTGCTTCGGGAGATCAATGAGAGCAAAATGACACGGCGAGCAGAGCGCGGCAGCGGTGATAAGTAAGGCTGCATCAAAGGGCGCTGTCGATCAAGGGGGTGATAAACGAGTGACAAATGCAACCCTTGCTCTAGCTTCATAATTGATGACGAGTGAACCAGCTGTATTAATGCCGCTACGGACCGCAAGTACTCGACAATTGTCCGTCGCTCCATGACTTACCGCCCGCCCCAAGTGATAGGTAGCGTTCAATAGAGATTAGCGTCCAAAAGTACCGGATTCCTTAGAGGTATATGCCAGAGAGAAACTGACTAGCGTACGAAACAAAAGCAATGCATTAGAAGATAACAGCGGTACATGGAACGTTCGTATGAAGTAAATTCAAGCGACATGAATAACCAACCGTGCTGACGTGTTACGAGCTACCTACTGTCGCCGTGAAACGCGTTGCAAAGTAGTCTCACAAAGACGTCAGGAACGAGGCTTGTACAATATCCTTTTGACATAAAAACAATATATCATTATAAGAGACCATTCGGTATATGTTCATAGAATTATCAGTCCACTTTCAGTCACGACGAAAGAAAAAAGATATTACGCCATTGTGTAGTTGTTGATGGGAAGAGTAGTGAGTTTTTGGATGTGGTTTCTGGTGTCCCAAAAGGTAGTGTTCTGGGCCCTCTGTTGTTCATCGTATATACAGCGGACCTGTTTAATCTTATTCATAATTTACTTGTCGGTTACGCTGATGATGTTACTTTGCTGGCCATTTGCAAGAATCCTAGTAATCGGTTGGAGGTTTCAGAATCCAGTCAGCGTGATTTGGAAGTAATTGATTCCTGGTATTCTAGGTGGGGGATGAGGCTAAATGCAGGCAAGACTAAAACCATGCTGGTGTCTAGGTCACGTACAGTGAGACCTGCTCTACCCGCACTCATACTGAATGGTGTGTCACTTCCTGTGGTTAAGGACTTGGCATTTTTGCGTGGCAATTTTAATCCAAAGTTGACGTTTGAGCCCAACATCCGTTCGGTTGCCTCACGAGCGACGCAAAAAATTGGCCTTATGCGACGTGCATGGAGGGTGTTTGGTTCGGTAGAGTTAACACGTCGCTGCTTTAATTGCTATGTCCTCCATATTCTGGAATATTGCTCTGTAGTCTGGGGTTCTGCTGCCGATTGTCATCTGTGTTTGCTTGACAAAGTGGTTCGTCGAAGTGCGTTCATGCTGGACGGTGTTGTACCTTGTGATATGGCGCATCGTCGCAGAGTTGGTGGAGTCTGCTTTTTGTATAAAATTTATTACTGCCCTAGTCATCCACTGTCTGATTTTCTTGCGGGGCCATTTGCTCGGGTGAGATATACTCGGCGTACTGGTGCTCTTCTTGAGCATGCCTTGGAACCGGTTCGATTCCGTAGCTACAAGCCAGTACTCTCGTTCGTTTTTATTATTTTTCATCGTATATAGAAGTTTGGAATGGTCTTGATGGCTCTGCCCTAGCTGCCGCGGGTGTTGGTAGCTTTAAACAATCTGTAAACACAGCTATTCTGTGATCTTTGATCTTCTCTTTCTTTTTTTCGCGATTTGTTAACCTTAAGGAATTTCCTCCGTTCTCACGTCGCCAGTTTAGTGCATCTTAATAATAACAATGTTTAGAAGCGATTAGTCCAGTCCTGCATATATGTACACACCAGGCACGAGGCATTCACTGATGAATGTTTTTTGCCAAATCCATAGATTCACAGTTATTTTCTGGGGTAATTTTTGGCAGCACGGAAAATAGGCCCAAAGGAAATAGCTAGTGCTTTACCGACGACTTGACAGAGCTGCCCTATATCGAAATTTTACTTTGAAACTGAAGCATGCACGGGCAGTGATACCTAGTTCGTTTTTAAATGGAAATGTTTAATACAATTGTGTAGGCCTATTGAAACGGTTAGCTATTACCTACACTTAATATCGCTGCATTTTCTGCCACACCCTATTAAGACAACACGTAGGTACTTATTTCGTTGCATTCTGCACTCTGCTGCATTGTTTACGAGTCCAGATCTCGGCGTAAAATAGAATAGCCGCGTAAAATAGAATAGCCGCGTAAAATAGCCTAGCTGTACATACTGATTCAGCCAATTAGCGTATCGGTATTGCTTTCACGACCGCTGATTTGCATTTCAGAAGCATCTTTTCAATTACCCATTGCTCCCGTTCTCTCTTAATATGCATTATGGGTTCAAACGCGTTTTTTTATTGCTTAAAAAGTGCGCTTCGAGACCTTAAAACGCTACAAGAAATATTCAATCTACTATTAAAGTTACAAAAATATACCTCATATTCAGATTCCAGATTGATGGGGTGGAGCATAGCCTCTTCATGGGCGCTCCGCAAAAACTTGCCACCACTTTAAAAGCAAACAATTATTACTTTAATAGTCACGAAAAGTAAAAGCTTAAAGGTCGTATTCCGCTACCGGTCAGCTCATCACACCAGCTATAATGTATCTTTATTGTCCAAAGCAAAATAGAAGAAGAGAGAATTGATAATAAACTAAATTCTCATCTGTTATTGCATATGCTTAAATAAGGCATATCTATTTCGCGGATCTCTACCTATCGCGTGTGGGTCCGTAACGTCACCCACGCTATGGACCTGAAAGAGGGGGTATAGGTTACGGTGTTCAAAACAATATCGGCTGCTGATTTAAATATAAATACAAGAGCTCGGAGAAGGTCGGAGCCTGGCTCTCGGCTCCTCCGTGGGAATGGGCACATTTGGACCGTATATATATTGCCAGCTAACAAATTTAAATACTACTTCGCAATAAGGCCTTATCGTACTCGGACAAGCTATCCATCTTATTTACTTACGAAAGGAACAACGCATTTGTAGCGTGTTGTTATGCATGTGGGTACGCGAACGCCACAGCCTTTATTATAACAGTACCGTAACGCGAAATACATAACTTAATAAACTTATGAATTTCGTTCGACAAAAATATTCCTTCGAAAACGGCCCGCAACCTGTAAATATTTCAAACGCTTCCCATACCAACTGCGCTCGTTGAAACTAAATCAAGTCACTCAGGTGAAAAACAAGCCGAGCCCCAAATGCGAAATAAAAACATCGGTCGAGTGTATTGACTGGGGGAACAACATAACAAACATTCATCAGTCTTCAAATGATCGCAGCTAATAGGAGCAGGCTACACACCACGCGAGATGGTGGCGCCAAACAGCATGGCAATGTTAAATGGGAAGTCTTCGTTAGTCCATTAACGAGTTAACTTGAATTATTTCGTTGTTCATTATAATCTACGAGATTTGCAGTTTATGTAAGACACATCGCGTGTTCTCGTACGTCAGAGAGCATTATATACCATGATAATATTATCTTTGTTATGAACTCTGTTAAAACTACAGTAAATGGTTAACATAGAAGCGTAACCTTGACACACTATATATGTATAAGACATTCAGAACAGGAGTAGGGCTAAGTTATAGTAATATGTGGTAATTGTCCCGAAAAGGTCACTAATAGATTTTTATAAAAAAAAAATTACATATTTAGGTAGAATGACGCATTTCAAGACATTTTTCACGAATGACGTTTCTGTCGCAAATGCTTAGTTTTCGAGTTATTTAACTTTGAAGTTCCCATTGTTTGCCTATGGAAAAAAAAATAACGGCGACCCAATAGGAGCGTGAAGCTAACCTTGAGGCCCTTGTAGCTTGCAAGGAAGGTTAGCTTAGGAAGGTTAGGTAAGGTTAGGTTCCTATGGGTCACTAGCAAGCCTCTAATAGCGCCAGTAGGCTAATTTTCTCTCATAGGAAAACAATGGGAACTTCAAACTCAAATATCTCGAAAATTAAGCATCTGCCCCGAAAACGTTATTCCCGAAAAAAGGTCTTAAAATTGCTCATTTAACCAATATAAGTAGACAAACATGCAAAAAAATGAGTTGGAGTTGAAACTTGAAAGTAACATTGACCTAACCTTACCTAACCTTTTCTAATCTCATCTAACCTTATCTAACCTCACCTAGCCGTACCTAACCCTTTCTTCCCATAGGAAAACAATGGAAACTTCGAAGTCAAATATCTCAAAAACTAAGCATTTGCGACAGAAACGTCAATCCAGAAAAATGTCTTAGAAGGCTTCATTCTACCTAAGTACGGAAAAAATTTCTTAAAATCGATTAGTGACCTCTTCGGGACTAATAGGCTACCTAATAAATTTATATTAAGAATTCAGTTAGCCTACCATTAGAACAATAACTTCACGCACACACGAGTCGGTGGCACACAGTATAAGAAACATTTCTTCCAGGTGTTGGGCTAAAACCATCGTATGCCCGCAACTGAAGAGTGGTCACTAAACAACGAGAAGAACCTAACGCTGAGAGGCATCAGGAGGGCAGGTATGAAACACGACCTCGAGATGGCACTGCGGCCAAGCATGTTATTGTTCACACACAGAATAATAACCTAACACTGCTTGAGCGGCGAAAAGACTGCATGTCTTAGCTCACTAACCCTTTACGGGGTGAATGAAACACGCTTTCGTTAGAGCAGCTTTGTGGAAGTAACTATATATGGTCATTTGCCGGCAATGGGTTAAGACGTAGCTACTACAAGCTGTGCAGTGTCTAAATATATTTCACATTTCATCAAATAAACAATGCGAACCAGTCCTACACGATAAGGCTAGAAAAATATAGCGAGTTCGGTTACTAACGGCAAGCTTGCATTACTTCAACTGAGCCTACTACACTGAACGTAAAGAGATCACTAGGTACCTTGGTAACACGACTTCACAGATGTAGCTAACTATAGAGAGCGCGTACAGACCACGATACATAGAGTCAATTACCAAAAACTAAAGCGCAACTGATAAGAAGAATACATGAAGCTCCATAACAAACCAAAATAATTCAAGACATCAGCCAAAACGGTATGCACCATGTCGCTGCAAGCGACGTTACGCAAGAAAGTAAAATTTGGGAAATATTTGCTGCACTAGAAGTGCAAGCAAATTTGATGAAACTAACAACACAGCAGCAGCTAATGCTTTACACAGCGCACACATACCGTATTGCGGCCACCGAGTGTAACAGAAACGTGTGCAAGGACGATAATTACTGTTTTACAGTAGTCTACTTACTGCTTAGAGAAATAAAAACAAACGAGAGAATGTAACCAAAAGAAGGCGATTAAACCAAATGAGTCATGAGCTGAGGTCACGTAATGCAACGTAATTAGGTATGCAATAAAAACGCTAGCAAGGGCGCCAATGACTATATGACAGCCGGCTTAATAATGAGCAGTGAGAAATGCTGGAACTGTGAGTGCAGCGAACGAACGAGGGAGCGACCATGGCGCAACACATCACTACACCGAACACAGGGCAATTAGCTGGCGCTCCTGATCATAGCAATAAAATTGCCAACGCAACAGTGCGGCTACAGCGACACTGTGCAAACAAGTCGCATTTTTACGTACCTCAGCAGCGCGCCCATTGCTCCGGCACTGGCCAAACAAAGGATTAAAACTAAATATGCAGGTAAAAAAAGGAACAAAAGGTGCAAACAAGGTGCGTGTTGGTTTTGACAGGAGGGTCGAATGGCAACAGCGTTTATTTTTTTCGATTTTGTGGTGGGGGAGTGAAACTGTGCGGCTCAAGAGAACGAGGGGTGCACTGGGTGACGGACGACACTAGAACTATCGCGCTATAATCAGGGTTGGCAAAAACCATGGTTTTTTAAACCAAAAGCCATGTTTTTTTTGTAAAAACAAAAAAACGTGTTTTATCTGTTTTTATATTTTGTAGTTTTTTCCAGTGTTTTAGGAATTTTGTCCAACATTTAAAGGGCTTCTGCTGTGTAGACACATGTAGCTAACCAATCATCAACAATCTTAGTCACTTCATTTCAACTTCCTAATGTAGAAGAATGATTTTAAGATAAAGGTGTTACAAACAAGCAGTTAGCAGAGTATCTGTATTTGCTATGGCTACATTTAATATGCAAACTGCAGAAATGCTATGATTTAAAACTGCAGTATAAAATCCTTTGTAAAGCTTGAAAACACTTCAAATTACAAATACAACTTGACAGAAATAGCAAGCTTCTAGCTAACTTATAACAGAGTAATGAACTAAAGAAAGTGAAATAACTAGCTATACAATCTTCGGAAGAACTTAGAAACACTCCAATATACAAAACATTTTGATAGAAATAGCTATCTACTAGCTAATTAAGAGTAGAGTAAGGAACTGAAGAAAGTGCAATAGCTATATGCCTACATCCTTCTCATGAGCTCACTAGCTATCTAATAGCAACTATACAACAACTACTACTTTTAATTTCAGTAGCTTCTTGCTTACCAGAATATAATTAGACATGCATCTCTGAAATGAAATAACACAAAATTCAATAAGTTATGGCTTTTTAATAAACATAAGCAATAGTTGACAATAACTGTCCTAACACTCAAAACGGATTCCTGAAAAGAAACACATTAACTCATCCTTTCAATTGTGTGACCAAAATTTGATACTATCTAGAAGTAAAACTGCTTATTTTGCAATGTTCATGAATAAATACCAACAAAGTTGAATAAAAACAAAAAAATGTCATTTTGGTTGGTTTAAACCATGGTTTTTTCTTAGATTTAAACCAGCCAACCCAGACTATAATAGAAATATTGGCATCCTACATAACTAATACTGAAGATACATTTGGCGCTATGGCGACTATGCTTCATTTGGAGTTAGGCTACACCGTAGGTACTACACGAGCAGATAAAGCCCCGCTGGTCGAGGAATACTGATAGCTATACAGCCTTTGTAAGCACGTCGTTTGGCATGCATAACTACGAAGTAAAAAAAATTGTTTACGTACCAAATATATACTACAGGTCTAACATTGCATCAGCAGAGGTGACACCTTTCCTAAAATTACTTCAAAGAAAGCTGCACAAAAAAAATTATAGCTTATTTTAAAACTTACTTAAGGTGTTTACATTTTCCTCTTTCCAATTTAGTGTACAAGTGAGGAATGATCGAGGAGTCATTCATTATCTCTTCGTGATGAGAAGAAAATGATTCGAAATTCAAATAATGGAAAACAATCACACATTCGTCATGAAACTGTAAGGAAGGGTGAGCAAAAGACGCAAGTAATTTAAGCTATACGCAATTGTCCTGGCCGAGGCAGAAAAGGAAGTGTTCAAACTCCGCAACGTGCCAAGAACACGCGGCAAAAGTAACAATGCAATTCTCGGCATTCGGCCCAAGTATTAGCTGCAGCGACCAAGGTGAGTCCATCTTCAGTGCACGAGTACTCGGACGATCCCAAGACCGTCCCAGGCCTGTAAGCTGCAAACACGACATGGGCTTAGGGCTGCCAGCAGAGACACGAGACCCGCAAGATAGTCACCACATCCTCACTGAAATGAGGGCTGGCAAGCGGTCCAACTTGGTGTTACCGATGGAAAATTTTCGACGCTCAACGGCAGCAAACCATCAGAATCAAGGAGTTTACACCTCAAATTGCTCCTGGAAAGGTAGACAATTGAATCGGTGTCCATACCCCGCCGTACGTCTTTCATAGCAGGGATGTTAACCGCAAATGCTTTTATGTTTTCTTGCTGCCGGTGTAGGAGTATTGCTCACCGGTCTGGGCTTCAGCTGCTGACAGTCAGTTGCGCCTGCTAGACCCACTTGTTAGTTCAACCAGCAGGCTGTGTGCCGAAAATGATCTGGTGAACCTGTCCCATAGGAGAGAGGTTGCTGGACTCTGTATGTTTTATAAGGTTTACAACAATGAAAGACATCGGTTGTATTCAGTTGTCCCAGCCCTCAAGGTCTCAAGGAGG
>LQNS02278160.1:18416105-18429907 GCA_001587735.2 Parhyale hawaiensis
TTTTCATCACTGCAGGGTTGTGACAATATGCATTTAGCGATAGAGAAGTCGCTGATAACTCCAAACAACAAGTTGCATTAAGTAAAGGCTCCTACAGTGAACTGTTTCTGAAGGCGGTGTGACCGTCATAGCTTAACGTTTGAGCTTTTTTGTCGTTGTTTTGGAGTTATCATCGACTTCTCTATCGCTAAATGCATATTGTCACAATCCTACGCCTTATGAGTGCAGAGTATTGAAGAAGGGACAGATCTTGAACGCTTGAAAAGTTTAAATGGAAACTTAAACTAGCTACGTTTGCTTATATCATCATAGCGCTTCTATTTATTTTACGATTTACTAAATCGCCAAGTTCACTGTCGACAGCAAATTACATACATCGAGTAAAGCGCTTAATTGTTCAGCACATACGGTACCCACGACACTAAAAAAAGAACAGCGACCAACAGGCAAGCCGAAAGAGCACTGGAGCACAAGTAACTTGATTCGACAATGCGCGACCCTGTCATATTTCAAAGAAAAATATCTCTTGACTTGATGGAAGAACCCGGAGAAGGCAATTCCTAAATTCAACAAGGGAAGTAAAACAAATCATTTTTATGAGCATGGCAAAGACAGACATCACATTTGGAGGGTAGAGCGACAACGGGGAGAGAAACGAGGGGGTAGTGCTCGAAAGAGAGAGGAGGACCAGCCGCAGTCGACGAGTCGGTCCTACAGAGTATAGACCTGAGCCTTCCAGAGCACTTGAAGAGATTAATAACGCAACTTCAAATGGTGCAGAGGTATGATAAATGGCACTACCCACACGTGGCGGCAGTGTTCACTGTACGGTGCGGCAGTGGTGCAGAGGTATGATAAACGGCAGTGCTCGCACGGGGCAGCAGTGGTGCAGAGGTTTGATAAATGGCACAACCCACACGTGGCGGCAGTGGTGCAGAGGTTTGATAAATGGCAGTGCGCACTGCACCGTGCGGCAGTGGTGCACAGGTATGATAAATGGCACTACGCACACGTGACAGCTGTAATCACTGTACGGCGCAGCAGTGGCGCAAAGGTGTGATAAATGGTATTGGCCGCACGGTGCGGCAGTGTGCACTGCACACAACTGTGCAGCAGTGATGGAGGGGTAGAGGTATAACACTGCACTGGTGACAGCATGCGATGCCCACCATGAAATCCGTGCAGAGGTACGTATGGTTGGCCTATATGGCCCGCGCTCCTCTCCTGTGGCTACATTTCGTAGTAGAGTGTCTTAAGCTTTTTCAAAGTACAGCGCATTCCAACAGACTTCCAAGAAATATGCTATAGGCCTAACTAAGCTAAAGATTGCAGTTAAAAAATAATGCAGTTTGAAAATGGAAAATATTACATGCCCATACTGATGCTCTACAAAAACATCAAGCGCTTTTAGTTAACATGACAATGATAATGTGTTGCTAAAGAGAGAGAGAGAGAGAGAGATCGGTAGTTTTTACTAAAATGATATTAAACAGCACAGTTTCTGTCAATTTTTTGTTCCTAGAAAATTATATCTTGGGATGGCAAAAAGTGCGCCATAGCACCTGACCGCATCTTACTTAGGATGTTGTGACGCTAGAAAGGTTCTACGGAAGAAAACAACACCCTGGCAGCAAGGTAACGAGGCTTCGAAAAGATTAGGTTGAGGAGTACCTTTTGGGAATCGTAGGAATATGGTGAACGCGTTAAGGACCCGCGATACATGGCCATAATCACTGCACTCGCTTGCAAGCAAACCGCATTCCCGTCCTTTAGCTAAAGAAGTCATAAACAGTCGACGTTTATCTACAACTAATAATTGATATACGAACCGAGAGATTTATTAGAAGCATACGTCTCGCTACAGAAAATATGTGACATTTTATATATTGAAAATTTAAGCCTCCGTGTACCACAAACGCGAGTTAACAGACGAAGGAAGAAGAGATAGGTAGGAACCTACACAGTACGCCGATAGAAATGTGGAGCCCATGCACGAGCGTGTTCCCATAAGCACGGGAACAGCAAGTGGGGTAACTACCCAATTGCCGAACTAACCCTACCGTATTTCCGAACAAACAGCCATTACTTGATAGGTTTGTGTAATAAACCTATCAAATAATGGCTGTTTGTTCGGAAATAGGGTTAGTTCGGCAAATGGGTAATTACTATAGGGAAAGAAGAGGAAGAAAAGGACAAAACGTCAGTAGGAGTACGAAACTGGGAGGAAGCAAAGTGGGCATGAAAGCAGATATGGTAAGAGCGGTCCGTAGTCACGACTTGAAACAGTGCTACTTTTACGATGGTTTGTATTTTAATGGGAGGTTAGTGCGTTAAAGCTTCAGCATCGAACGTCAAATGTGCTTGGTGTTACAAACAACGCACTCTGGGTATCAAATTCTGAGCCGGTGCTTTAGGACCGATCTTTCACCGCAAATGCGTGTCGTATTAGGACGAGACCAAACAGTAGAAATAGAAATCGTACAGCAGAGGTCAGTTCGTCTTGGTGATGCAACGAAACGTAACCAGTAATCCCTATACGTAGGTACCGTACTATATACTTTTTTACGAAATCTTTGACAGTTCGGTAGGAATATCATAGGAATACTAGGAACTGATGGACGAATATACTCTGGTTAGTACGCTAAGGGAAGGTTTCGAACCATGTTCTTCGTACGAAAAACCGACGTTTTATTTGGTCATTATGTAGGGTTAACAATAATTTTAATGAGATAGGTAACTTCGTTGCGAAGGAGCGTAAAGGACAAGCCTAGCCTGTCAAGTTCACTGAGTACTCACCTAAATGAATGAAGCGCTTGGGCTTGATATTGTCCTGCCATGCAGCGTTGACTTGACACTTGCAGAGAAGGAAGGCACACACCACAATAAAGCAGAAGGACGAGCCCAGAGAGAGGCTCTTCTTATGGCAGCCACTCATCTTCCTTTCGCGAATTATTGTACACTCGTGAGCAGCTTACATACACCTCAGGTTCTGCTTTGTGGCACGCACGCTGGTAGATGGCAAATGCGGGGTGATGAATGTGGTGCGGTGTGTCGACAAAGTCTATGAGATTTTATGCAGGAATAAAATGCAACAAGATTAGAGAAGCTGGTCTGCTATGCTTGCGGCAACGACTGCGGTATTCACCTTGGCTGAATGTAGGTGTACGAATGAAATGAATAGGCCTATGTTAAAGACCTGTGAGAGTTCCTTTCTTTCGTGTACAGCTGCAATGCGATGTAAGTAGAGCTCGAAATTTCTTGCCTCCTACATTTACGGATGCAATGCAGTGAAGATTGGTAACCGTACGGTACCTATATTACAGATACAGTACTTAGATGCAAAAGTGTACAGATGAATGCAGACAGGTCTTTTATTTGCTTAAATGGTGAATTTTATGAAGGATGAAAAATGATGAAGATGGAGGGAATGGAAGTGTAAGTGACAACGTGAACGTTGAATGGACACGGATGATCAACACTGCAGCACAATTATAGTTGTAATTCACAAGCAACTTTCGAATTCACTTTCACCGGTTCGAAAATAATTAGACCACCATTAAATAGTTCGCCCATAGTGGCAAGCTTTAAAAACAACAAACTTCATATCAATCACTATAAAACTATGGGAGAAGGAGGGAAAAGCAAAATAGATACAATTAATGTGAGCTACAAATATTATAAATCACTAAATAAAAAATTACATTTAAAACTTAAAGATTAGAGAGGTTTTAAGCAAATCAATGACTAGGGTGATCGGCTCGGTTATAGAGTAGTGAATAGCATGTAATAGGACATCAACACAGACACTGGGAAGTCAACACAGTACGTATCTACCTATCTTTATTATAACGAATGTTTCGCTTATCTGTTCAGGAGCTACACCACAGTCACCTGGGGAAGAAAGAAAAGAGACACATTAGCAAGTGAACACATACCTATACTTTACGCCTCATTTAGATGCACATATGCACCTAATATTGAAGATACCTATTATAGAGTTTTAGACTTTGTAGAATTTGAGACAAATATTCACTATAATTCAAGTTTTGCTTCAAATCTAGGATATGTACCTATTACCTTACCATGTATATATGCTATAGGTACCATACGATACCTAGTTTCTTTACTGATAAATCGTACCTAACATCTGGATCGGAAAATGTATTGTTTGCTCATTTAAGAGTGGTAGAATACACTTTGCACTAATTTAAGAGGTATGAAAATTTTCCACAAACTTCTACATGAGTGTTGTGAAATAGCTGCGAGTTCACTAGCCTCCTCGGTTACTGTAAACGACGTTTCAGACGAGAGAAACAAAAAGACACATAGAATGACGAGAGGAACGTGGAACCCATGCAGAAAGTACGGTAGGTATCACTCCATGTTTTCATCACTTTTCAAATACCAAACTTACCCAGTGAACAATTCTCATTCATTGAGCTAAACTCATTGCCCATCAATACAAATAGTTCGAGTTCTATGAAGCACAGGTTGTCAGGACGCAAGTAACTACGTGCATTTGGCTCAATGAGCTACGGTATCATAAGCACTCTCGGCTAGGTACAGGCATCTACCTTTAATACCAGTGGTCGAAGTTGTATCAAATACAAATTTCTACACTGAAGTCACTACAGGCTTTCAGGTTCCGGTACATTATGCGACCTGAAACTATTGTATGTTAGGCTAGGTTAGAGTAGGTGCTTAACCTAACATAGGCATACATATTATAATAGATACCTGAATCTCAGCTATACCGGCACCGGTTTTCACAAATTGGTCGATTAAGGACACGTAAAATATGAACAGGACTTATGGCCACATACTATAACGATAACGATTTTCACTAAATGGTTGATGGAGAGCACAGTAATAACATTATTATTATAGCTGACACTTTGTTCAACCTCCATTGTCGCTAGCCTACTCAAGCGTTCCAACAGAGATGATCGTGCAGTATTCAAATACTGTACCTAGCTACAACACGATTTGTCGCGTGGCCTCGTGCGCTGCTACGGACAAAGAAACAAGACGCAAAGCTTGAAACTAAGAAGAGGAGAAGACAGAAGGAAGGTATAGGAGTTCCGCGGAATAGGTTGGCCACCTCGATCAGCAGCCCACCTCGGAGAACAGAAATACCTATGGATCAGGATGGATTGAAATGTTTTTGTTTGGAGCAATCGTCCTTGACGCCGGTCAACGTTGTAGACGCCTTTTCCGTGAGCCATGTCGGAAAACCAAGCACTCCGGATATATATAACACCGTCCCTTACCTAGAATATACCCCTGAGGGTCATATTAATAACAACAGGACCCAGTTGCTACTGGAACAACTCATTAGTACCTAACCTCACCTAGCCCAGTCGACAATCAATTCTTTGCCTATGGCCATCAAACTAATAAATCAATTTGAAAAATAAGTAAATACGGTATATAGGCAATATCTTTCACGCCACACAATTTAATACCTACTACATACATCTTGCACGAATGATAACCATAATCTCTAGATTAGGTATCTACTACTACTAGACGCAAGAGAACGCGAAATCACTAGCCGAATGTGCGAAATATTCACAAAAGCTATACGGTATTTCGGCTAAGTACCTAAACAAAGTAGTGAAATATTTAGTACTGGTATATCTACTTGCAAAGCCAAACGTGGTGGATAAACGCGGAGTGAAAACCTACGTTGCGTAAGCCGTCCCAGACACAGACAGCTACGACGTATCAAGAAAGGCTAAGGAAGCGACATTATTCTTATACTTTGCTTAACCTCCGGAGCCGCTACTCAGGCGTTCCAACAAAGATGATCTTGCAGTAGGCCTATTCAAATACCTACCACATAATTTGTTGCGAGGCCACGTGCGCTACTACGGGCAAAGAAACAAGGTGCAAAGCACGAAACTATGCAAGAGATAGGTAGTTATAGTTAGGAAGTTTAAGCCTCCGTTTTCGAGCAAAACGATATCACAGAGGAAAGAGCAAGGGACATAGAGTATGCCAAGAGAAACGGGGAACCCATGTACGAAGGTGCTCCCACCACACAGGATCAAAGCGCATGGGAACAGCAAGTCGGGAAAGAAGAGGAAGAACAGAATAAAGCATGAGCAAGTAGGAGTATGAAATCGGGAAGAAAGCAAAGTGGGCACGAAAGAGAAACGTCCCGAAGGCCTAGNAGTCCTACCTAACTTTACAAAAACAAACCTCGTTAGCAGGAACTGCGGCCAGTTGCAACATCTGCGGAAAAGGCACTCGGTACAGCCTTTTGGTTCGTGAGGCCTATATATATTGTGGCAGGGAATGCCCGCCAGAATATACCCCTGAGGGTCATGTTAATAACAACAGGACCCAGTTGTTACTAGAACAACTTATTACCTAACCTCACCTAGCCCAGTCGACAATCAATTCTTTGCCTATGGCCATCAAACTAATAAATCAATCTGAAAAATAAGTAAATACGGTATATAGGCAATATGTTTACACGCCACACAATTTAATACCTACTACATACATCTAGCACTAATGATAACCATAATCTCTAGATTCTCTACTACTAGACGCAAGAGAACGCGAAATCACTTGCCGAATGTGCGAAATATTCACAAAAGCGATACGGTATTTCGGCTTAGTAAACAAAGTAGTGAAATATTTAGTACTGGTATATCTACTTACAAAGCCAAACGTGGTGGATAAACGCGGAGTGAAAACCTACATTGCGTAAGCGTTCCAACAGAGATGATCTTGCAGTATTCAAATACCACATAATTTGTTGCGTGGCCACGTACGCTACTACGGGCAAAGAAACAAGGTGCAAAGCACGAAACTATGCAAGAAGAGAAGAAGACAGTAGGAAGGTCCGGTTTAGGAGTTCCACGGAATAGGTTTGCCACTTCGATCAGCAGCCCACCCGCAGAACAGAAAAGGAAATATGGAAAGCCTACCTAACTTTACAGAAACTAACCTTTTCCGTAGGGATAGCGGCCAGGTGCAACCCCTCCTGCGAAACGGCACTCGGGACAACCCTTGGGTTCGTGAGGCCCATATATTTTGTGACAGGGTAAGGAAGCGACATGTACTATAGTCTTTCGACCAGGGTTGCGGCGTCGGACGGTTCAAGTCTCACTCTGACTCCTAGCTCTCAAGTTTTCCGACTCCTTGATACAATTAGCATGACATTCATTTTGTCCAACGGCTTTTTATTACACTATAACATCCACACAAATTTGGCTAAAGAGAGTATTTTTCCACATTTTGCTATTTGGCACCATTACTGCCATTTGGGTCCTTAAATTGTCACATATTTGTATTTCCTTAATAATTATTACACAGAAACAACTAGCTATACGGTACCGAATACGGCGTAGCTATAGGTTAAACACTAAATGCCACAAATAGGTATAGCTACCAGCATAAAGCTTAGCTAATAGCTAAAATACTCTGTTAGCCTATGCAATAGAACCTTGTATTACTTATTTGTACCATTTGGGACTGAAATTATGAAGTGTTATAAAAGGTAGTCTATTTGTTTACTATTTCCTACCCACACTAGAATCTAGTATTTTTGTTGGCATAGGCTAGCCTATTTGGGTAAAATAAGGCATTTAAAGACTTTTTTCATGAACAAAGTTCTCGTTGGAAATGCTTAGTTTTTGAGATATTTGACCTCAGACCCATACCAGCGTTGCGGAGTCGGATGGTTCAAGGTCCGACTCCGACCCCTGGCCTTCTAGAATTTCTGACGCCGACTCCGGGTCCTCAAGATTTTCCCACTTCAGACTGCAACTCCTTGATCCAACTAGGACTTAGCTAATGTAAACATCAAACATGTCCAAAATATTTTTTCCAATATATATATATATATATATATATATATATATATATATATATACCTGTAGTTGGGAGACTAAGGGGACACGGTAGGAATAGCATATAAAGACTGTAAGTATACTAACGAACAGCTAACNGGGAACAGCAAGTCGGGAAAGAAGAGGAAGAACAGAATAAAGCATGAGCAAGTAGGAGTATGAAATCGGGAAGAAAGCAAAGTGGGCACGAAAGAGAAACGTCCCGAAGGCCTAGCTAATGGCTGAGGTAACCAACACGGGCCCCTGGGGTTGCCGGGCCCCATAGCATAGGATGGACGAAGCTAATTTAACCTAACCCTATGACCTGTGGTCCATCCTATGCCCCCTGAAGGGAAACTATGCAAGAAGAGAAGAAGACAGAAGGAAGGTCCGGTTTAGGAGTTCCACGGAATAGGTTTGCCACCTCGATCAGCAGCCCATCCGCAGAACAGAAAAAGAAATATGGAAAGCCTACCTAACTTTACAAAAAAAAATAACCTTTTCCGTAGGGTTAGCGGCCAGGTGCAACCCCTTCTGCGGAACGGCACTCGGGACAACCCTTGGGTTCGTGAGGCCCATATATTTTGTGATAGGGTAAGGAAACGACATGTAGCTACCTAGTCTTTCGACCAGGGTTGCGGCGTCGGACGGTTCAAGTCTCACTCTGACTCCTAGCTCTCAAGTTTTCCGACTCCTTGATACAATTAGCACGACATTCATTTTGTCCAACGGCTTTTTATTACACTATAACATCCACACAAATTTGCCTAAAGAGTGTATTTTTCCACATTTTGCTATTTGGCACCATTACTGCCATTTGGGTCCTTAAATTGTCACATACCGTATTTGTATTTCCTTAATAATTATAACACAGTATGTAACAACTAGCTATACGGTACCGAATACGGCGTATAGGTTAAACACTAAATGCCACAAATAGGTATAGCTACCAGCATAAAGCATAGCTAATACCTAAAATATTCTGTTAGCCTATGCAATAGAACCTTGTATTGCGTAGCCTATTTGTACCATTTGGGACTGAAATTATGAAGTGTTATAAAAGGTACCTAGTCTATTTGTTTACTATTACCTACCCCCACTAGAATCCAGTAGGCCTATTTTTGTTGGCATAGGCTAGCCTATTTGGGTAAAATAAGGCATTTTTAAGACTTTTTTCATGAACAAAGTTTTCGTTGGAAATGCTTAGTTTTCGAAATATTTGACCTCAGACCCATAGCAGCGTTGCGGAATCGGATGATTCAAGGTCCGACTCGACTTCAGACTGCAACTCCTTGATCCAACTAGGACTTAGCTAATGTAAACATCAAACATGTCCAAAATATTTTTTCCAATATATATACCTACACATATTGAGCTAAAGATGGTAGTTTTGTAGATTTACAATTATATTTTGTATCATTAGCACCTTTTAGAATATTATTTTTCATACATTTATAATTCAATAATAATTAGGCCTACTATGCAGAAAACCTGTTTATAGGGTGGGCTGGGGTCAAATTGTGGTCTTTTTTCCCATGCCTAACTTTTTTGTTTTGAGAAGATTTCTGTTCAGATTATTGCACATCATTTCACAGAAATTAGGCTAGGCTATCAAACTGTATTGTGTACTTGGCATTAGTGCCTCGGCATTGGACAATCTAGGTACTCAATTATCAATGGCAAACACATACAAAAAGCCAAAACCAAAATATGTCCACATCTACAATACCGTAGCCTACATTATTATTATTTTTAAAACTTAAGACTGAAAATTCTGAATTGATGTTTTTGGGAATTTTGCAGTTTAAAGACGCATCGATATTTCAAAAACTAAGTGTCCAATCGAAAATTACCATGAATGAAATGTGTTTAGAATTTATTTTTATATAGCCTATACGGTACCATGCACATTTCGGAACAAAGGGAATACTGCAAATGTAGCTATAGCTAGTCACTAATTAATTACCTACGTATAAGCGGGTGTTGGCCATTTTTTCGACATTACGGCAGTCCGGGCACTGTCATCCCCGGTAAACGAACCGAACCTTAGGTAGGTACCGTACCTTGCCTAACTTGACCCAACATTGCTTGACCTAATCTAAACTTGACCGATTGTTCTGAAATTTGCATGGCATATGGTACGGTATGTAAAATGCAATTTTAAACACATTTTATTCCTTGTAATTTTCTTATTTGACACATTTTTTGAAATATGGAGGCGTCTTTAAACTGTATAAATGCTCATTTTAAATGGGATTCCGGAGTCACAGTCGGGCTAAAAATACCGACTGCGGCTCCTGTAGGTACAGAAAAATCATGATCTTGGCAACACTTTTAGCCAGGGTTGGCAAAAACCACGTTCTTTTAATAGGTACCAAAAACCATGGTCTTTAGGTTAAAACAAAAAAAAAAAAACATGGTTTATATAGGTATTTGGTTTTTAGATGTACCTATATTTTTTCTAGTTTTAGGAATTTTATCCAACATTCAAAGAGTTTTCTGCTTTGTAAACAAGTACTGTAGCTAGTTAGCTAATCATCAACAATCTTGGTTGCTTCATTTCAACTTCCTATTGTAGAAGAATGCTTTGAAGAAAAGGGATTAAGAAAAAGCAGTTAGCTGAGTAGGTACGTGTAATTGCTAGGGCTACATTTAATATTTAGACTGCGGAGTGCGGAGTATCAATGATTTATAATTATTGCAATATAAAATCCTTTCAAAAACTTGAAAACAATTCAAACTACAAACACAACGTGACAGAATTAGCTAGCTACCAGCTAATTAAAAACAGAGCAATGAGCTAAAGAAAGTGCAATAGCTATAAAATCCTTTGAAAAAATTAGAAATACTTTAAAATACAAAGAAAACTCAATAGAAATCGCCAGCTTGTAGCTAATTAAAAGCAGAGTACTGAACTAAAAAAATGAAATAACTATAGGCATACATCCTTCTCATGAGCTCACTAGCTACCTATCTTTTAGCAACTTTAACTAGGCCTATAGCTACTTCAAAAATTCAGTAGCTGCTAGCATACCAGAATATAATTAGAAATGCATCTCTGAAATGAAATACAGTAACACCAACTTCAATAGGTTATAGGTAGGCCAATTTAATAAACATAAGCAATAGTTGAACTTTAACTGGCCTAACAGTCAAATGGATTCCTAAATACAGTAGAAACACATTAACACATCCTTTCAGTTGTGCACTGTAGGCTAAATAAAATTGAAGAATTTTTAGAAGTAAAAAGGTTTATTTTGCAATACTGTATTTATGAATAAAAACTAAACAAATTGAATAAAAAACAAAAAAACATGGTTTTTTGGTTGATTCAAACTGTGGAGTTTTATTTGGTTTAAACAAGTCAACCATGCATTTAGCACACCCTGCAGTTGAGGAAAATCATTCAACATCCCATAGGTACCTACATTGTAACTGCAAGCCACGTTTATTGATCTTTTGAAATCAATTTGAAGTGTTTGATTAGAATTAGAATAGCTTGGTAGATCAAATTAGATTAGATAAATGGCAAAATATGGACCAGCAGGCCCATTCCCAGAGAGCCAACAGGACTTAGTCTATGCCCTGGCCCTCTATGAGCTATTGCCATTAGGGTAAGTGGCCCAAAAGAGACGTACTTGCGGTAGGACGGGTGTGGCGTGGTGACCGGACGCTGCAAGAAATGTCCAATACCCGCAAAAAAGCTTAATATGTCTCCTTAACACCCATCAAAAATGATGTATGATTGGACATTTCTCACAAAGTCCAGCCGCCGCACAGCCCCTCTCACTGCAGGTCCGTCTCCTTTGGGTCCCTTACCCTATGTCAGTAGTTATTATTTTAAGGACTGAGGAAACAAGAAGAAAAAAGGGAAAAAAAGAAAAGGGAAAAAAAGAAGAAAAAGGGAAAAAAAAGAAAAATGGGAAAAAAGAAGAAAAAGGGAAAAAAAGAAAAAAAAGGGGGAAAAAAGAAGGAGAAAAATGGAGAAAAAGTGGAAAATAAGGGAAAAAAGAAGAAAAGGGAAAACTTTCACCCAAAGAGACATTCATGCTAGCATGGATTATAGCTGCACAACTGCGGAGCTTAGAGATGTTTAGTATGTTGCAGGCAGAAATGAAAAGGTTATAAATTAAGGTGGCCTCTGAAGCTTTGGTCATTAGAGGTTGGTAATTCCTGGAAGAGGTGTTTTTAGCTGTGGAGGGTGTCTCTCCCAACAAGTCAAGACGATTTTAAATGCAATGACCGTCTCCGCACCAACAGCCTAATATCAGAGAGGAGTCTACTCCCAATGTTCATTATGAAATATAAAAAGAACTGCTAACATTAGGTTATTCATGGAATGTTTGACCTCTGCTTTGCTAGAAATCATTAATATCTCTTTCACTAATTCCTGTTGTAGCTACTACATAGGCCTATGTCATGGAAGTCTTTCAAATATAGCTACACCTAGGTAGGTAGGTACTCAAATGTTTCTATTAGTTGCTCCTTGAGTTGAAAATCATGTAAAAAGGGGCAAAAACATGCAAAACAAATGGCTTACAAAAGCCTTACATACCTAGTTATAGTCAGCACTGGCACAAGGAGTTGAAGTGTGTGTGGCATTAAAAAACATACATTAATGTAATAATGTTGAATAAAATGACTGCTAGATACAACTACATACATGGAGTTTAAGTGAACGACATTGAAGCTATATCTAATGCAGAATTTAACACATTGGTATCATAAAAACTATTCATTTGTAATGACTGTAACTTGTAGAATTTGGCTAATATTTGTAAGTTTGCCCAATGGAATTGTAAAATTCCAGTTAGCTACTGGTATATATTTAGAATCATTAAAAATCTCCAATTCAAAATATATAGAACTTTTTATAGTGATTCATTTTAGTATTAATTTAACCCTCAAACGGGTACCATAAAACGGGGTGACCTCGGACGCAGGGTAATTTCCGACAGTTTAAGGAAAAGATTGGACAATGAACATCCAAGCAAATGCTATAAATGGTGTGAAGAAACTATTACTCATGAATGAAAGATTAATAGCTGTGCAATCTTAGATAGATGTCTTGGGGTCCTGCAATAAGGCTTTGTAGTGTTTGTACATAAAAAAAAATCATAAGTAAGGAGTGGTAAACCATCAATTTTTTCCTATCAAAAAAACTTCACCGGGGCAGAAAAATTGGTGCAGTTGGGAGTGAAAGTGAGCATACCACCATGCATGGCAATCAATATGATGAGCTTCCACTTTGAGACATTTTAGACTTTGTTTAAAAATATGTCCATTTTGAGTGCTCAAAAAAATTATCTTTGTGTCTTGTTTTTCGTGGGGTGACTTCGGACTCCCTTCTGTACTAATTATCATTTATTTCAGACTCCACAGCCAATTTCTCTGATTTCAGTGCCATCCAAGGCACTCCTGCAAGAATTTGGCCCAATAGATATCTCAACTAGGGTAGAACGGGGTGATTTCACCGCGGGTGTTTTTTTTTCATTATAGAGCCTATATCTCAAAATGAAACTGACATAGAGGAAATCTGGAAGTGTCCAGTGGTAGAGGAGTTACTAAGGATCAAATTAGGCTATTTGAGATGCATTTCATTGCTATAGGGAGGGGGAAGGGCAGTAAATAATAAGAGTGACAATTTTAAACTTTTTAGGTGTACCTACTTTTTTATGTTTAGGTAATGTTTCATTATTCCCTCAGATTATTAACTCAAGCAATATTTTGGTTAAGCTAGAGGTAGTTGACTGCATCATCTAGATGGTTCAAACTCACTGCTTGGATAAAAAATTTATCCCCCCCCCTGCGGACAGTTTAAAGACAATCGCATTTGTCTACAAATTCTGTTAATTAAGGAACAATGCCGAGCCTATTATTTACATAAAAATTTCGCCCTCACACAAACAGTTTAAAGACTATTGACTATGTGTAAACTGATTAGTACAGACAGATGTC
>LQNS02278160.1:18433817-18444375 GCA_001587735.2 Parhyale hawaiensis
ATTTCCATTTCGTTGACAATGTATCGCCGCAGGTACCTCCCGCTGTTCCATGCTACCCTGACACATGAGAGTCCACCTCCCTTACAGTGTCCACCTCACTTACCCAAGTTGTTTACAGAATTGCCACAACCTTTGTAGAGATAAATATAGAAAAAAAAAGAAGGCTACGCTAGTCTTGATAAAGTTATTCTGTTGTATAACACAAAATTTTGTTCATACGGGTGTCATTCCAGTTGTTTTAGGCGCCATTCCGGATATTACACTGCCATTCCGGTGACTAGGCGCCATTTTGGTTATTCTATGCACCGTTCAATAGGAAAACAATAGGAACACCAAAGTCAAATATCGCAAAAACTAAGGATTTGTGACGAAAACGTTGTTCATGTAAATTGTCTTAAATTGACCCAATTTAGATACTGAACAAATTAAAAATCTTAAAAATCATGTGAAAGTGAAAGTAAAAATTTACCGGGTAGAGGCACCTGAAGCCCGATACCTGTGACCCTCTCCTCAAACATATGTAATGATATTCAACTCCTAATTAAAGCAGTGACATCAGGGAGGTAAGACCATCACTGGCACAGATTTGGCTCCTTTTCAAAACATCTCATATTTTATGAGGAACTCAGTTTTTTTTTTCTCTGTACTTGGAGTGTTTGAACCTTATTAATAACATAGTAAATAGTTTGATTGGTACGTTTAAGATAAACAAAATTTGTTCAGTGTCAGCAATTCATGTAATTCGTGAGGGTTTGTTAGTGGATGCTCTCCAGAGGGCAGTGTGTCAAATGTGTCGCCAAGATTGTGACTTTTCTACCAATGCGTTGCCACAATTAGTCCTAAAAATAGCCTAATTTTGGGCAAATGGTTACCAAATGTCATGAAAAAAAGGGAAAATGCAAGTCCATCACCAATATCTTCTGAAGGTGACAGAATTGGGCCAAACCTATCACCAAAGATATTTGACTCTTTGCCATACCGTGCAGTTTGAGACGCTCTACCTTAAAGTCACGGCATTTGGGCTCTTTCCCCTAATTGGGTAATTCCCTACAGCTGCTAGGCCTATCCGTCGTAAGTCAAAAATAGGATAAGCGCGACTGCACCTCAGAATGGTGAATTAATCAGTTGACACATTGGTACAGCTCTCGTATCTTCGTCTAAAATCATCAGCACCACTTGAGAAAGGTCTCTCATCAGTCAAAGGATTTAATGAGCTTAACTAAGAACTCGATCCATAGGAGCGCCGTCCACTTGACAGCGGAGCAGCTGAATAGACATGTGTGAATCTTTAGTCCCTCGGTCAGGCTAGGATGCCCACAAAATCCTAGCAACACGTAAGAGAAAGTATTTTCTAAAACAAAATGCTCAAATACTAACCATTTAAGCGAAACAACACAACGGAGCTCTTATTCTCTCTGTAAAATAGTCAGAAAGATGAAAGGGAGCATTCACAACATCATCCGCAGCACGCACAGTCTATCTCACACGCATGCTATAACACAACTGTCCGAGTAATGTTTACAAAATCGATGCGGCAGTGAGGCGTGTGACGTCACAGGTCGCTCGCCATCTGTGAGCAAGTTTAGGAACTACCGGCGAAATCCCAGGAATCACATGTGATACATTTTAAAAAATCATATTGTACAAGAGATAACGCAAGATACACCAAACAACTAGAATTATTTTGACTGAAAAAAAAAAATGGTAATCAATTAAGAATAAGGTGTACCTAGTACGCGAAAGAAAGCGGTCACGTGCGTTTACAATACCGCAGAGTAAAGCTGAAAGTAATGCAGCAGAACTCAGCAGAGAGAGAATATAATATAAGTAGCAAGAAAGTGAATAGATAAAAAAATAACTAGGTTGTGATGAGTCAGATAAACAGAATTTTGTACATTGTGATAGATATGGAAAAGGAGTGAAACACTGGGTGAACCTGTCGAGAACTCGCCACCGGTAATAACGTCAATATTCCTCCAACCTATAACATCGTAATTGCTGTTATGCTTCTAAAGTGTTGAAGGACAATTAAAAAAATGCCTTATTTAGCCACAGCACCAGCGCAAGTAATTTGAACAAAATCAGCATTATATCCAAATTACATTAGACTGTCAATATTTGAACGGTTGCAGTGGCAGCAAGGCCCGTCTGCACAGTAACCTTTCGAATGCGTTCACTTTTGCACTCGCCCGAATGTTTTGTAGAATCGTTGTCAATGTGATTTGTGTACCACAAAAAGTTATCAAAATGCTGCGTCAAATATATATAAAACTCACAAAAAGGTGCACTTTGTGCTGTTTATACGACACGGACATAGTAACACATGCAGACGGGTAAATGAGTAATCACTTGCAAAAAAAAAAAAAAGGAAAGTGACGATGCGGAAGATGTGAGCAAATGAAAACTGGTCTTGCAATCACGCCAAAACCGGGCTACCGCAACCTGAAAAAGGTTAACGTAACCGGAAAAGTGGTTGTGAGAGTGCCATCTAGCATCGAGCGGTGCAAGTTCAACTTCATTGAAATTCTATTTTAATTGAAATTCTGTCAACATAAGTTCCATGTAACTGATCTGATTTACTTATTCGGGAGTACGGAGTCTCTTTGCTGCATATTTGAATGAATTTAGTCCTCTTCTTATTTAAAATAGACGTTTGTGCTCGGTGACTTGCATCACCGTAACCCGTGTCGCAGTCGTCATTTTAGCTATGCTTGCGACACAAGTTGCGAGTGGCTGGGTCACTGGTGTAGCACCGGTAACCCAAGAATGCTGATTGCGACACGCCCAGATGCACGGCTGGATTAACCATTACGCAAAGTAATAACACCGCAGACTCATCATTCATCAGCATATAATATTATTTTCAACAGTAAAGGTCACAAGTTTTTCAGCCGAATTCTCATTGTCTCAGTTGAGATCAGTTCAGATCAACCCTGAAACAAGGCAGGATGGATGCCGTATATCCAGGAAGTTCAAAATGCAATGGGAGGACTCAATAGGACTAAAATAAAACTTAACCGTGACCGCACGTAGCAAATTTACATCACATCGACGAGTTCAAGTATTTGAGTGTGGGACCTCAGGCCTTCGTATGTTGTTTTCTTGAACATATAACCGTATTTTCTCGATTTATTTCATTCAATCTCTCGCTCATGACTGGCCAGCTACATGAGCTGCAGAATACCGTAAAATGTTGTCGCCAAGTACAGAAAGTTTGAGCAAAAGGCTAACTGTAACTGTGGTTTCTCTCGCTTACAGAATTGGCTACATTGGTACTTATATTGTACTTATATTGTTGGTAAGAAAGAAATATGTTCCGTGAAGAGCACTGTGAACTGAATATGAAGTGTAAATACGGCTTTAATTAAGAAAAAGAAGTTTAATCAGGTCGCCCAAGGGGAACAAATGCGGCGCTAGTGCTTTGAAAGCTTCCACCAGCATGCACTGCAATTTTCTATAGATAATTGCTAAATTAGTATATATTATCTTGATTTATTTATGCGCTAGAGATGAATTTCACAATTTAAGACGATTTTCCTGGTTAAATTAGTTAAAATACTCTTAGGCTGCTCAGCCATAGAGTTGTCGATGATGACGTCACTTTTCTGGTGCTAATTTCTCATGAGTCCTCCCGTTGCGCTCTTTGCTTCCTGCGTATATCTATCATGTATAGTGGATCAGAGGTTCCCAACAGGAATCTCACGCAAGCCATCGGGGTGCGAGAAAAATTAAAGTGCGGAATCTTATCTTATATTGCTTCTATTAACTTAAATTTATATGCTACTCAAATGTAACATATATTTCATTCTTGATCTTCCTATGAAATATTATTGTGCAATGTGTGAGAAGAGAACATACTGCAAATTTCGCAGGGATGCCACGCTTAGAAAAGGTTGGAAACCAATGTCTTAAGGGGTCTGCACACTAACAACTTTCGTTGCCGCTAAGAGCTTAGAGGCAACTCAACTTATCCGTGTACGTAGCTACGGCACGGCTTCAGCTTGCACAAAATTTAGCTGCTTCAAAAATATTCAAATATTTCAGTCGCTACTGCAGTTTCTCCTTCTAGAGAGTGGCAATGTTGAACTTTCAACGATCGCTCTTAATTATGAGCGGTTGGTGTTCACAACGATTGATATTTTAAGAATTACAGCTCGATGTTCATAGACGTCATGCTGAAGTCACGGCCACGGCTGCGCAGTCGGATAAGCTAAGTTGCGTCTAGGCTGCTAGCGACAACGAAAGTTGTTAGTGTGCAGCCGGCCTTAGGAGAACAGAACAGTTTGGTGACTAGTTCTCGAGAAGATGCCATTTCTCCATGACGAATTTCTTCCCTGCCATTTCCACAATAATTGTTCCTTTCCTTTCTCTCAAAAGTCAATCTCGGCATATTCTCGCTACATGAAACTTCCAATTTACCAAACTTTTATGAAGCAGTGAACATTTCGCCTCTACTAATTACCATCACCTACCATCTACTGCCGTCAACTACAGTATTAAAACTAGAGCACTCTGAGAGCCATACTTCCGCCAAGCGAGGCAACGGTGGCAAAAAATTCAAATTGGCTCTGAAACCATAATTTTCTTTGTATCAATTCCAAAATCTGATCATTTGTGCCTTTTGATACTAATAACAGCTTGTGCAATTTCTTGAAGATCCGATGATAACTTTTTGAGTTATATACTGCTAACAAATGTTATGACAAACATGAGTCAAACATACAAACGAACAGACAGATCTGCACCAAAATTTAATCATTTATGTTTTTTAACATTACTAATAACTCCTGTAAATTTCATAAAGATCCATTCCTTATTTTTTGAGTTATTGTGCTAACCAGCATAAAATTAAAAACAGTGTAAACGAACGAACGAACGAACAAACAGATCATTATCAAAATTTGGTCATTTTCTCTTTGTTATATACCTAACAACTCATGTTAATTTCATAAAAATCTATCCTTAACTTTTTGAGTTATGGCATTGAGAAAAATGAGGCAGACAAACAAACAAACAGATGGACATATCTTCACCAAATGTTAATCATCTGTTCCTCCTAACATACCAAGCAATCCCTGTAAATTTCGTTCAAATCGGTTCCTAAATTTTGAGTTCTTGGTAACAGACTGACAAATAAACAGACAGACAAACACGACGAAAACATAACCTGCTTGGCGGAGATAAAACTACAGCTTTAATAGATTCTGTAAGCTATTTACTATCTTAGAAAAAAATGAGACGATTGTTTAGACTTACAGTACGAGACAAACAAAAAATCATTTCTACTGAACTGTAAAACTTTTGAAAACTCTTTTTCTTCAGAAACAAAACGTTTTTACAATCGTCTGAGACGATGATCAAAGGTTACCATACGTCGATAAGGAGTATGGTAAAGGATTAACTTCAATAGTGGATAGCAATTAAAATGCAATTTCTACATTATACTG
This sequence comes from Parhyale hawaiensis, assembly GCA_001587735.2. Lineage (NCBI taxonomy): Eukaryota > Metazoa > Arthropoda > Malacostraca > Amphipoda > Hyalidae > Parhyale > Parhyale hawaiensis. The sequence continues at coordinate 18,439,265 of LQNS02278160.1, forward strand.
ACCAGGTTGCCATTCCCATAATTATGCCCGGATTTTTTCCCTTTAAGCGCTAATTTATTCTTTTTCAACAATCTCGGTACAAAGTTTCAGTGATCTCTCTTTTCTCAAACATTTGGGGGAATTTTTTTATAACAAGTTTTCGAAAAAAATGCAGTTTCTATATAATACCTTGACCAGGCTGCCATTTCCATAACTATGGCTCGATTCCTTGCCTTGAAGCGTCAATTTCTCTCGTTTCGCATAATCTCGGTGCTTGCAAAGCTTAGGGGTGTGCCGATTAATCGGCATCGGCATTTTTTTTTTGTGTATTGGAATCGGCATTGGCACATATTTGCCGATGCCGATTCTATTGTAAAATTAATTTATTACGCTTGTTATCAGTCAAAACAAAGTTTAAGCTGTTTTTCAACTGTTGTAGGAAAATACTGATACGCTGAATAGAAAAATGACACCAGCTGCTCCGTATCAAGTCAAGTGTTTATGCTACGCCGATTACTAAAAATAAATTCGATCTTTTAACAAAATCGATACATCACTGGTGAAGAACAGAAATAAGGCTTAAGTATATAAAACATTTAGCAGAGAGTTTTCATCCCGGGATCCCAATAAATATTGGGCCAATTTTAAATCTAGGGAGAATTAATAGAATCTCTGAGTATCCGTGATTGATGATAAACATACGAGTAGTAAGCACGTATCATGAAATTTTTAATTGGATTCCTGTCAGGAACGACAGAATCGCCGCAGATATATTAAAGTACAACGGGAGTATTCTTGAAAGATCTTCTTCCCGAAGCCATATCATTTACCTGGAAAGAAACACTGACCTGTTATCAGTCATAAAGTGACGTATATAGCCTGAACCTCACGTGCATGGCTGAACAACTAAGAGGTAAATCACACGCCGGTAGGTGTTAAGCCCCGCCCACTCCTGTGACGTCAGGTGGAGAGATGGATAACAAACAGTGTTAATTAGTTCATACCTGTTACTTGCTTAATAAATACGGTGAGCCTGGGCTCCCATGAACAAAAAAGAAGGGTAATCATTTCTGCCCGATCACAGCTGTTAACTGTGCCATGCAAAAATCCGTCTGCTTGAAGAAGGCAATAGAGTGTCAAGCGAATAGACTGACAGGAGAAAAAATCAATTACAACAACATAACCACGGCTTCCTAAGTACTGATACGCCTTATTTTGTAATCATCATATATCATTTTACATACTAGTACACTTCGCCATGTAAAATTACCGAGGAAGAACACGGCTTACAGGGAAAAAACTACAGTTGCATACGTATTATCGGGGCGGTATTAATCGCTCTAAAAGTAATTTAATTCCAAATTTATAAACTTTACTTGTGAAATTTGTAGTTTAAAGAGCTTCTATCGTCAAAGTATTGCCAACGGTCAAACGGAGAAGTGTTTTTTTTTACTAGTTCAAGCTTCATATATTACTCGTTCGAAGGCGGTTTTTCATGTGATTAAACAGTTTCCCCGTCGACACAGCATTTTCTTTCAACTTTTCGAGAAAATCGTAATTATTAGGGTTACTTAGCTAGACATGCGTTCAAAGTTTAACAAGCAAGATTTAGTTTCAAGTTTAATTACTTCTTTAAGAGAAATTGACGTTTTCTGATTATAAGTGGAAAAATCTGGAGGGATAACTGAATTACAGCTAATTACTACGTAGTAGTTTATCATTTTACAGGGGCAAAAAAATGTTTGAAGCACAGTAGATGTTACCGGTGAGAGCGAAAACTTATTATACTCTTTTGCTGCCAGAACTCACTTTTTTCGCTACTCCGGAGCTTTAGGAAAAACAAGAAGGTTCACCAAGTTATTTTTTCCGTGTTCAAAATAGCCGAACATCAATTATCAGCCCATGGTGGCGGAAATATTGGTATAAATGAATAAAGAACACTATTGAAACTTGTGCAACACCGACGTACTTCTCTCCACCTGACGTCACACAAGGAGATGCGCAGAACCGTCTCAAAGTGGTCAAGCGATGAGTTCGCCTGTTACGTTGTTCAGCCATGCTCACGTACACTACGATAGCTATTGCCAATATTACAGAAAACAATAACACTCGCTTAATTACAGTACCTACACGATAACTTATCATGTGGTGATAGCTGAAAAAGTTTACCTGATTGAGAGAAACTAATGTGATACTTGGAATTAGCGTATCGATAATACTCTCTCTCATTCAGTTGAAAGTGCATAGACCTTGTTTTCATTCTCGACCATTGAATTATGGATTTCATCAGAAGGTCAAATTTTTTTATAATCGACATACGTAACACGTAAACCTAACCTGACACCCAGAAACCAGTGCCACTATGTATGCAGTGCATCGAAATTACCCTATATCGTTGAAAACCCTGAAACTATATGCGCAAAAGTTTTATTTTTATTCATGTTATTCATTGTTCTAGTGGTTCTTGCAGCATATGATGCGCTACATACAATACCACGGCTGAACAATCGCTTACTAAAATTTATATTCGCGTAGCATCACTACTGTATAGACAACGAGGTCGCGAAGAATATGCTGTAGTGCAGGTAACTCAAGTACGTTACGGATGCCATAATGTCATGGCACAAGTTTGAACACTCCAAAGAAGACACAACTTTTCACACGCCTTCCGTTAGTATTATTTGGACGATTGCTTGACTAAATTTGGCATTTTTGCTTTTTTAGTGAAATATTATCCTTGGATGAGGAAAGACCTGTGACCCAAACATTTTGTTGGGCCTGGGCGCATTGGAACGCCTCTAAATGGGGGCGCAAAGTCCCCTTCGGGGTGAGGGTAAATTAATAAATTTGACCGATTTGGCTGAAACTTTGTAATTATATGTAAAATTAAAAAAAAATCAATTTTCTTCCATGAAATTTTTCCATTTTCTTCTTCGTTTTCTGTTTATTATCATTTTTTGGAAATTACCTATAATTTTATAAGTACTATCACTATCATTAGAAAGAAATCAAACCAAGACTTATACAATTACTAAATATAAAGTAGACTGCTCACAAAAATTGACGTTTCGGGATAGCGTGTCTCATCTTCAGAAAAAATTAAAATGTCAAGCTACACCTGTGAGGTAAAAAGGCTTTTTTTTATTAATAAAGTTAAGGGAGCATGTGTGTTGTCAGGGGAGAGTCTAGTGAGCGAATGAACCATTGTAGGTGGAGGGCTTGGACGTCGGCTCCTGTACATTCAGCGAGTGTGAGCTAAGTAGGGACCGTGTGTGCAGCGGTACAGCCGAGGTCATAAGGTTAAGGTTTGGTCTAGTTCTGTGTATGTAGAGAGACTCTAACGTTGTGAGTTCGATTGGATTAAAGAAGGCTATGATGGAAAAGTCATGACACAAGTTTTGAACACTCCAAAGAAGGCATAACTTCAAAGAAGGCATAACCTTAAGAACTTTCCTTAACCTTCCCATTAAAGCTTCCCTCTTCATGTTTAACAATAGACTGTACAAGCAAATAGATGGAGAATCCATGGGTTACCCGCTTAGTCCCTCGCTGGCAAATATCTTTCTATGCCATCATGAAACTCTTTGGCTTAACGGCTGCCCACATTATTTCAAACCGATCCACTATAAACGTTATGTAGATGACACTTTCCTCATATTCAACAATCAAGTTGGTTCTGATCTATTTTTGCAATATTTGAATAGTAAACATCCAAATATCAAATTAACTGCCGAAAATCAATCATATAATTCTTTAACTTTTCTAGATGTTTTAGTAACTAACCGAGACTCAACACTGACCACTGGAATTTATAGAAAACCCACATTCTCAGGCTTCGGGACAAGTTTTTTTTCAGTCACTGCTACGATAAATTCAAAATAAATGCAATAAACTCTTTGCTATTTCGAGCATACCATTTGTCTTCCTCCTACCTTGCATTTTCGAATGAAGTTGACTTTCTCCGCACAATCTTTAAAAATAACGGTTACCCGCACCATTTTCGGGATCACTAGTGCAAACAGTTTCTAGACAAGTTGTTCGACCCCGGCATCCGCAAACCCTCTGTCTGTAAACTAGACTTCTCTCACTCACTTCCACACTACAACAAAGCCTCTGTTAGTGCAGTAAACACTTTGAAGACGCTCCTCTCTGAAGCCTACCCACACATAAGCTTCAATTTTTCACACAAAAACACATTTACTAAAGGGTCCTTTTTTAAATTTAAAGACAAACCTCCCACACCACTTTTGCCGAGTGTTATCTACCGTTGCAATCGAAGATATATAAAATCAAACCAGTATGTCAGAGATTGTAGATGAGAAAAGACGATGCCTCGTTTTTAGTCCAAGTTTTTCAGATGCGCCTTTTCTCTGTCGGCTAATATGCTGTTCTGTTCAGAAAAACTATGCCATTGCCTTTATCAGGTCGGAAAATAACAATTGATTGATCTTCACAGAGGTTTTTAAGTTTTCTAATAAGTTCTTGATCAAGTATATTGCGGAACGGGTTGAAACTCTAAAAACCGTTGAATGCTAAGTGCTTGAGGTGACTGCGTACTTGATTAAGTCCCTCTCTAGTTGTGCAAAATATATTTTCATTTTTCAAACTTCGGAATAGTTTTTCAAAGAAAGGAAGTAGTGGTGGTAATTTATTTTCTTTGGAGGAATTCTGAACTTTAGGCCCTTTGATGAAACTACCTTTTCAGTTTTGGTTAAAGTACGACTTAAATAGTTAAATATTAATGCATTTGGGTCCAGACGTTCCGGTTGATCTTCTAGTCGGAGGTGAAATAGTTTCTTCGCTTGACTTCGCTTCGTGGAAACAATATATAAAATCAAACCAGTATGTCAGAGATTGTAGATGAGAAAAAATAATGCCTCGTTTTTAGTCCAAGTTTTTCAGATGCGCCTTTTCGGCTCTCAATTCATTATCTAAGAGTTTCTTCTGGTATCATAATATTAATATGCTAGTAGTTACGTGTGTCACGCTCAAGGAGCTTCTAATGGGAGGAGCAAGCCCAAGCACTCTCTGGGCGAGTAAACACATGGCTTTGTCACGTGATCGAAGCTGGCGTTTGGAGTCCTTAAAGTGGCTGAAGTGGCAGTGGTCAGCAGCTTGGTTCGTCTACTGCC